>CM061170.1:0-453417 GCA_030763345.1 Mythimna separata
GTATCTATTCAAATCGGGCGGAGAACTTTGCTTGCGCGATGCAGGATTCTGAGACGTCTTATGTAGTAGATGTCGCTACATGTATGCAGCACAGAAAAATAAAGAGTCGCCGAAAACTGTGACAGACTACCAACCTTCACCAGCTCGGTTAGTCTGTAATATTTAAGGATTTTTTAAATCTCTGATAAGTTTGCACTTGGCCGCCATCTTACCTGATGAAAAGCGACGATACGATCGACGAAGAATGAAATGCCTCAGAATTTCTTTGGTTCTGCATATATACAGGAAAATATTATAGGCTGTCTACCAGACCTCCACAACCCAATAACTGGGGTAACAGGGTACTTCATGGCAAGACTGGAGTCAGATTTACTGACTTCTGAATATCCGTAACGACTGTATATGACAGCCGGGACCTACGGCTTAGCGTGTTTTCCGAGGCACGGAGGAAACTCGTTATGTTAAGATGGTCACCCATCCACAGACCAACCTTGGCAAGCGTTGCTTAACCTTGAAGTCGACTTGTGTTCTGTTACTTACACTGAGCCACCAAAAAAAATTACGCAGTGGCTAAAAACTTTTCCTGTACGCGTTTATTTGAAATTTTGAAAATAAAAAAAAAAAAATAAACACATATCAATATATTATGTACCTACAAAATTTCAACACTACACATAAGTTTTAAGAAAGTTATGTCATAAAAATCTATGATCTAATTTTTTTTTTTTTTTTTTTTAGTCGTTATAAACTAGTGCTTGACTGCGATCCCACCTGATGGAAAGAAAGAAAGAAAGAAAACGTGTTTATTTTGCCCAAATGGACGCACAGTACAATAATGATTACAACAACTGTCAGGCTATGTGAACCCGGCATTATTTATAGCATCATAGACATCATAGAATACAGCCAGCCAGTAAATCTGACTCCAGTCTTGCCATGAAGTACCGTGTTACCCAGTTAATGGGTTGTGGAGGTCTGGTAGGCAGCCGCTCCTCGTAAAATACTGGTATTCAGCTAAATCCGGCTTGACTGGAAGCCGACCCCAATATAGTTGGGAAAAGGCTAGGCAGATGATGAGACATCATAGAATACAGTTGTCCGGCTGTCAACACACATACCACAATCCACATAGATAATCTGTGGCAAGTTGTATTGAGTTATGATCTGTGGTTTATTGCAAGACAAACAAATTAACAAAATATAAACAGTACTATGATTAACAACAAGAACAAAAACAATATATAAATCCAAGTTGTGCGACGCATCTAGGCGAAAATAGGTCGTTGCTCAGCGTATACCGTGACGCTGGGTTATTCCAACAATCTACGGTGCTGATTTTCAGCAACCACCGTTCTGTGTGACAAATTGGCGTCCGTTCCATGAAACTACTAGATGAATACGGTAGGTTAGTATACATATATCAATTAAATACACACGAACAATCCTTATACAACAACATAACACAATAGACAACAAGTACTAGATTTGAATAAATCCATTATACAAATCATTCATGTATATAACATAATCTTAAACTGGATTCAATTTTTATTATTGCAGCTATAATTTTTTATCGATGGTGAATACAACAGAACATACCTACATCATTGCACAATATTATGGGGAGGCGACACGATGGCGGCCACTCACATTACTCGTCTCAGCACGATTGTCAGGGTCAAATCTATGACCATCACCACTGTGGAAGACCAAATATCCATTGCCCGAAGTCCAGGACAAGGAGGTAAAAACTTAACGTGTTGATTCGTATATTAAACTTAAATATTGAGGTTATCTCTATCATGTAGATTGTTGTTGAATATGCATTAAATGTTTTTTTATAATGTTAATAAACTGTTGTTTTGTCCTTAGGACTCTAAATGGTGGTAAGCAGTAATTTTATCTTTATTGTGGTTTTGGGTGCAATATTGACTGGTCTACACTGTCCTCGCATAAGTGTCTGTGTTGTAATATGGAAATGTTGTAAACCCAATAGTTTTTTGAAAAGAGTAACCATGGAGTTTCTTGCCGGTTCTTCTCCATAGGAAACGACCAATTTGGAACCGTGCACTAGTTTTCTACGTTTTATAAGTGCCCATGTAGGCCTATGTGAAATAAAAATATTTGACTTTGACTTTGACTTTGATCATGTCGAAATGAATTTAACCTATCAATACCCGCGAAACGAGACACAATAGTAAAACAATAACAGCGCGGTCCAATGAGACCGGTCGGGGATTCATGAATTAAAAGAATATAACCCATTGTAAATGAAATAGAATATAACAAAAACAATGCGTATAAAATGGTGAATAAGTAATACCCGAGCCGAACGAATCGAAAGAAAAGAATTTTAGAATTCTAAAAGTGTAAACCTTGCTATTTGCAGCAGTCTGCGTGGTCGGCACTGCATGAACTGATCCAATTCCTACCTATACCTACGGAAGTCAAAGTTAGTATGTTTGAAATTATATGCGACTAGATACAATTAATGATTGATTTTCAACACTGAAAATGCTGCAAGAATCATAAAAAATACTGATCGGGATGTTTGGACTACACGAGTAGACCATTACCGTACCTGGAGAGGATCCTCATCATCACCTAACCTTTTCCCAACTAAGAATATTGGGGTCGATTTCCAGTCAAGCCGGATTTAGCTGAATACCAGTATTTTACGAGGAGCGGCTGCCCACCAGACCTCTAGGTACAACCCATTAACTGGGGTAACACGGTACTTCATGGCAAGACTGGAGTCAGATTTACGGGCTTCTGACTATCCGTAACGACTGCCAAAGATATACAAATGACATGATGATGACGGAAAGAAAAGGTCTATAAATCTTCTCAAAATGTTATTGTGTTGTTTTTTTTATTTTTTATGGTATCCGCCAAATATCTACAAATGACATCCGGGACGTACGACTTAACGTGCGGAGAGGATATGCAGCACAAATATGAAGTAGACGCGGAGTCAACGAGGTCCTCCCAGCAGATGAGGGAAGGTCCAGTGCGCAGGCTCGCAGAAATGCGGCCGACAGATCTGACATGACCGGTAGAGTCCGCCAGAGATCAGATGAACTAAAAACCACTGGTCCATTTTCTTTCTTAGCAATGTAGTCCTTAGCATGCTACTGGAGTTCTAGGCGTTTCGACTCCCTTCACCGAGTCCGGGATTAATCTCCTCGTAGTGTCGGTCTATCTCAGCAAGCTCCTGATCACACTGTCGCCTGAAGAGCATGTTCACGTAGAACGGCTGGCTGTGCTGGAATACGACAAGTTATATTTTAATGTAAGGATCAAATAGGTTTTAGATTCAAATATAATCGCAATTCTAATCCATTTCATTTCGCTCTATTCCATTCCATTTCACTCCATTTCATTTCATTCCATTTAATTTTTTTTTTACTATTGATAGGCTTACGCTTGA
This sequence comes from Mythimna separata, assembly GCA_030763345.1. Classification (NCBI taxonomy): domain Eukaryota; kingdom Metazoa; phylum Arthropoda; class Insecta; order Lepidoptera; family Noctuidae; genus Mythimna; species Mythimna separata. Next base: position 3,431 of record CM061170.1, read on the forward strand.
CCACATTTCACCTGATGGTAAGCGATCATGTGGTCGACGATGGAGCACGCTTGTCTAGAAGCAACCTATTCACTCTTGACTTAAAGACCTCGTGCCCAACCCAGTTCTTGATAATGGCCATGTCATGTACTGGGATCGGTCCATCATCACTGACAGGACTGTTGTGGCCAACAAGCCTGATATAGTGGTGGTGGACCGAATCGAGAGGCGTGCAATGATTGTTGATATAACCGTTCCGCATGACGAGAACCTCGTGAAAGCCGAAAAAGATAAAGAAATCAAGTAAGTGACTTGGCTCGCGAAGTTGTCGACATGTAGGAAATAGACTCGGCGATCATTGTAGGAGGCTCTCGTTAGGCGACTGGATCAAGGGATTAATTCTCCTGGACACGGCTCGCATTGTCAGGAGGTTCCTTTCCCTGAAGCCCTGACCACCGGTAGCTTGGACCCTGTTCCCGATACCGGTGGACTACTATTTCATATATATCATTCCATTTCATTCCATTTCATTCCATTCCATTTCATTCCATTTCATTCCATTTCATTCCATTTCATTTCATTTCATTCCATTCCATTCCATTCCATTCCATTTCATTCCATTTCATTCCATTTCATTCCATTTCATTCCATTTCATTCCATTTCATTATTCTATATATATATACTACTTTATTCTATTCTAAGAAGCTCATAATCCTGCAGGACGAGCAATCAGTAATCATGACTAAAAACATGATTAAGGTTTCGGACGGAAAACGGAAATTAGAATTAGAAATTTCACTTTGAAAAACAGGTGGCGCTAGTTGTCACGTCAACATCGGCTCTGTACTATAATTAATGTAAAAAATAGTAAACTTTACATATAAAGTCTAGTTGTGTAATATATCAGTCAATTTATATATAATAACCAACGTCTAGTGTTTGCAAAGGTGTACATAATAGGATGTGTAAATAAACTGTGTTAAAAGTATAGCGTCTAAGTACAATGTGTTTACAAACAAAATCAAACAAAATAGTGATTTAAAATAGGTAACCAGCGTTGAATTGAGTGATAATAGCTAATAACTTCAATAGTACTTTATAATTTCTGTGAAACAATTGCAAATTACTAAATTTTAAGTGAATTCTCTAATATCCGTACCGTTAACTTCATTCAAAAGTTTTAGCGTCCCGCGTCACCAAGACGCTTATCATTCGACCAATCAAAACAAAGATACAAATCGCATAACGTGTGTATCTATTTCACTACTGACCCTGCACGCCGGCGTAGCCGATTGCATATGACGTCGAGTCGCTCGCTCTGATACCGTGAATGTGCAAGTTCGAATCTGACTGAAGCGCTTCTCTTTTTGCAGATTTATGGGATTTGTTTTTGATTATTTTGGTGTAAAGAAAAAGTTACTTTCATTATTTGTGACTTTTGGAACATTTTAATTGCATTATGAGCACATTAACTACATTTTATACGTACACCCCTCATCAAACCGAGGAAAATAAACGAGCTGCGAAAAAATAGTGTAGACATTGTGAATAGTACGTGGAATTATTATCTGAACAGAACTCACTCGTGAACTTTGTGTATAGGTACTGTTTTTTATGTGGAGGTCTAAGACGAATAGTTAGAAAATGTCACCGGATGCCAGAACTAGTACAAACAGTGGCCGCAAGATGGCATCACTAGTAGCTTGTTTTAAATGCAAAAAATATGTTTCAATAAAAAATACGGCGTTATGTTCGGTATGTAAAAACCGATATGAACCCGATTGCGATGGTTATCCTCTACACACATATCGCCTAATGGATAAAGAATCCAAAGAAAAATGGAAGTGCAAAATCTGTAGTAAAATTAAAAAAGATGTTAACTCCGAGATATCTCACTTTACTCGCTATTCTCTAAAGAAAAAACAAATTATAGCTGCGAGACCTTCTCCACTAGATAAAAGTGATAACTTAAAGAAATCACCCAACATCGCACCATCACGTCATGCTCCTCAGGACATCAGTGAAATATCGATTCACAACACGGTTGAAAAGGAAAAATCAAATTCTGGTGTTTCAAAATACAAACACATAATCAGAAACACATCGCACAACCCCTTACCGGACTTTGAAGAATCATTAATATCGTCTGATACTTCTAGTTTAAATAGAAGCCTACCTGATCTTTCTACAACAATTTACGGAGAAGTATCAGAACTGAAAGATACAATAAAATTTTTAAAATCTCGTCTAGATACTGCAGACAAAGAAGTACATAAGCTACATATGGATAATTCAAATCTCCACAAAATTGTCAAAGAACAACAAGACAAAATAGAACAGTTGACTGAGATTTGTTCAAAGAAAATCCAAAATGAAAAACACTTTCCAAATAACATGGAATTTACCGATACCTGTGAAACTCCCATAACAACACCTCTCATTGATGATGTGGATATACCGAATGGACAAAACTATCTAAGTCCCACAAACCTGATCATTCCCCAGGAGCATACAAGTATGTATAAAGGTTCAGTCAAACAGGTTCAATTATACCCAACCGAAACATCAATTAGAGAAGTCCCAAGTAAAAGGCGTTTACTGATCTTTGGTGGCCAGCAATGCATCGGTTTGGCGAGTCGACTCATTGACTCAAGAAATAACAACAATTATGAAATCTTAGCGCAAACCAAACCGTTTGCCACATCTGACGAAATAATAAAAGGCTGTGATAACTTAAAGTTAGATAAAAATGACAAGGTCATATTAGGTATTGGCGAAAATGACACTAGCCCTATGAGAACTGTGATAGAATTATCGGCGTTACTAAAGAAGTTTGAGTATAATACTGTTATGATTCTTAATGTTTGTGAAAACAAGTACTTAAATGTAAAAATGCTAAATGATATGATCAAACTCACTTGCAATAATTTTTCAAATTCCTATTTTATGAATGTTTTTCATACGTTTAATAACCGAATTGCCTATACATGTAAAAAGCTCAACCTTTTTATAGACTCGTTAGATTATAACTGTAAGTACCTGCCAATGTTAAGCAAGAAATATTCTACAAGCCAAGGAGTAACTCACGTAAATTCTACTGAAAGCCATACAATAATCTATATATATAAAAATGAAACCCGTTTTTCGTTGTCACGACATCACATGAAAACGGCTTGACCGATTTGGCTGATTCTTTTTTTAAAATGTTCCTTGAAGTTCAATGATGGTTCTTACGGAGAGAAAAATTCAAAAAAAAAAAAAGTTTGTAGTGGTAGTGTAGGGTAGTGTAGGGTAGTGTAGGGTAGTGTAGGGTAGTGTAGGGTAGTGTAGGGTAGTGTAGGGTAGTGTAGGGTAGTGTAGGGTAGTGTAGGGTAGTGTAGGGTAGTGTAGGGTAGTGTAGGGTAGTGTAGGGTAGTGTAGGGTAGTGTAGGGTAGTGTAGGGTAGTGTAGGGTAGTGTAGGGTAGTGTAGGGTAGTGTAGGGTAGTGTAGTGTAGGGTAGGTAGAGAAGGTAGGGTAGGGTAGCGTAGGATATGTAGGGTAGTCATTTGACGGGAGCGAAGCCGCGGGTAAAAGCTAGTACCATATAAAGGAAAACACAAACCCCAACAAACTTATAAAAAACAAAAAACAATCTTAGACTACTTTCCTACAGTACAAAACACTTCTCCATGTCAAACGCAACCCGCACGTCTCTCACACAATGAAACCAATCTAACATTTTTTCGAGAATAACGACAATGAAAATCAGATCACTCTATTTCATCAAAATATAGCAGGATTGCTATCTAAATTAGATATTTTAAAAATAGCTTTATCAGACTTCACAACTAAACAAATCGACATAGACATACTTTGTATTAGTGAAACATTCTTAAAATGTGGAGAAGAACCGAACGTACACATTAATGGCTATAAGCTAGCTTGTTGTTACTCCAGAGCCAAACAGAAGAGAGGTGGCGTTTGTGTAATATGTAAAGACTACTTAACTTGTCATAAAATAACCTGACTCAAGGACATTGCGTCTGAACTTACCTTTGAGTGCTGTGGTGTGGAATTTCCACAGTATAAATTTATTCTTATATGTATCTATAGAATACCAAATTCGAACCCACGTATTTTTTTAGAAAAATTAGAAATTATTTTAAATAAAACCCGTTCTAAAACAAAAAAGAAAGTTGTGATAGTTGGCGATTTTAACATAAACATCCTTAAACACTCTAAAATTCGCGATGACTATTTGACTTTGCTCCAAAATTACAACTTTAAAATGCATATTAATGAACCGACAAGAGGAGAATCATGTTTGGACCAAATTATTAGTAATGATCTCACTGCTGTAGGCAAAGTCATACCCACAGGCTTATCAGACCACGACACATGTCAAACATTATCCCTCACCGTAAAAAATAAAATATCCCCTATACTGCAATGGTATATTTTCAAACGTGACTATTCGCCGGACCATATACTAAAATTCATTGAATGCATCAAAAATCTGTCTTGGGCAGAGGTATATGATCAACCCGACCTAAACAATGCCTTTCAAACATTTCATGATACCTTCACACTGCTTTTTAATTTATGTTTTCCAGTCAAAAAAATTAAAGTTAATAAGAAATTGAAGAATCAACCTTGGATAACCAAAGGTCTAAGATTAGCTTTCAATACCAAAAGGAAGCTCAGGTATTTATACAACTGTAAATCAACACGTCAGTCTTATAAAACTAAGTATCGCACTTATAATAAAATATTAAAAAAAAGTATAAATTTAGCACAGAAACTTAACAATGATCGATTATTGATGAAATCTAAGAATATCTGTCGGGACTCCTGGAAAATAATTAAAAATCAAGAAAGCAATCAACGTAATGCACAGCATATAAACAAAATAAACTTTAACAATACAGCCATAACCGATCCTGAACTTATATCAAATACCTTTAACCATTACTTTATTGATCTCACAAAAAATATGAATAAAAATAAAAATATAAATTTATCGAAAACAATAGAACCTAATAATGCTAGTATATTCTTAATTCCAGTTACAACCAACGAAATATACCAAATTATACTGTCTTTAAAAAATACAAAATCGGTAGGTTATGACAACTTACCGACTCAAATTCTAAAACAAACTGCACATTTAATAGCACCAGTACTGTGTCATCTCATAAATATGTCGTTATCTCAAGGTACTTTTCCAGAAAAATTAAAAATATCAGTGGTAAAACCTATTTTCAAAAAAGGCGAAAAATCAGAACCTAACAATTACAGACCTATTGCGCTCATACCTACACTTGCCAAAATTATTGAAAAAGTGATGTTTAAACGATTAACAACTTTCCTTAATAAATTTAACATTCTAAAATCCGAACAACATGGTTTTCAGAAAGGCAAATCAACTACTCTAGCTGCCTTTAAACTAATAAAAAAAGTTTCAGAAAATATTGACAAAAATATCAACACCTGCGCAGTATTTTTTGACATGAGCAAAGCGTTTGATTTTGTTGATCATGACATCTTGCTCCAAAAAGCCTATGCATACGGTATTCGTGGTATAGCACATAAATGGTTACAAAGCTACCTCACTAATAGGCAACAATATGTAGAAATTAATAATATTAACAAGGATACAGAATTAAATTATAAATCTAAATTATTATATAATAGAGTTGGAGTCCCACAAGGTAGTATACTGGGCCCACTTTTATTCTTACTTTATATCAACGATTTACCCAACGTGATAAATCATCACTGTACTCTTTTTGCGGATGATATATCGCTAGTAATCTCACAAAAACCGAATACCACCTATGAGACTTATAACAACGAGGTTAACGAAGCAGTTCGAAACGTTATTCAATGGCTAGAGTGTAATAACTTAAAAGTTAATATAGATAAAACCAGAATTATACAATTTTACAATAGAAAACAATATAATTACAAATTAATTGTCTCATACGATAACAATAACATAGCGCAATCCGATAGTATAGTTTTCCTTGGGATGTCATTAGATAGTCAGATCTCATGGAAATTACACATAGATAAAATTTGTAACAAAATAAACAGATATGTTTACGCTCTATGGCGTCTTACAAGAATCTCCAGTCTAAAAACAGCTCTACAAGCATATCATGGTTATGTAGCTTCCAACATACGGTATGGTATTATATTATGGGGCGGTTCGGTAGAATTTAATAGGGTATTCCTTGCTCAAAAGAAGTGTATTCGTGCACTTTGTAACGTAGACTCATTAACTTCATGCAAACCATTATTTAAAAAACTCAACTTACTAACAGCACCGTCCATGTATATATTTGAGTCTTGTATTTTCGTTAAGACACATCTGTATCTATACAAATCCTTTGGTGATTATTGTAATTTTAATACCCGTTATCCTAATAGCTTTCCCTTACCCAATATAAAAACTGATCTGTATCGAAGAAACTGTTACCCCATGTCAATAAAATTATTTAACAAATTACCGGGTGATCTGAAAGACCTACCCATTACACTATTCCGAAAAAAATTGTATACCTGGTTAGTCGATAAATGTTTCTACACGACCCAGGAATACCTTAGTTATAAGAATAAAAAATTATTGTAACATCTTACTATGTTCCTATTAGTGCAATAATAGTCAGCTAAGTTAGTATGTAATAGAGTATGTATAGGTGTAGGTGTCTACTGTACCTAAACATTTATTGTTTTAAGTTTCGCATACCAGAAATGGTTAATATGAGGTTCTTTTCTGTTATGTTATGTACCTAATGTAACATTCATGTACCATATTTATGTACCATATTACGCGAATAAATTATTTGATTTGATTTGATTTGATTTTGATTTGATTTGATTAAGAATTTAGAGGTATGTGGAACCTTTGGATAGGGAGGAGCCTCTGACCAGACGAGTGTTATATCTGGTGGGCAATTGCCCGATAGATGATGTCGGGCTGTTGTATCTATTCAAGTCACGCCGAGCACTTTGCTTGCGCGATGCAAGATTTGCAGTTCTTATGTGACGTCATAGATGTCGTTACTAGAATATTCATGACTAGCTTTAGCCCGCAGCTTCGCCCGCCTACATAAAATATAGCCTATGTCACTCAGGAATTCAGCAGCTTTCTATTGAAGAAAAAAAAATTAGCAAAAGGACCAGTACTTCCACAGATTACCTCATACAAACAAAAAAAAAACTTTACCTCTTTATTATACTCGTATTAGTGTAGATAATAACGTTGGGTTACCTCACACCGAGACGCAACTCGACGCGACGCTGCATGCACATTTTAATAGAGTGACTCAAAATAGAACTTTATTTACTACGCGAAAAGATACATATTTCATTGAGAGAATTTAAAATACTTCATGCAGCGCTGCGCCTCGTGACGCCGCGCGGCGTTTCGCTGCGCAGCGGAACGTGTTTACATTCGCGACGTCGTGTTACCGACGATTTTACTATGCGCCTAGCAACGTTGCGATGCATCTCGCGGCGGCGCGCGGCGCAGTGCGAAGTCACTGGCCTCTTCCTGCATCATCGCGTCGCGTCTCGGTGTGAACTGACCCTAATGTCACTCGATGAATAACTAATAACCTTGTATGTACTTACGTTCATTTCTCCGGGTGTGCCTTGAGAACTTATTTTGATGCAGCAGATACATATCACAATACTAACCAGGATGATGAACACTATACTGAACAATGTTGACATTACAATGGCGAGAGTGCTGGTCTCTGCACCGCACTCCGGAACTGCAACCACAAACTTGAATTACATTCAGATAGTTTAACCTATCACATACCCGCTAAATGAGACACAATAGTAAAACAATAACAGCGCGGTCTCATAGGACCGGTCGGGGATTCATGAACTAAATGCATTATCGTTATACTATTAAACAGGGAGCTTCAAATGTGACCCTTATATCTCTCAAGCCGCAGCCGCCGGGGTCTCCACCCCGATTTCCAGTCACAGTAGGCGTAGGCTTGCGGACGGCGAGCAATAAGCAGCTTGCCAGCCGACGTCGGCGCGTATTGTTCCACGCGCGGTTAAAAGAAATGTCAGCAAACTGTAGGGGCCCAGCATGGTCGAAGCCTGAGGGGGCCCTGGGTTGAACGAAAGACAACTCCGGGACCCCAGAACGAAAGCAAAGAAAGAATAGGAGCGGGTTTTAGTCAGTAAAAGTATGACACATCCTCCCGCTCCACCCAGAGCGTGAGAAGTCATAGTAATGACCTCCATCATAATGAACATACGCACTAGAGCTTGGGTTCGGTGATTGATAAATTAGTAAAAAAAAAGTGGCAGAAAAAGATTTCAACTTATTACAAAACTCATGTCATTGAATGCGGGTAGAAAGAACATACAAGATCGGTAAATGAATAAATCTTACTATTTTGACAAATGTATCAGGCAGGATGACTGATGGCATAGACAATTACGTATGTTAGATCCTATCAGTAGTTGCATCATCTCATCTACCTAGCCTTTTCCCAACTATATTGGGGTCGGCTTCCAGTCAAGCCGGATTTAGCTGAATACCAGTATTTTACGAGGAGCGACTGCCTACCAGACCTCCACAACCCATTAACTGAGGTAACACGGTACTTCATGGCAAGAGTGGAGTCAGATTTACTGGCTTCTGACTATCCGTAACGACTGCCAAAGATCTACAAATGACAAACCTTGGTAAGCGTTGCTTTACCTTGAAGATCCTATCAGTAGTATGAACACTAAAACTCACCCTGGATGTGCGATAGTTCGAAAGAGTCCGCGGCAGTTTTGTAACTGGTTGATTCTACGTCTTCTTGTGTCATTATTGGAGTATCGGACTTAAATGTATTGGAACTGTCTACATGGCTGACAAATAGCTGTTGTTGTCTTCACAATCTCTTACATACCTGTTGGTGGTTTGTCTCTGGTCACACAAGTCTCAGTGGCCTCAGTGGTCTCTGCTAAACACAATATTTATTTATAGATTAGTATTATTACAGTTTGATTATCTTAGTCATAATAATTATCACTAGATACTACTACTAACTAGTAATTCCGTTTTATATTAACACTAGCTGTAGCCCGCAACTTCGCCCGCGTAAATAAAATATTGCCTATGTCACTCAGGAATACAGCAGCTTTCTATATTGGTGAAAAAAATTCAGCAATCGGACCAGTATTTCCACAGATTACCTCATACAAACAAAAATTATACAAGATTTTTTTGAAACAATTAATTTTTCGGTGTTTCGAGTGTATCAATCGTTATTATTAGTGAAATCAGTTACAAAAGAATTGTTAAAATATCCTCAAGAAAGTGTCAATTAAATTCAAATAACTTTTGTATGGTAAAGTAATATGTAAAAATTGTAAAAGCATATTAACTAACTGGGCTGCAAAATATACTTGCGTTCCTTGCCCGTTACTGCATGCAGTTCAAGTATGACCACGATTCCACCTGATGGTAAGCAATGATGCAATCATTGATAGTGAGGCGCACTAGTTTATTATAATTTAAGCCTCTTATTATTATAATTCTCTATATTTCGACTGCTTACCTGGACAATGGAGTTGCACATTCACGTGTATCAGGCAGGGATTTGATCTTAAACATCTGTTGTCATCTGTAAGAAAATTTATGTAGGTACAATGTATTCATTCATCTGTATTATGTGAAGTGGACGTTGACATGTGTTTCAGTTCCCTTCAACATGGTTGAGTTGACTCCTAAAGCACTGCTGTCTGTCGAGACTGGTCATCTCTTAGCTGCCTGTGGCTTTTACAATATCTAATTTAGATTTTTTTACTCTGTTTACATTGTTCTCACATGGTAGCGAAAAGAAACATGTACCTGAGATATTTATAAATACACAATTTTATTTATTTTATTTTCTTTATTGGCCAACCAACAATTATTTACACTGATAACACTTAAAGTAAGTAAATAATATCTAAGGTAAGTGTAACAATGAATTACTGGTTAGCACCGCATGCCCCATAAACAAATAAGATGTGCCACAAGCACAAACACAAATAAATCCTCATATTTGAGTACTTAACTAAAACAGGGATACAAAACCATATACATATACAAAACCATCATTTACAGTAGAAAAAGCAACCAAAAAACACATCGAAACATAACATTACATTGTAACATAAAATTAAATTTAAAATCACAATCAATATTTAAATCAAAATAACAATAAAAAATTAAAATCTAAATTAAGAGTAGCTTATAAACGAAAGAAGAATCAATGATTGTTCTACGTTTCTCAAGTGAGACCATCTTAAAATAAGATAGTCGAGATTCATAGGCTCGTACCCTTTTAGCATTTCCGTTAGCATAGGTTAGATGCCAGAGGAATCTTTTTTGTATTCGCTCCAGTCGAAGAATGTGCATAGAGTTGTGAGGTCTCCACATCGTACTGCTATATTATAAGATACTACGAACGATGCAGTTGTACAATAAGATCTTTTTCCGATTAGGCTTAAAACCAGCAACATTCCATATGACAAATCCTAGCATTCTAGAAGCCTTTTTGATGACGCCCTCGACATGAGGTACAAAATAATGTCAAGGCGCTGTCGAAAACAACTCCCAAGTCCCTAGTTTGGTCTACCACTTGGATAACGTAAGGGCCCACGCGATATACACTAGCTGTTGCTTTTTCTTTCGGGTGTATTGTCACGTGAACGTGGAAGCACTTTTTTACGTTTAAACTCATTTCATTATCATTACACCATTTAACCAACGAGTCTACGTCCCTCTGAAGTAATTTACAATCGTTTTCAGATTTATTTATCCGTGAGAATTTAAGATCATCTGCATACATAAAACATTCTGAGAATCTTAGGCAATACGAGATGTCATTAACAAAAATAATAAATAGAACCGGTCCAATATGTGAGCCCTGGGGGACCCCTGATGTTGATTTGTAGGTTCCCGATTGAAAACCATTAACCGCGACAAAAAAGGAACAATTTTCGAGATAACACTTAAGCCAGTCGTAAAGTGTACCGGTGATTCCATACGCAGATAACTTCGACAGAAGTATATGGTGAGGCACGCGGTCAAAGGCTTTGCTAAAGTCTGTGTAAATCACGTCAATCTGCTCACCGCAGTCAATGGCTTCCGATAGCATTTCTGTGAAAGTCGCCAGATTAGTGCAAGTAGACCTAGAAGACCCTACGAAACCATGCTGAGAAAAGGACAAGTACAATTTGAAGTGTGTCTGAATGTATGGACAAACTAAGGATTCGAAAACCTTAGCAAAGGTTGATAAGATAGAAATAGGTCTATAATTCTTAATGTTCTCCTTTTGATCACTCTTATAAATTGGAATAACTTTGCCTTCTTCCATAAATCAGGGAAAACACCTGAGCTAAGAGACTTGTTAAACATTAGTGTTAGTGTTAAAGGGGATACCAAAGCGGGAGCACATTTATAAATAAATATAGGCGGAATACCATCAGGGCCAGCGCCTTTATGCATATCCAATCATTTGAGCCTGTTCAACATGTTATCGCGATCAATCACAGGTGCTGTTAGTGGCAGACTGTTATTTTTCATATTATGAAGAAAATCGGACTCAGGTTCACTATGTGTAACAGTCGCACTACTAAAAGCGGAGGAAAAGTTTGACGCAAACATTTCACAAATTTCCGGACCAACTGATGTTAATACTGTCCCATTAGTCATTATGGCTGGATAAGAGCTAGAGCCACCTTTTTTATCTTTAATGTATCCCCAGAAGCAAAATCAAATCAGAAGCGAATCAACAGAATGTCTTCTCCCGGGAGTGATATGATAGACATGTGATGATACACAAGGAATATGGACGGTTATGATGACATTAAAATATCTTACATTTATATCCTGGGTCAGTACTGTTGCGGTCAACAGCTATCCCTTCAAAAATCGTGACGGGATCAAAGCAGCTCGCATTCACGTTCAACATTAATCTCAATAAAATCTGTTTGTCTCTTAATCGATGACGAAAATTATAATAATAAGTCTGTCTTGATTCGACTTCTCCTTTAACTGTAAAATCCCTTGTATTTATTCTGCTCTGTGATCGATCTAAATAACCTGCAAAAAATAATCCTTAACTAAAAATGAAAATCTAAAATTACAATGCTACAACTTAGATATAATAACTGTACTTTAAAATGTAAGTAGTATGAACTCCAAAGAACCATGGGCGGCCGTGGGTGGTAAAGGATTAGGTTCGTACTTAAATTGTTACTATCGGCACAAACTTCAATTCGATTCATCATCATCATCATCATCATCATCATCTCAGCCGAAAGACGTCCACTGCTGGACATAGGCCTCCCCCAAGCGTCGCCACAGCGACCGGTCCTGCGCGTCTCGCATCCATCGGATTCCCGCGACCCTCGCCAGGTCGTCGGTCCACCTTGTGGGAGGCCTTCCGACGCTGCGTCTTCCGGTACGTGGCCGCCACTCTAGAACCTTCCGTCCCCATCGACCATCTGTTCTACGAGCAATGTGCCCTGCCCACTGCCACTTAAGTTTGGCGATTCTTCGGGCTATGTCGGTAACCTTAGTTCTCTTGCGGATCTCTTCATTCCTGATATGATCGCGCAAGGAAACTCCGAGCATAGCCCTTTCCATTGCTCTTTGGGTGACTTTAAGCCTTCTGATGAGGCCCATTGTGAGCGACCACGTTTCCGAGCCATATGTCATCACTGGCAACACACACTGGTCATAGACTTTCATACTATACCAATTAACAACTACTCAACTGCTGATTTCAAATAATTTTTTGATCAAAACTGTAATGTATTTTTGTAGAAACGTCTTTGAAAAAAAAACTGACGGCTGTTACAACTTACCCCGTGTTGGGGCTAGTTGTAACAAGCTTGAACCTTTAACTTAAAACTTTACAAACGCTAAAACAGGTTTAGGTTTTTAAGTTTTATTCTGAATCTAATAGAAAAATATTCAAAAATAAACAAAAAACATGTTCTTTCTTCACTTCAACTATTAAGGACTTTTTGGCTTACAGCCATTTATAATCTTAACATTCTTAACTACTTCAGTAAGCAAACTTTTGATTGATTTAACGTATTTAGCATTATAAACCTAAGATACATTATAACAAACATAGGTTTTTAAGTTTTATTCTCAATCTAATAGAAAAATGGGCAAGTTGTATCAAATTACAACTTACCCCGTACAAGTGTTACAACTTACCCCACTACGAGGTTTTTTGAAATAAAATCTATTAAAAAAAAAGTCGCTTATTTAGTGTGAAATTACAGTTAATATAATGAAACCAAACAAATGCTAAAGCTATTTGTATGAATCAACAACAGCTAAACAATTTAAAATCTACGATAATCATATTTGTATAAACAAAAAAAAAGTACATTACGTGGCTTTATAGGAGCGCCTGCACAAAACCGCTTCCTGCGCTGTCCGGCGGGGTCTGATCTGAACTGTTCGCGCTTATATGATAGAATGGGTAGTAAATAATAAGTAACGTTGAAAATCAAACGATTATTCATCTATTTTGTAAGTAAAAAAACGCTTGTTACAACTTACCCCTGTTACAACTAGCCCCCCGCTCCCCTACAATTAAATTTTACTCAATATTTGTTAGTATAGCAACATTTTATGGCAATGAAATGTTTTATTTGGGTAGAAATAACACGATATTTTGATCAACAAAATATACTGTTCATTTACTATTTAGACCATGAGCAAATTGGGCTCATTGTCCAACAGCGATATGATATGTGTCATTGTAAATGATTTGGTTTGTACTTAAATTGTTACTATTGACTCAGCCTACAATCCCATTGCAAAAAAAAAAAATTATATGCACCTAAATAGGTTTTGTAGGAAAAGACCGATTTCTAGACCAATTGTTGACAGATTTTTAATTATTTATTTTCTTTAAAAGAGTATGTTCCTAAATTGGTCTCAAAGAATAATTGAAATCATTTGATGATGAACTTCGGATATATGGAACGGAACTCTTCATAGGATCATAGCAGAACTGTCATAACACGTCCATATCTCCGAAGTTCATCATCTGCCTAGCCTTTTCCCAACTATATTGGGGTCGGCTTCCAGTCAAGCTGGATTTAGCTGAATACCAGTATTTTACGAAGAGCGGCTGCCTACCAGACCTCCACAACCCAATTAACTGGGGTAATATGGTTTTTCTTCATGGCAAGATATCTCCGAAGTTCACCTACCCAGAAATCAATCTTTTCCGACCAAACCTATTTAGGGGCATATATTTTTATTGCAATCGAATTGCAAATATTCAATGATGTCTCTGTGATCAATGCAGTGAAAACTGGTAGTGATCACCGCATGGTGAGAGGCACATTGAATATCAACATCAAGCTTGAAAGGTCTCGACTGGTGAAGTCTACGCTCCGTCCAGCACAAATCCAGCTCCAAAATCCAGCTCCAAAACCCCGAGAGCTTTCAGCTCGAACTCCACAATCGTTTCGAGTGCCTAGGTAGCTCCGTGGACGAATGTAACGATGGGTTCGTGGAAACTGTCCATACGGTCGGGTCTAAGTTTTTCAAGACCCACCGTACAAATAAGAACAAGAAGCTCTCGGATCCGACTCTCGAGCTCATGAAGAAGAGGCGTGAGATGATTCTGCAGTCTTCAGACGATTCGTGCAGATACCGTCAGCTCAATAGACAGATTTCGAAGTCCTTAAAACGCGATCTTCGCCACTTTAATACTGAAAGGGTTAAGGACGCGATAGAGCGGAATAAGGGCTCCAAAGTTTTTGCGAGGGATCTGTCTATTGGGCAGAGCCAACTCACGAAACTGAAGACCGACGATGGCAGAGTCATATCCGCTAAACCGGAGCTCCTGGGAGAGATCGAGGCATTCTATAGACAGTTATACACGTCTATCTCTAAACCCACGGCAAATCTAGCGAACGATCCAAGAGCTAGATTGACCCGACACTATACCGAAGATATCCCGGACGTCAGCCTGTACGAGATTAGGATGGCTCTGAAACAACTTAAACACAATAAGGCGCCGGGTGAGGACGGAATTACGGCCGAACTTCTGAAGGCGGGTGGAAAACCGGTCCTTAAGGCCCTTCAGAAGCTATTTAATTCCGTCATACTCGAGGGCAAAACGCCACAGGCATGGGGCAGAGGTGTGGTGGTACTTTTCTTTAAGAAGGGCGACAATCTTAAAGAAAAGTACCACCACACCTCTGCCCCATGCCTGTGGCGTTTTGCCCTCGAGTATGACGGAATTAAATAGCTTCTGAAGGGCCTTAAGGACCGGTTTTCCACCCGCCTTCAGAAGTTCGGCCGTAATTCCGTCCTCACCCGGCGCCTTATTGTGTTTAAGTTGTTTCAGAGCCATCCTAATCTCGTACAGGCTGACGTCCGGGATATCTTCGGTATAGTGTCGGGTCAATCTAGCTCTTGGATCGTTCGCTAGATTTGCCGTGGGTTTAGAGATAGACGTGTATAACTGTCTATAGAATGCCTCGATCTCTCCCAGGAGCTCCGGTTTAGCGGATATGACTCTGCCATCGTCGGTCTTCAGTTTCGTGAGTTGGCTCTGCCCAATAGACAGATCCCTCGCAAAAACTTTGGAGCCCTTATTCCGCTCTATCGCGTCCTTAACCCTTTCAGTATTAAAGTGGCGAAGATCGCGTTTTAAGGACTTCGAAATCTGTCTATTGAGCTGACGGTATCTGCACGAATCGTCTGAAGACTGCAGAATCATCTCACGCCTCTTCTTCATGAGCTCGAGAGTCGGATCCGAGAGCTTCTTGTTCTTATTTGTACGGTGGGTCTTGAAAAACTTAGACCCGACCGTATGGACAGTTTCCACGAACCCATCGTTACATTCGTCCACGGAGCTACCTAGGCACTCGAAACGATTGTGGAGTTCGAGCTGAAAGCTCTCGGGGTTTTGGAGCTGGATTTTGGAGCTGGATTTGTGCTGGACGGAGCGTAGACTTCACCAGTCGAGACCTTTCAAGCTTGATGTTGATATTCAATGTGCCTCTCACCATGCGGTGATCACTACCAGTTTTCACTGCATTGATCACAGAGACATCATTGAATATTTGCAATTCGATTGCAATAAAAATATATGCCCCTAAATAGGTTTGGTCGGAAAAGATTGATTTCTGGGTAGGTGAACTTCGGAGATATCTTGCCATGAAGAAAAACCATATTACCCCAGTTAATTGGGTTGTGGAGGTCTGGTAGGCAGCCGCTCTTCGTAAAATACTGGTATTCAGCTAAATCCAGCTTGACTGGAAGCCGACCCCAATATAGTTGGGAAAAGGCTAGGCAGATGATGAACTTCGGAGATATGGACGTGTTATGACAGTTCTGCTATGATCCTATGAAGAGTTCCGTTCCATATATCCGAAGTTCATCATCAAATGATTTCAATTATTCTTTGAGACCAATTTAGGAACATACTCTTTTAAAGAAAATAAATAATTAAAAATCTGTCAACAATTGGTCTAGAAATCGGTCTTTTCCTACAAAACCTATTTAGGTGCATATAATTTTTTTTTTTTGCAATGGGATTGTAGGCTGAGTCAATAGTAACAATTTAAGTACAAACCAAATCATTTACAATGACACATATCATATCGCTGTTGGACAATGAGCCCAATTTGCTCATGGTCTAAATAGTAAATGAACAGTATATTTTGTTGATCAAAATATCGTGTTATTTCTACCCAAATAAAACATTTCATTGCCATAAAATGTTGCTATACTAACAAATATTGAGTAAAATTTAATTGTAGGGGAGCGGGGGGCTAGTTGTAACAGGGGTAAGTTGTAACAAGCGTTTTTTTACTTACAAAATAGATGAATAATCGTTTGATTTTCAACGTTACTTATTATTTACTACCCATTCTATCATATAAGCGCGAACAGTTCAGATCAGACCCCGCCGGACAGCGCAGGAAGCGGTTTTGTGCAGGCGCTCCTATAAAGCCACGTAATGTACTTTTTTTTTGTTTATACAAATATGATTATCGTAGATTTTAAATTGTTTAGCTGTTGTTGATTCATACAAATAGCTTTAGCATTTGTTTGGTTTCATTATATTAACTGTAATTTCACACTAAATAAGCGACTTTTTTTTTAATAGATTTTATTTCAAAAAACCTCGTAGTGGGGTAAGTTGTAACACTTGTACGGGGTAAGTTGTAATTTGATACAACTTGCCCATTTTTCTATTAGATTGAGAATAAAACTTAAAAACCTATGTTTGTTATAATGTATCTTAGGTTTATAATGCTAAATACGTTAAATCAATCAAAAGTTTGCTTACTGAAGTAGTTAAGAATGTTAAGATTATAAATGGCTGTAAGCCAAAAAGTCCTTAATAGTTGAAGTGAAGAAAGAACATGTTTTTTGTTTATTTTTGAATATTTTTCTATTAGATTCAGAATAAAACTTAAAAACCTAAACCTGTTTTAGCGTTTGTAAAGTTTTAAGTTAAAGGTTCAAGCTTGTTACAACTAGCCCCAACACGGGGTAAGTTGTAACAGCCGTCAGTTTTTTTTTCAAAGACGTTTCTACAAAAATACATTACAGTTTTGATCAAAAAATTATTTGAAATCAGCAGTTGAGTAGTTGTTAATTGGTATAGTACTGCTAAATTTCACAAAAACCAAACAAATAAGCTTTCATTAGCCAAGAAACGAAAAACTGTTACAACTAGCCCCCCGCTCCCCTAATTAAGAACAGGATGGAATAAACGAGATGGTCCTGCATAATGTTATTCATTTAATAATACACACTTTAACCTTTCGCGTCATTAGAGACACAATAGAAAGACAATGAAAGAACGAACGCCGGCTTTCGCTCGGGTTTTAACAGATTAACCAAAAAATATAAGGAATTCAATAGTTAATTTACAGTCCGTAATCAAAGATGTTTGTCTAAGTCTAAGGCGCTGGACACACAGAAAAGACGTAAGACGCAGACGGGGCGCGGACATTTGTCTCTACCGCGTCCCTTTCATACAAAATGCATAGAAGCGTCGCGACGCAAAACATACAGAAGAGACGGGGCGCGGGCGCAACGCTTGTACATCTGCGCCTGTCCGCGACGCGTCCTCGTCTTACGTCTCTTCTGTCTGGCCTGCACCTAAGCTTTTGCTTACCCTGTTCTCCTCGATGCACTGAATAGACCATATCGACTTTTACATCAGATGAAAAATTCATGTCCACAGAAAGTATTGCGAACATTGTATCCTTAGTGCTGTTGTAACCAAAATAATATGGCGCTTCTATTGTTACACCTAAAAATAAAATAAAATAAACTTTTACTTTGACGTATTAACTTGAGCGAGATATATTCCTTTTTTCCACACTGTAGTAAGCAGGAAAATACTGTCCGAGAATCTACTAGCTGAGTACATGAATTTATTAATTCACGTTGTAGTTTGTCCACACCTGTGGTCACACAAACTTAAATACCTAACGATTTTATTACGATATCATTTAAATAAATGTTTAATTTTTTATACTTTTGCCTGCTGCGGTCTTCCCGTCCGATTATAATATGGGTATCTTCAAGGCTAGAGTGAATAGGCTCCTAATAAACTAGTGCGCCTCACCATCAACGATTGCATCACTGCTTATCATAAGGCGGGATTGTACAAGCATAAGTTTATGTTATATACAATGTGCAGTTTTGAAACTGTATGGCATTTCGGGAGGTAATTATGTTACTGATACTCGACTCGAATTAATAATAAAATGAGTAGGTAATTTTAGGAACGGAACCCTTAGTTTCGCCATGTCTGTCCGTCCGTCCGTCCGTCCTCGCTAAATCTCTGTGACTGTTAGCACTAGAAAGCTGAAATTTGGTACCAATATGTACATCAATCACGCCAACAAAGTAGTAAAAATTGGAATAAAATGATTTATTAGGGTGTACCCTACATGTAAAGTGGAATGTGATTTTTTTTTTAAATTTCGACTAACTAACTAACAAACCTAACCTAACGTGTGATATATTTTTGTATAGGTATTCAAAAATGAATAGGGGTTTACTAAAATCACTTTTTCATAATATCCATAATTTTGGAAATAATCGCTCCAAAAGTAAAAAAACAATATGTGTCCCCCCCTCTAACTTTTGAGCCATAAGTTTAAAAAACATGAAAATAATCTGGAAAGTAGAGCTTTATAAAGACTTTCTAGGAAAAATATTTTGAACTTGATGGGACGAATAGTTTTTGAAAAGTTGGGGACACTTATTGCGACGGACGGGAAATTACGGAACCCTACACTAAGCGTGGCCCGACACGCTCTTGGCCGGTTTTTTTATTTATTTTCTCATTATGGAAATCGGAACGTGTGAACTACCTTTACCAAAATGCGGCCAGTCTGATACTCGCCCTATAACTGCGCTTTCATACACACAAACACTATTTCATTGCTCCAAAGCACACTAGCACTTCCCGCACGTTTGTTTAGATAGTTATTCTGAAAACTAACTAAAATTAATAAAATGTATTATTGATTATTGACCAAGTATTGTATTTTTATATGATTATTTGTGACTTTTTTTACAACCTCCCGAAATGCCATACAATTTCAAAACTGCACATTGTATTATAAAAATAGTAAACTAATACAGGGTTTTTTTTTTCTGGTAGGGGAAACATCAGAATGACTTCTCCCGCTCTTGGGCGGAGCAGGAAGGCGTGTCAGACTCTTACTGACTAAACCCCTACCGCGTTCCTTCGTTGCCTATGATCTCGGGGGGACTCGGTGTCAACCTTTCGGAATACCACGTGTTCCCCAGAGGCTTCGGCCCTGCCGGGCCCCTACAGTTTGCTGACATCTCCTTGAGGCGCGCGTGGAACAGAACGCGTCGTTGACGAATACAGGGTTGGGATCCAAATGTGTGGTCGACCGCGTTACTTTTGGATTTCTCAGACATTGGTTTTGGGAGGATCCTGGACTGGGGATTTTTAAAATTGTAAGATTAAGGCGCGTTAAGCAGCAAATCTAGCTGCAGACTGGGCGTGTTATTACCAAGCGCGCGATTGTAGTGCATCGCGGTACGCAATACGGTTGAAAATGGCTATGCGTTTGATTTTAGTTGCATCTCGTGTCCGCTATAAATATAAAGGATATTTTGCAGTTTTATAATATAAAAAAAATACATCGATATTTTAAAATATTTTTACGGATGTCTTTAGTTGATTAAATTTCTATTTTGATAGTTGCAAAAAATGTATTGTCATCACTCAAAATTTTGAGCATTTCGAGACGAAAAAGTTTTTTCGTGTACTTTCTTGCGATTTTTTTTTCAGGGTTCTGGATTATTTTTAGAAAATATTTTTACATAAGTCTTTTATTTATACATTAGACTATACACTGTATTTTTTTGGGCTTGTACTATGTAGCAATATGGCTAACTTTGCAACGAAAAAGAGGATGTTTTTACGGTGCCCCTGTATGGGTAGCGCCTTAACGTTCCAATAAGTTATCAAAGAAAAAATAAGACTGGACTTACCAGGCTCTAACTGGATATAGTGACACTGATTGACTGGCAGAATAGATAAAATACATACACAGGCGAGTATAAAATTCATATTGACTGATTTTTTCTAATAATAAGTAAAATTTTGACTCAAAAAATATTTTATCATAGTTAATTACTTCTACAGAAATGTCACAACTGGAATGCATGTAGGTATCGAATGAATGAAAATGAATGACAAAATAATTGCGTTGTTGATTTACCTTGTAATACCTACTATAAATAACTAGAAACAGGATAATGTAAGCGAAACGTCTTTAAAAGTTTTGTTTTGACGGCACGGCAGGCGCTGTGGTTCAGCCATTGACTGCGTGTCGCGGGTTAGATTCCCAAACGGAACAAAATATATATTTTTATGGTCAGGGTGTATTCTTTCTTTCTTTTTCAAAACGTTACGGAACACTAAGAATTTTTTCCTGTATACTATATATATATATATAGGTATAAGAGGAGCTCGTGGTTAGATGATAACAGCCGCGTCGATCTTCAGGGTTGAGCAACGCTTGCCAAGGTTGGTCTGTGGATGGGTGACCATCTTAACATACCGAATTTCCTCCGTGCCTCGGAAGCACGTTAAGCCGTAGGTCCCGGCTGACATTTGTAGATCTTTAGCAGTCGTTACGGATAGTCAGTGTCAGTAAATCTGACTCCAGTCTTGTCATGAAGTACCATGTTACCCCAGTTAATGGGATGTGGAGGTCTGGTAGGCAACGAAGGAACGGGGATGGGGTTTACTGTGAAAGCCTGGGTTCTAAATAGGAATTATTCCCAGCAGTCCCCTCTAAACACTGTTTTAGGCTATCACGGTTTGTTTCATAATTTAAATTGTCACTTACGGGATATCTTCCGTGATTTATGTTTATTTTGAGTTCCCGATATTTCGACGCTGTCGCAAGCGCCATGATCGCGGGATGACTGGAGAGTGCGGGCTCTAGCCCTGTCCTCCGGGGTGACAGCTGGGAATTGTCTTCCCAGTTGTCACCAGGATAACAATTTGTGCCGACTGTTCCCTTTGAAAACTGACTCATCATCTACCTAGCCTTTTCCCAACTATATTGGGGTCGGCTTCCCGTCAAGCCAGAATGTGAAGTGATGGTAGCACCAGTTTACTGTCGCTAGCCGATCCTCTTACGTAATACAGATAGGAGTCGACCCAATGTAGCATACATTACCTTTTAATCGTGTAGGAAATAAGATATCCATTTTAATTCCATTCGGGATGAAGTTACCGTAAATTGCTTTTTATTTGTCCTTCCTGTTTACTGCGCACAGTCCTACTCAATATTACTCTGCACTAGAAATGTTTCGAATATTTCACATTCACTTACGTTCATGCACTCGCATTACTCTTCCTCCGTGCCTCGGAAAGCACGTTAAGCCGTAGGTCCCGGCTGTCATTTCTAGATCTTTGGCAGTCGTTACAGATAGTCAGAAGCCAGTAAATCTGACTCTAGTCTTGCCATGAAGTACCGTGTTACCCCAGTTAATGGGTTGTGGAGGTCTGGTAGGCAGCCGCTCCTCGTAAAATACTGGTATTCAGCTAAATCCGGCTTGACTGGAAGCCGACCCCAATATAGTTGGGAAAAGGGTATGTAGATGATGAGTAGGTAGGTATATACCTACATAATACACCAAATATTTGTTCCGTTCGGGAATCTAACCCGCGACACGCAGTCAATGACTGAACCACAGCGCCTACCGTGCCGTCAAATACAAAACTTCTAAAGACGTTTCGTTTACATTATTCTGTCTGTTTGGTACGACTATCCAAACGTATTGATTAATAATATTGTTTCCCAATCCTGCATTTTTAAATTCAAAATATTCCATCGCCGTTGGTAAAAGTAGCAGAATATCAAAGCTATTAAAGATGGGTCGATGAAGTCCTATTTTTGGCCAGATATATATGTTTTTACAGCAACCAACAAAGGTCCGCAGTCGGCTAAGACATTTCCAGATTGGCCACTACAATTCGCTGTGCAATCTGGCCAAATGGGGCTTCGTCAACCCATCCTTAACACAGTGCCAGTGTGGAACCACTGCACAAGACATGCGGCACTTGCTGAATGAATTAACGAATGACTGAATGAAAGATTTATTTGCTGCCCATCCCGCACAATCACCTGAACTTTTCAGGATTTATACCAAATGTTGCCAAACACTGGTTAGAGAAAATTTAGTTGAAAACGTCGACACGAAAAGAAGAAAAATCAAAGCTATATGTAACTAAATACTCGCGGCTACACTGTCTCAAGTTATTTATAGTCATCACCTAGCCTTTTTCCCAACTTTATCGGGGTCGGCTTCCAGTCAAGCCGGATTTAGCTGAATACCAGTATTTTACGAGGAGCAGCTGCCTACCAGACCTCCACAACCCATTAACTGGGGTAACATGGTACTTCATGGCAAGACTGGAGTCAGATTTACTGCCTTAAGTCTGCCTATATTTATAGCATTACAGGGTAAATAAACAAACGCAATTATTTAGTCATCGATCTCATTTTCCTGTATTCGTTCATACCTTATTCATTCCAGTTGTGACATTTGGAAGCATTTGGAGTGTATGAACATTTTTTTAAGCAAATATATTACTCATGAAACAAAGTACTTTAAAAAAAATCTGTCATTATGTATTCTTTACTCGCGGGTGTATGTGTTTTAGCTATTTTGCCAATCAATATGTGCCAATTTATTCAAATACGGCCTCAAATACAGCCCGGTAAGTTTTATTTTTTCGTTGGAAACTTATTCGAGTTTGACGACTTATATGTTCGTTCAAAAAAAACCCCAGGCACAAGATAACCGGGATTTTGCCAGAATCCTGCATCGCAGACTTTACTCTCTGTTCTATATACTCCTCTAAACTACTATTACTATCACGTGGGCAAAGCCGCTGGCAGAAGCTAGTCGTATAAGAATATTTCAAACGCTAATACATTAATACGTGCATAATTTAATTATAATTTGGGTGTCTTCAAGGCTAGAGTGAATAAGCTCTTAATAAACTAGTGCGCCTCACCATCAACGATTGCATCACTGCTTACCATCAGGTGGGATCGCAGTCAAGCACTAGTTTATAACAATGAAAAAAAATGTTTATTTTATTTTTAGGTGTAACAATAAATGCGCCATATTATTTTGGCTACTACAGCACGATTGATACAATGTTGGCCACATTTTATTTGGACATTAATTTGTCATCTGCTATGGAGGTCTATCTGGTCTATTCAGTGAATCATGGAGGACAGGGTAAGCAAAAGCTTAGACTAACAGCCAGTCTCTTCATCCAAAGTAACGTAATAGAGTAATAATAACGGTTAAATTCGTTTCTTCGTTTGAATCCCCAACCGGTCCTATGAGACCGCGCTGTTATTGTTTTGCTATTGTGTCTCGTTTCGCGGGTATCTGAGTAACTACCTTAACTTTTACTGCTTATTGAAGGGCTGTTAAGCTAAAGTCACTGTCATTTTGACAAAATTGTACAGGTTTCGCTGCGTTTCTCCCTACATTTTATTTTAGTCGACTTTTAATTTATCTGTCACTTGGATGAAGACATTGACAAGATGACATTTGCCATTATAACAGTAATAGTCAAGGAAAGTTAAAACTTTTACTTATAGTTTTAGTTTTGATGAAGAAACTGGCTTTTAGACTAACATCTTTAATGACGGACTGTAAATTAATTTTATTTAATTGTAAATTAATTGCGAATTTGACGAATTCCATAATTTGGCAAATTCACAATTAGACGAACTACAGCTTTGACCAATTTCAAATTTGACGAACTGCGTACTTGACGAATTACCGACTTGACCAATGTCGTGCCACCCACCCTTGGCGCCCCGTGTTATTGAATTGAGAAGAAAACTATTTTTTTCTCAATTCATTAACCATTAATGCTTAAGCTTGTTGACAAATAGTTACGTATTTTTATTTTAAAATCAATAAAAACGTTGCTATGATTCATGCAGCAAGGTTTGCGCACAAAAACACAAGTCACTTACTTTTTTTTCATTTTACGATAATATACTCGTTGTTCACTGCATCTGATTACTTCTTTATGATTATTTAATGATATTTATTTTGCAAATATAATATAAATGATAAATGATATTTATTTTGCAAATAGGTTTCACGAAACACTTTTACAAGTCAATTTTTTTTTGTCATAATTATTAATCTAGATGAGGCCGGTGTTTCCTATCTGACTACCCTGAGAAGAAACACCGAAACAAACTCAGGGGTATATATTCTTCTTTGTATTTGGTTTCCGCACTTAGTCCCGTTGGACCATTGTGCGTGGGCCATCCGGCCTTTACTCCAGCCAGCCCACCTCATTCCAAAAAAAAGCTAGTTTCTTGGGTTTGCTCAGGGTATCTGTTATTGTCTTCGGTGTTCCCAGGATTTGGGTTCTCATTTTGCTGACGGCAGTGCACTCCAGGAGCACATGCGCGACAATTTCCTCTGCCTTCATACATCCTCTACACAGAGGACTGTCTGTGATACCCAGTGTGAAAAAGTGTTTGTTCAGTGAGCAGTGTCCGGTGATAGTCCCTGCCACCAGACGCAGGCTGCCTCTATCCAGTCGCAGAAGGCTACTGGATAGGGCTTTGTCCACGAGTGGCATGGCCTCTTTGGCCTGCCTGCAGCCCGGTGCCAGGGTGGCCAGGTGCTCCCTTAGCCAACCACGCAGCTGACCAAAGGGGATCGGCACGATAGGTTCGGGCCCGAAGACCACCGCCCCAGATCCCCGTCACGCTAGTTCATCAGCCGCGTCATTGCCCAGTGAGCCACTGTGTCCCTTTATCCATTGCAGCGTTATGGTGTTGTTATATGGCATCGTTGCACGTTCCAGTGCAAGATGACACTCTTGTATGAGTTTCGAGATTTTTTCGGTTTTTTCTAAAGATTGTAGTACTGAGGCACTGTCGGAGATTATGCGGATGCGACTATCCCTGACTCCTCTGGCTTTTATGGCGTGGGCTGCGAGGGTGATACCAATACACTCTGCCTGATAGACAGAGTTTAGTGTGCCTAGCGGTCTGGATATCCTGATATTCAGGTCTTCGGAGTAGACTCCGACTCCTGTCCCGGTATTTGTCTTTGACCCGTCAGTGTAGATTCTCAGTTCCTTCGGGCCTGAGTAGTCGTGCAATTCTTCTGTGAGCTGGATACTGTAGTGTTTTTGGAAGTATAGATCTTTGGGGGCTCTGTCATTTGGGGCCATCATCATGGGCTGTCTTTTAACAGCATCCTCGATGATGCCTGTATGTTTTATGCGAGAGTCCGTTTTCAGTGTGCCTGCTTGCTTTAGTCTGAGACCTGCCATGGCCGCTTCCTCTCTTACTATGAGATGGAGCGGAGGCAGTCCTATCATTGCTTGTAGGGCGGCAGTGGGTGTCGTTCTCATGCTGCTAGTTATTGCTATGCAGACGAGTCGTTGAAGTTTTTCCATGTCTTTTTGGGATGTACTTAGGTTAGTTCTGGGCCACCAAACTAAGGAGTCGTACGGTCTGATAACTGTGGTGTATAGCCAGTGGGTGACTTTGGGGCTAATGCCCCAGCTGCGTCCCAACATGCGCCTGCATTGCCACATGGATATGCTGGCTTTTTTGATTAAGTGGTCCATGTGTTTTGCCCAGTTTAACTGCTTGTCCAGGTAGATGCCCAGGTACTTGGCTTCAGTTGAAAGGCTTAGGGTAGTACCGAAGAGACGTGGTAGTTTAAGTGCGAGTAGTTTCCTTTTTTTTGTGAAAAGTACTAGTTCTGTTTTCGTGGGGTTGACGGTGAGTTGGTAATCTTTACACCAATCCTCTACTATTTTCAGGGCTTGGCCCATAAGGTTGCATAAGGTGTTTTCGTGAGTGCCGTTGACTATTATGGTTATGTCGTCGGCGTATCCCACGGTATAGTATCCTTTTTCGTTTAGTTTTTTTACGAGGCTGTCTGCGACTAGGTTCCATAGCAGTGGTGAGAGGACGCCCCCTTGGGGACAGCCCTTTGCTACGGTGGCCCTTGTTGTGCTATTTACGGTGACTTGCACTGCCCTTAGTTTGAGCATGTTCGTGATTCAGCCACTTATGGTCGGGTCGACGTCATGCTTTTCAAGGGCTGCACTGATACTTTGGAACATGGTTTTGTCAAAGGCGCCCTCTATGTCGATGAAGGCGCTAGCGAGGAGCATTTGTGGTGTATTGCGCATTCTATTTTAGACACCACTTCGTGTAGTGCGGATTCAGTTGATTTGCCGGTGGAGTAGGCGTGTTGCTGTTTATGGAGTGGTTTTTTTAGGAGAGGACCATCGCGGATGTGTCTATCACAAAGCCTTTCCAAGGTCTTCAGCAGGAAGGATGTTAGGCTTATGGGTCTGTATGCTTTAGGTTGTGTGTAGTCGGTCTTGCCCGGTTTGGGGATGAAGATTACCTTCACCTCGCGCCATGCAAGTGGTACATATTTGAGTGCTATGCATGCTCGGTATATTACCAGCAGCCACGGTAACAGGGAACTGTCTCCCCATTGGAGTAGGGCGGGGAAAATTCCATCCAGACCTGGGGACTTATACGGCTGGAAAGTTCTGATTGCCCACAGTATGCGATCTTCCGTTATTATGTTCTGTGCTCTGGCCCAGTCTAGGCTTGTGGGTGGGGTATATATTCTTACCTATGATTAATATAATTTATATACAAATACTAAAAATTTAAATAAAAAACTTAAGTTTAACCTAGCTATGTACATATAATACAAATATAAAATATACACTCAGGCGTCGAAGTACTCCTCCACATCGCTGTCATCTGGAAATGTGCCCAGAAGGCATTGTTTAATTGGTTTTTGACGAAAGCAACACTTACGTTTGAAGTATGGTATTACAGTATTGTTTTTAAATCCTTTTGTTATTAAGTCACCATACTAATTCACTGGATAACAATGTCACAGAGAAAGTCTCTGTGACGTTGTTATCCAGTGAATTCTTTCTTTATTCTTTTTCTTCTTCTTTCTTTATTTTTAGGGTTCCGTATCTCAAAAGGAAAAAACGGAACCCTTATAGGATCACTTTGTTGTCCGTCTGTCTGTCTGTCAAGACCCTTTATCTCGGGAACACGTGAAGGTAACAAGTTGAAATTAAAACTATATACTCAAGTCTGCGGTCCCTTGAAACTGTGCAAAAATTAAACTTGTAAGTTGACGGGAAAAAAAGATACGCCCGTTTATGAACTATCAGAGGAATCAAAATTCATAGGGTACTTCCTGTTGACCTAGAATCTTGAAATTTAGCACGAAGCAAGGTATTATAGCACAAATATAGGTAAAAGTCTGAAAACTGAAAATTTTTAGTTAGTAGCAAGAATTTTTTTTTTTTTTTCAAAAATCGTCAAGACTCGATTCGAGAACTGAACTCTTTTCATAGGTATCTTGGAGGTATCGAGTTGAAATTAAATCCATATAGTGAGATCCGCGATCCCTTGAAGCTGTGCAAAAATCAAACTTGTAAGTTGACGGGGAAAAAAGATGCGCCCGTTTATGTTGCAAAAACGTATAATTCGACACTATCAAAGGAATCAAAATTTATTTGGTATTTCCCGTTGACATAGAATCTTTACATTTGGCACGAAGCAAGGTATTATAGCACAAATATAGGGAAAAGTATGAAAACTTAAAATTTGTAGTTACGTCACAAGAAAAAAAAATGAAAAATCTTCAAGGCTCGATTCGAGAATTGAACTGTTTTCATAGGTAAGTTTGTACGGAACCCTCAGGGCGCGAGTCTGACTCGAACTTGCCCATTTTTTTTTATTCGGTTTTCTTATTTTTTTTTGTCTTTTTTTTTCTTTACTTTTTTTTTGTCTTTTGTGTGAGGCTTTAGATGTTTTTTTACAGTTTTATATGGTTGAAACACTGTTATTATCACTAAAACTATTTTTCTTCTACTAAATAACACAGGTCCGTTGGTAACGCGACAGCTACCGCCATCTAGCGTCTTCACCAGAATAAATACAAGGGAATACACAATAAAAGGGAAAGCTGAACCAAGACAGAATTATTATTATAACTGTCGTCTTCGATTAATAGATAAACAGATTTCATTGAGATTAATGTTCGAAGCGAACGCAAGCTGCTTTGATCCCGTCACGATTTTTGAAGGGTTAGCTGTTGACCGCAACAGTACTGGCCCAGGATATAAATGTAAGATATTTTAATGTCATCATAACCGTTTATATTCCTTGTTTATCACCACATATCTATCATATCACTCTCGGGAGAAGTCATTCTGATGATTCCCCGCATGAAAAAAACCCTTCTTACTTATATCATCTTTTACATATCCAGTATTTGTTTATTTTATTGTAACCACATCCTCATTGATTTCTTCCACTCAACTACGTCTTTCAAATAAATAGTTACTGTCGGCATAGTGACTGAGTCCAATTGAGTAGACGAAGTTATCTTGAAAAGGATTTAGTTATCACAATTATAGAAGATAGTAAGCCAGTAAATCTGACTCCAGTCTTGCCATGAAGTACCGTATTACTTACTACCGTGTTACTCTGGTAGCGGCTTTGCCTGCGTGGAATTATTACTTCGTTATACATAGCATGTGTGTTGTCCTGCCACTTTGTTTCATCCAAATCCGTCCGTGAAGGAAACACACAATACTATCATCTATAACTCATCATCAACCTAGCCTTTTCCCAACTATATTAGGGTCTGCAGTCAAGCCGGATTTAGCTGAATACCAGTAATTTACGCGGAGCGGCTGCCTACCAGACCTCCACAACCCATTAACTGGGGTAACACGGTACTTCATGGCAAAACTGCAGTCAGATTTACTGGCTTCTATCCGTAACGACTACTAAAAATCTACAAATGACAGCCGGGACATACGGCTTAACGTGCTTTCCGAGGCAGATAATAAAGAGTAATGTTAAAACAAAATGAATACACTGTACCTACATAATTTTTCTTACAGATGACGACAGATGTTTAGGATCACTACCCTGCCTGATTCATTTGAATGTGCAAAACAAATGTCCAGGTAAGCAGTCGATAGTCTAGAAATATAGTATGTATTTATGTATTTAGAAGTATTTAAGTATGTTTATCAGTTGTCTAGTACCCATAACACAAGCTCTGCTTAGCTTGGGACTAGATGGCGTTGTGTGAAAGTTGTCGAATATTATTATTATTATTATTATTATTATTATTATAGTCACAAGCTCTGCTTAGCTTGGGACTAGATGGCGTTGTGTGAAAGTTGTGGAATATTATATTATATTATTATTATTATTATATTATACAGTATATTAAGTTAAACGAGGGACTTATAGACGGAAAATATGTGTAAAACTGATAACCTTAATATGTGACGTAATTTTTTTAAATGTAATAGTGTAAGAACCAGACAGGTTTAAAGTATAAAAGGAAAATGGATTCAAACTAAAGTTTATTGACCCGCGCATATGTTCTCTCGCAAGGGTGTATACACGTTGCGAGACTTTTGCGAATCTTTTGGTATGACTCTGTCTGTTATTTATCAGTTTGTTTTTGTTCATATTTTTATTAGTATCATGTAAGCGTACACTATTGTGGGTTTGGATATGTCCCTCGGTTAAACTAGCATACTATATAGTGGTGGTTCATATGTACCGATTTCCATAAATAAGAGAAAACAAATGATACCTAAGTACTCATTTTATTGTTGATTCGGGTCGAGGATCACTAATATAATTACCTCCCGGAATATTTTGCTGCTTCAAAACTGCGCATTGTATAAAACGGAATTACTAGTTAGTAGTAGTAATAATAATTATTATGACTAAGATAATCAAACTGTAATAATGCTGTTCTATAAATAAATATTGTGTTTAGCAGAGACCACCGAGGCGACTGAGGCTGCTGTAACCAGAGACAAACCACAAACAGGTATGTAAGAGATTGTGAAGACAACAACAGCCATTTGTCAGCCATGTAGACAGTTCCAATACATTTAAGTCCGATGCTCCAATAAAGACAATGAGACGTAGAATGGCTCACTGGAGCCAGCAGCATTACTCCGACTCACTGGAGCTTGGGAGCATCGTCCCGACGCTCTGGGACAACACCATCCCGATTCACTGGGGTATTACTGCAGCATAAAGTTCAGATAGCAACTCATTGTGAACTATGTGGTACTGGGTTCCAGCCCACCAACCTACCGCTGGCCTGTCACGCATCATAAGAAGCATCAAGTCGATCTCCGATCTCTGGAGGGGAGCGATGTAGCGACTACGATGCGACACAAAATCCTGCATCGCGCAAGCAAAGTTCTCCGCACGATTTGAATAGATACGACAGCCCGAAATCATCTATCGGGCAGTAGCCCACCGGACATAACACCTCGTCCGGTCGGAAGATTCTCCCTTTTCAATGGAGGTTTGTGAGACTTTACTCCCTGTTCCGCTACCTCCAAAAACCACAAACAAAAGTGTCGCTGACTCTGTTGAACTATTGCGCAGCCAGGGGGAGTTTTAGTGTCCACCCTACTGATAGGATTCGATAATCCGGTAAACTTATGCCATCAGTCATCCTTGCTGCCCGACTCGTTTGTTCACAATCGTAAGATCTAATCACTTATCTGTTCTTCTAAATCTCATTACAGTTTTTTGTCATAAGTTGAAATCTATTTCTGACACGCTTTTTTAGGGTTCCGTAGTCAAATGGCAAAAACGGAACCCTTACAGTTTCGCCATATCTGTCCGTCCGTCCGTCCTCGCTTAATCTCTGTTACCGTTAGCACTAGAAAGTTGAAATTTGGTACCAATATGTATATCAAGCACTCCAAAAAAGTAGTAAAATAAAAATTGGAAAAAATGTTTTATTAGGGTAGTCCTAACGTGTGATATATTGTTGGATAGGTATACAAAAATGAATAGGGGTTTACTAAAATATTTTTTTGATAATTTCAATAAGTTCGGAAAAATCGCTCCAAAAGTAAAAACAATGTGTCCCCCCTCCCCTCTAACTTTTGAACCATAAGTTTAGAAAATATGAAAAAAATCTGGAAAGTAGAGCGTAATGACTTTCTAGGAAAATTATTTTGACCTTGATGGGACGAACAGTTTTTGAAAATTTGTGGACACGTATTGTGATGGACGGGAAACTACGGAACCCTACACTGAGCGTGGCCCGACATGCTCTTGGCCGGTTTTTTTTTACTAAATTATCGATCACTGAATTGACGATGCAGTGCGTATTGTAGGTCGTTACAAGGGCAAATTTGAAGCTTCATATTTAGCAGTATAACAATAAAGCATTTCAACCTTCAGAATGTAATTCAAGTTTGTGAGGAACTCGTGGCTAGATAATAACAGCCGCACAGGTCGATCTTCAAGGTTAAGCAACGCTTACCAAGGTTGATCTGTGGATGGGTGATCATCTTAACATACCGAGTTTCCTCCGTGCCTCGAAAAGCACGTTAATCTATCACATGCCTGCGAAATGAGACACAAAAGTAAAACAATAACAGCGCGGTCTCATAGGACCGGTCGGGGATTCAAACATTAAGCCGTAGGTCCCGGCTGTCATTTGTTGATTTTTGGCAGTCGTTACGGATAGTCAGTAGCCAGTAAATCTGACTTTAATCTTGCCATGAAGTACCGTGTTACCCCAGTTATTGGGTTGTGGAGGTCTGATAGGCACCCGCTCTCGTAAAATACTGGTATTCAGCTAAATCCGGTTTGACTGGAAGCCGAACCCAATATTCTTGGGAAAAGGCTAGGCAGATGATGAATGTAATTCAAGTTTGTAGTTCCAGGTGCAGAGACCAGCACTCTTGCCATTGTAATGTCAACATTATTCAGTATAGTGTTCATCATCCTGGTCATCATTGTGATATGGATCTGCTGGATCAAACAATGCCTTCAAGGCAGACTCGGAGTACAAACCAACGTAAGTCTATACAACTCGGTCACATTAACTTAACGCTTGGCGTCGATGAAATAATGTCCAAAAACAATATAACAACAACAACAGAGAACTAGCCAAATTATCGACGAGCGTATCTATAACAAAGATGCTGACCATACCTGACACTTGCCGGGCGAGCTAAGGGAATGCGGGGGGAAATGGGATGCTCGCATTTGAGAGATGCGTCAAGTCAAGATTGAATAGGGTTATTTGTAATTCATTCGTAGTTTTGGGAGTGACATTAGTTATTATCATGAATATTCTTGTTGTCACTATGACGCCACATAAAAACTACGAATCCTGCATCGCGCAAGGAGAGTTCAAAATCATCTATCGGGCAGTTGCCCACCAGATATAACACTCGTCTAGTCGGAGGATCCTCCCTTTCCAACGGAGGTATGTGAGACTTTACGCTCTGTTTCACATACCTCTAAATACTCAACCAAAGTGAAAGTTTTAATTATGATTAGCGTCCAAAATATGAATAATTTTGTTAGTTAAGAAAAATGAAGTAACCTGCAAGCCTCCGAGCTTATTAGATTAGATTATAGTAGAGTGGAATGAAATGGAGTAGAATGAAATGGAATGGTATATAGACTGGATTGGAATGGTGTGAAATGGAATGGAGTTAATCGGAATGGAAGGGAATGGAATTGAGTGGAATGGAATGGAATGGAGAGGAATGGAATGAAATGGAATTGAGTAAAATGGAATGGAATGGAGTGAAATGGAATGAAATGGAGTGAAATGGTATGAAATGGAGTGAATCGGAATTAAATGGAGTGAATCGGAATGGAATGGAGTGAAATGGAATGGAATGGAGTGAAATGGAGTGAATCGGAAAGGAATGGAATGGAGTGGAATAGAATAAAATGGAATTGAGTGAAATGGAATGGAATGGGGTAAAATGAAATGGAATAGAATTGAGATTATACTTGAATCTAAAACCTATTTGATCCTTACATTAAAATATAACTTGTCGTATTCCAGCACAGCCAGCCGTTCTACGTGAACATGCTCTTCAGGCGACAGTGTGATCAGGAGCTCGCTGAGATAGACCGACACTACGAGGAGATTGATCCCAGACTCGGCGAAGGGACTCGAAACGTGCAGTGACGTTGCTATTATTGTAAAAAAAAACACACGACTTCAATGTAAAAACAAGTTCGAGTCCGACTCTGACACTGAGGGTTCCGTACAAACTCAATTATGTAAATAGTTTTATTCCAGAA
This sequence comes from Mythimna separata, assembly GCA_030763345.1. Classification (NCBI taxonomy): domain Eukaryota; kingdom Metazoa; phylum Arthropoda; class Insecta; order Lepidoptera; family Noctuidae; genus Mythimna; species Mythimna separata. The sequence continues at coordinate 37,153 of CM061170.1, forward strand.
TCGTGAAGGTTTGTGATGAAGACAAATCAGGTTTCTGATATATTTCTGTATTTGTGCCATGAGACCTTGTTTTTTGTCAAACAGGAAGTACCTACCCTATAAATTTTGATTCCCTTAAGTAGTTGATTATTAAGATAACTGTGGCCTTGAAACGTCAAGGGCAACTGAAGAAAAATGGCTGGGTTTTAGGCAGTAAAATCTAAATATGTATAAAATATGTTCCACAACTTTCCACGCAACACCATCTAGTCCCAAGCTAAGCAGAGCTTGTGTTATGGGTACTAGATAACTGATAAACATACTTATATATTTCAAAACACATACATATTATAGATAAATTACACCCAGACACAGAATAAATGATCATGCTCATCACACAAACATTTGTCTTGGGAATCGAACCCATGACCTCCGGCATAGCAATGAGGGCCACTAACCACCAGACCAACAGGTCAGTCAATCTGACTCTATCTCCCTATCTCCCACTCGTACAGCTAAGGAGTGGAATTCCCTGCCGGAGTCTGTTTCCTGATAGCTACAACTTAGGAGTCTTCAAGACAAGAGTGAATAGGTTACTTCTAGGTAAGCGTGCTCTATCGTCGGCCACATCATCGCTTACTATGATGTGAGACAGTGGTCGACCGCGAGCATATAAAGGGTGTAAAAAGACCCTTAACGAAAACGAAAACCCCAAATAGTCCTCATCACTGGGATAGTTTTTTTCTTCTAGACCATACCTGGGAATTTACTAGTTCTGGAGATATTGAAGGTCAAAGTCAACAAATTTTTTTCGTTTTTTTTTTAGAATTGTATTCCAAGTATCATTAGTAAACTTTCTTCCGAACAAACATTATCAAAATTATCAATTTTTCATGATAAATTACGCATTTGAAGTCACAAAAATGCAATGAAAACTAAACACAACGAGCGCCTCACACACACAAGCGAGCGATCAGTTCAACGACCAAGCGCGAGCGGCCGAACGCGCAGCTGATCGAAGTTATTATTAATTTTTTTTTTTTAATGATGAAAAAAAAAAGTTTTTTCCCAGCAATATTTTTTGGTCTAAGTTACTTAATTACATGTACAGAATGTGTAGTTATCGGCTTTGTGATCGGTCTTTTTACACCCTGTATGCATAATTATGAAAAAGCTAATTGATGACATCCCGACTTTGTAAAGCCAAAGGAGGGTTATGATTGTGATAAAGATAATAATAATATATTTCACAACTTTCACACAACGCCCTCTAGTCCCAAGCTAAGCAGAGCTTGTGTTATGGGTACTAGACAACTGATAAACATACTTATATATTTCTAAATACATACATATTATAGACTAGCTTACCCGCGGCTTCGCTCCCGTCAAATGACTACCCTACATATCCTACGCTACCCTACCCTACCTTCCCTACCTACCCTACACTACCCTACAGTACCCTACACTACACTACGCTACACTTACACTACCCTACACTACCCTACACTACCCTACACTACAATACACTACCCTACACTACACTAAACTACCCTGCCCTACACTACCCTACACTACGCTACACTACACTACCCTACACTGCCCTACACTACCCTACACTACACTACACTACCCTGCCCTACACTACCCTACACTACCCTACACTACCCTACACTAGCCTACACTAGCCTACACTACCCTACACTACCCTACACTACCCTACACTACCCTACACTACCCTACACTACCCTACTTTACCTAACTTTTTTTTTTTAGATTTAAACTATCCTATCTCTCAAGGTTGCTCAAGTCCTCTCAAGGTTGCAATGCCCGGTATCTATGGGTATGCAGATGACAGCACAGTTGTAGAGAGATACCTGCCGGGTGCTCGGGCTAGTAAGGAGCTAATCCAGTCCGAAAGAGAGGCTATGGTAGAGCGTGTGAATGTCTCCCTCGAGGCAGTCTCCAAATGGGGTGAAGCCAATCTGGTAGAATTCAACGCTGCGAAAACACAAGCGTGTCTAGTCACTGCAAAAAGGAGTCCGTTCACCTTGACTCCTACTTTCCGGAATGTGTCACTGGAGTGCACCGACCGTCTTCAGCTTTTGGGTGTTGAAGTTTCTTCAGACCTTAACTTTGGGCGGTTCATTGAGTCCAAAGCCAAAGTGGCTGCAAAAAAACTCGGCGTTCTGGCAAAGGTCCGGCGGTACTTCACACCGGGACAGCTTCTTATGCTATACAAAGCACAGGTCCGATCGTGTGTGGAGTACTGCAGCCACATATGGGCTGGCGCTGCAAAATGCCATCTAGCGGCTTTGGACTCGGTGGAAAGGCGTGCGAAGGGGCTAATTGGAGACCCTGATTTGGTTAAATCCAATCTGCAAAGCCTAGAGCACAGGTAGGGTAGCCAGCCTATCGGTGTTCTACAGGATGCATTTCGGAGAGTGTGCGCAGGAATTACATGAGTTAATTCCGCCATCTCACTTTTACCATCGGACAAACCGTCGTACGGCGAGTATCCATCCTTACGTTGTCGAAACCTGCACGGTCCGGACAAAGCGGTTTGCTTCGTCGTTCATACCGCGTACATCGAAGGATTGGAACAATTTGCCTGCTGCGGTCTTTCCGTCCGATTATAATTTGGGTGTCTTCAAGACTAGAGTGAATAGGCTCTTAATAAACTAGTGCGCCTCACCATCAACGATTGCATCACTGCTTACCATCAGGTGGGATTGCAGTCAAGCACTAGTTTATGGTATATTAAAAAAAAAAAAAAAAAAGTTGGATCGAACTGCACATGGTGTGCGAATTTTATTATAATCGGTTAAGTGGTTTAGGAGTCCATTGAGGACAAACATTGTGACACGAGATTTATATATATTAAGATAATAAATTGTCTGTCTTGGTTCGTAGCCCTTTGCAATCGCCCAGACCAGAGGCTTAGGTCCTATCATGACACATTTTCAAAGGTGAAAATAAAAAGAACCTTTGATGTTGCCTTCATTCTAACCATATACACATTTTACCCAGTAATATAGCATATTTAATATAATATCTTCTTTTATACCGACACTTACATACAAATTAATTAAAATGAAAACTAATAATTGTAGTGTATTGTGGGTAATTGCACATCAGACAGTCTCCAATATACGGTGCTAAGGAACAGACGTGTTTGCCTTTTATTTTTCCAGATTGATACGAGTACCTACATATAAAACGGTGGCGACGAGGATGGGATCAACATCATGATCATCATTTCAGCCGAAAGAGGTCCACTGCTGGACATAGAGTCGCCCCCAAGCGTCGCCACAACGACCGGTCCTGTGCGTCTCGCATCCATCGGTCAAAAATATATATAAAAAAAAACGGTCTAGTGTAGGTATGTGCGGAGCTGGTGTCTCTTATAGGTATTATATAAACCTGTATTACAGATCACCAGGTCCTCAAAAATATTTATTTTTCTTTGTGAATTCCCCAACATTAGATACCTAAAAACCTGCCGCTTTATTAGTCATCAACTCATCATCTACCTAGCCTTTTCCCAACTATATATTGAGATCGGCTTCCAGTCAAGCCGGATTTTAGCTGAATACCAGTATTTTACGAGGAGCGGCTGCCTACCAGACCTCCACAACCCATTAACTGGGGTAACGCGGTACTTCATGGCAAGACTGAAGTCAGATTTACTGGCTTCTGACTATCCGTAACGACTTCCAAAGATCTAAAAATGACAGCTGAGACCTACGGCTTAACGTGCTATCCGAGGCACGGATTAAACTTGTTATGTTAAGATGGTCACCCATCCACAGACCAACCTTGGCAAGCGTTGCTTAACCTTGAAGATCGACCCGTGCGGCTAGTATTATCTACCCACGAGCTCCTCCTGAAACCTGCCGCTTTATTTGTGATAGTCCAATATTATTATATTGGACTAGTCTGACAGTGTTAATGAAAACTCATGAGAAAATAATTTGTCATTGTCAAGGAGATAAAAATAAATAGGTCTTTATTGCACATGAAAAAAAAACAAATGAATTTGTTCGCGTCTTTGGACACAAACACAACGTAATTAATTCGCTAGTTTTGCGTAATAAATAAATTACATTAGTAAAAGGGCGAATAGGTATATATTACTATTACTAGTAGAAAAAAAACAGTAAAACGAAATAAACTAATTTACATATGCATTGTATGAATATATGTATATTTGTTACTACTTTAAGTTAATAATAAATAGGTAACTTCTAGGCAAGCGTGCTCCATCGTCGGCAACAGCATCGCTTACCATCAGGTGAGATAGTGGTCAAACGCGAGCCTATGCATAAAAAAAAAACACAGAAAATGTCCCGGAATATCAAACACAATGTTTTGTACTCCAAAAGTATTTTTCTTCAACAATTTTCTACTTTCAAGTGTACGAAACCGTTAGCAGATAGTAGTATTAAAATAAAACAGGAAAGTTTTCAAACTGCGAAGTAAAATGCGATGTAAGATCCAGAAAATAAAGTTGTTGGTAGCAGGAAATATTTTAAAAGAACAGTTTTAAACCCTGAAAAACAGTTTTTACTGAAATCCTTGTAATAAGTTCAGTCGACATTTTCCTAGAACCGCTTTTCCTGTAAGAAAACAGAAATCGCACTAAACTGAAAAGGTTTATTTATTTAGTTATTTAAACTTAATGTACAGTAATGGTACATAGGACTCACGGACTTATTGCAACAAGGAATTTTCTACCATCCAACCATTGAGTTAAAAAAAAAAATTACAAAAAAAATACAACCAAATTGAATTTTAACGTTTGAATCCCCAACCGGTCCTATGAGACCGCGCTGTTATTGTTTTACTATTGTGTCTCGTTTCGCGGGTATCTGAGTAACTACAACACAACACTCTAAAAAGTACAGTCTCCAGTCTTGCCATGAAGTACCGTGTTACCCCAGTTAATGTGTTGTGGAGGTCTGGTAGGCAGCCGCTCTTCGTAAAACACTGGTATTCAGCTAAATCCGGCTTGACTGGAAGCCGACCTCAATTTATGTAGTTGGGAAAAGTCTAGATGGATGATGAACACTCTAAAAAGTACAAAATAACTTTAATTTCGGAAATCTTGGTTTTTATAATAGTTTTGTGTGTTCACCTATTACAACTAGCACTCCTGGGGGGAGGTAGCCATCCTCTCCCACCACTCCTTCTTCCTTCGATCTACGCCGTCAGTCATCGCCTACACATACAATGTGTTTTTTTTAAAGTGTGTCGCATTTCGGGAGGTTGTAAAAAAAGTCACAAATAATCATATAAAAATACAATACTTGGTCAATAATAAATTTCATTGTATAAACAAAGCAATTTTACTTGTTACGACATTCCTGCTATGATGTTCATCATCAAATCATCACAATTTTTTTACGAGACCAATTCGGGAGTACCTACCATTCCAACCAAAAAAAAAAACAAAAACGGTCCACATTTCGACGATAATAATTGCAATCGTAATTCAAGCATTTTTTTTTAATTCATTTAGGTAGTGTTTTTTAAGAAACTAGTTATCCTAATTGTAGGCTCACCTTTTTAGTTTAATCAAATTGCCAACGAATAAGATGTAGATCCATTTCCATCAACTTTGTTCAAATCTAGACTTAGGGCCTGTTTCACAATGTCCTCACTGAATAAATTCAAAAATGTGACAGAATTCGTATGAAATTATCTGTCAAGTAAGATACTCGAAACTTAATCATAGGTGGTGAAACAGGCCCTTAAGCTGTTTCTAAGAAATTCAAGGCCATAAAACCTAATAAAATTCTTACCTACTAAAACCTAATAAAACTCGCCTTTGTACATGAACAATCTAATCATCATGTTTGTAATGTTTATTTTTGTGTACAATAAAGAATTAAGAATAAAATAACACTTTGATCGACCCGGGAATTAAACCCACGATCTTAAGCTCATTTCACACTACGCTATAATATAATAGCATAATATAGCGTGGCTAGATAATAACAGCCGCACAGGTCGATCTTCAAGGTTAAGCAACGCTTGCCTAGGTTGGTCTGTGGATGGGTGACCATCTTAACATAACGAGTTTCCTTCGTGCCTCGGAAAGCACATTAAGCCGAAGGTCCCGGTTGTCATTTGTAAAAAGCTAAATCCGGCTTGACTGGAAGCCGACCCCAATATAGTTGGGAAAAGGCTAGGCAGATGATGATAGCGTATAGTTCATAGCACAACAATATCGCTCGCCATACCTTTATTAAGAACACGTTCACATTTTGCTATACTATATCTATAGTAATATAGTAATAGTCATCATCATCTGCCCAGCCTTTTCCCAACTATATTGGGGTTGGCTTCCAGTCAAGCCGGATTTAGCTGAATACCAGTATTTTACGAGGAGCGGCTGCCCACCAGACCTCCACAACCCATTAACTGGGGTAACACGGTACTTCATGGCAAGACTGGAGTCAGATTTACTGGCTTCTGACTATCCGTAACGACTGCCAAAGATCTACAAATGACAGCCGGGACCAACGGCTTAACGTGCTTTCCGAGGCACGGAGGAAACTCGTTATGTTAAGATGGTCACCCATCCACAGACCAACCTAGGCAAGCGTTGCTTAACCTTGAAGATAGACCTGTGCGGCTGTTTTTATCTAGCCACGAGCGAATATAGTAATAGTAATAATATAATAAAGAGGTAAAGTTTGTTTTTTTGTTTGTATGAGGTAATCTGTGGAAGTACTGGTCCGATTGCTGAAATTGTTTAACCAATAGAAAGCTGCTGTATTCTTGAGTTACATAGGCTATATTTTATGTACGCGGGCGAAGCTGCGGGCTAAAGCTAGTATTGTTATAAATGTATGGCGAGAGATATTTTTGTGCTACGAATTTTAAGCGATATGCTATATATTATAGCGTAGTGTAAAATGAGCATTATGCTCAGAAATTGTAGTGCTTACAACCGCTAGACCTAAGGGTGCGTCCACACTGAATGCGCGGTGACTGGAGCCTAGGCGGGCGCGGTGAGCGGGGGCGTGCGGTGGCCACAGTGACGCGCGAGCTCTTGTAGCTGTTCGACGTATATCACCGAACTGATCGACCGAACTGTTTTGATATCACCGCTACCCGCGCATCAGATCGCCTGTTGACTAGGCCCGTAGTGTGGCCATAACGCGCGGATAGGAACGTTGGAAAACTACGCGCGCTAACTCGCTCATGACCGTCGCGCTAGGCTCCCGCCTTAGTCACTGCACTATGGACGCAAAGGGGCGTTTCATATGTTTGATATTTCGCACCCGTCATCGCAACCGCGTTAGGCTTGTAGTGTGGACCCGGCCTAAGAGGCAAACGTTAAGGTATTACCATTTTAATCTAATTAAAACTCAGGAGATAGGTATCTCATTTTAATAAAGATTGGCAAAATCGTGAGGATCCCACGATTCTTTTAATGAATGAATTGATTACAGTGTAAAGCGATTCGCAATGAAATCCTAATGGAATTAATTAATTGGTCCCTCGGTCGGTGACGAAGATTTAATGGCTTCCACTAATAATAGTATTTTCTTTATTTTCTTTGAACGACTATACCGTCGGTTTAAAACTTTATTCACTTGAAAACATAACATGCTTATTATTCATTTCTTGAGGAAAAGCAAAAATGGTACTGCAGAAAGAAAAAACTAAAGTAATATTACTGTATATTGTTTTAAATTGATACCTACATGTGACATCATCATTACCTACCTAGCCTTTTCCCAACTATATCGGGGTCGGCTTTCAGTCAAGCCGGATTTAGCGGAATACCAGTATTTTACGAAAAGCGGCTGCCTACCAGACCTCCACAACCCATTAACTGGGGTAACACGGTACTTCATGGCAAGACTGGAGTCAGATTTACTGACTTCTGACTATCCGTAACGACAGCCAAAGATCTACAAATGACAGCCGGGAATGGATGTTACAATACAAACTACCTAGTGCTTGACCGCGATCCCAACTTATGGTAAGTAGTGATGCAATCGTTGATAGATGATGTATGATGAGCATGAGATGTATTCGTAATCAATATCCTAAACGTATATCTACCAGCAGTAGCCAATAAATCTGAACTAACTGCCTTGAAGAAAACAGACAGAGTTATTTACCAGAGCAAAGTCGTAGAATTACTACGACACATAATACAATGTAAACTTTCGCCATTATAACTTGGTGTGATCAATATTTTTGTCACGGAATACCAAACAGAACTAAAATCCATTCGGATATAGATTTCATGGGTTTCATACTACGGTCTGCAGGATCGTTCGAAAGAGTGATCTTGAAACGCAAAGGCCAACCGGAGAACACAGGTGGGTTTTAGTCGATCAAGGTTTGACGCTCCCTCTCGCTCCACCCAGAGCGTGAGAAGTTATTACCTACTGTTCGACCGCGGGTTGGACTTCGGGGGATATGAAATATCAAAAAATCTGGCTTGACCTAAGCAAACAGCGGTAACAATTGTCGGTCCATAGCGCGATCCAATTCGATCCCAACGCCATCTAGGGAATCGAGCGGTACTAATATACACAAAAAAGTGATCGCGGTATGATTTCGCTTCTCGCTCAGACAATTATGATGGCTTGAATGGCTTCCCATCCAAAAAAAGAACGGTTTCGTAGTGCACAAAGTATACTGAATAGAAATTGAAATAAGCCACTGGCTGGCAGTTGACAAATGACGGCGCCCGTTCACGAGCATGACGCAACACCGATATGACAAAGACGAAGAAAGAGCACTATTCTTGACTACAGGATTATTGTAGTATAGTTGATTACAGGTATTTTAGGGATACTATACTAAATTTGTTATAGGATGGTTTCGGTGACAGCTGTCAGATTCATACAATGTAGCTATCTATCCTTTTCTCTCATCATAAAGATGTATATATTCGTCCTGCTGTCACTCAACCCATGCTATGTAAAAAAAACTATAACAAGAAAAAAACATTTAAAACCCGAGATCCTGTAACGAAGACACGTCCCTCCCGCTCCCAAAAGCGGGAGCAGTCATTCTGATGATTTCCTACTCAATAATAATAATATAATAATAATATTCCACAACTTTCACACAACGCCATCTAGTCCCAAGCTAAGCAGAGCTTGTCCAATGTCCCGCAACTTGCCCCCAATTTTTATACAACGCCTTCAACTGCCGGGGGACATGTTTTTGGACAATATTGCGCGGCACTTTGGGGGTATTTTGTCCCCTAGAGTGACTGCGACCTAAAGATTTTTGACATACTTAGGCAAGTCAATTTTATATTTTATTACAAATTGATAACTACCACGCGTACGGTCGTTAGGCAAAAAGTATATTTATTTAGGATAAACGTTTTTGTTTATTAGAGTAATTTGTGAGAATCCTTTTACCTTTTTTAATCATTATACGTATTATGTAATCAACAATCTGGAATACAGAGCAGTGGTGGCCCACTGGTAACTTTTTCGACTTGTAAGTTGTAGGTCGCGGGTTCAAACCCCGCCAGGCGCATTACTTTGTGTTATTTATTTCTTCACCATTGTTCTCAAAACCATGAAATAAAACATCGTGAGGAAACCGGCATGTTCTAGAACCAATAATTTGAAGACATGTGACATTCACCAGCCAGCTCCTAGGCCCGCGTGGTGGATTACGGCCCAATCTCTCTCCTAGAGAGGAGGCCGGAGTCCCAACAGTGGGCACATTACAAAGCCGATAATGCTAATGCGAAATCAATAATCAGTTTATGTAATCCGACTAAATATAATAAATTCGAAAGTTTTAATGTATTGACTAGCTTTCGCCCGCGGCTTTGGCGCGCGGTATATATTGCTAAAAAGCAGCCTATATTACGTTTCATTTTTTTTCCTGTTGACCGGAATAAAAAGTAGCCTATATGTTAATCCAGGGTAACCTATCTACATACCAAATTTTAACCAAATCGGTCCTGCCGTTTTTGCGTGAAAGAGTAACAAACATCCACAAATTCATTCTCACAAAGTTTTACATTTATAATATTAGTAGGATGTTTGTTATAACTCTTTCTCGCAAAAACTACGATATCACTAAAATGTTTTAAACCAAAAAACTTGCTAAAAGTTTTTTGTGTGACTTTAAAGTTAAACAAAAAAAAACTTCAAAGTCGGTGTTAAATAATGATGGGACAAAACTATTATAGAAACACCGACTTCCGAAAACAAAGTTATTTTGTACCTACTTTTTAGTGTTTTTTTTTAACATTGAAGGCGATTCTATTTTTTTTGTAAGAAGTTTTTATCCTTGAAGTTTATAATTTTCGGGGATAATTTTCTACTATCGCGCGGGCAAACCTGCTGACACCAGTTAGTAAGAAATAATAATATTTATTTTACATTAATTTTATTAAACAAGTTTACTGAAAAACTTGCTACAACTTTAATGCGTTGGAGGTAAATATGGAAACATGTAATTGTTCTACAAAAAATGCATAATAATTTTGTTAATTACTCCCAACCAATCAAAAACACCCTTTAATCTTTTTCAAAAGTTTCAGCGTTTACAAAGTTAAGTAAAGTTCAAACTGAGAAGCTCACAAGAAATTGAACGAAAGCGTTTGAGCGTTGCACCGAGAACCGGCCAGTTTCAGGCAGTGTCGCGCTTGTCATCGCGAGCTGCGGTCGTCGCCGCTTGGCTGCTAACCTACGATCGCGGACACAACTTACTTTCGAACTTATTTTCGTTGATGTGAAGTTTAGTGAGAAGTTATTTCAAGTGTGTGATAGTGAAAATTTGTTGTTTAATTTATTATTGGAAAGTTCAAACTAAATATTTAGTTCAAAAACAAAAAAGTTCGCATATTCTAAGGTTTTATTCAAATAAAACAAAATAAATATATTTGTAAATAACTAAATCCAAATACTTATTTATCAAACAGAATACAAAACTAAAAAGTGAACTTTTCAAAAATTAAAAAATCAAATCATTAAAAAATGCTGGCCACTTGCACAAAATTTTGAAAATAGAAAAAAAAAGTTCAAGATGGCGGAATTCTTTCGCGCCAACGAGACAGAAAGCCAGTTCTTCCATCGATGTACCAACTTATCGTACTTCGACTGCTCGGAGGAAGAAATGCTGTTCCTCATGATGGGTCCGCGGACCCTGCCTCTGCAGAAGATAGTGCCTATATCTGTGCTGCTGCTGGTCATCTTCTTGACTGGCGTGGTGGGGAATGTGGCGGTGTGTGTGGTCATAGTGAAGCATCCTGCGATGCACACGGCGACGAACTATTACCTGTTCAGTTTGGCGTTGAGTGACCTGCTGTTGCTACTTTTTGGTAAGTGTAATTTGTTTTTTGTATGTTTGGTTTTTTGTCGTTTATTTTAGGTATTAACCCATATAAACATTATGGAATTATATTGATATTGGTTAAGTAGTAAAAGAAGTGAAATTTCAATTTATATTAGTACAAAGTTTATTATATTAGGATCCATTTCATAGTAAAAATCCACTACTTATTAAAATATATATAATTTAAATATTATTAGATAAATTATGCATCACGTTTATGCATTACATTTATAAAATTATTGATAGATTATTTAATGATATTATTAAAATTAAAATAAATAAAATTGGCTTGTCTATGCGAGTATACACAGTGAAATGCTTCAGACACTATCTGATTACCACAAAGGATCAATCGAGTCAGGAAAGATGCCTTGAGTTTTCTCAAGAGCCCGTAAAAATCAGTAACTCTCTACTCAACGAACTTTTACAGACCCTTTCGCCATAAACACGCATTTATCTTATCTGAATTACCTGATTTTGCATTTTCCGTAGGTGCTAAAACGTAAACAAGAACTTTATAAAAAAAACTCCATTCATTATGTAAAAACAGGTGTGTTTATACCAAAAAGGTGCTTAGTATGTAGACCATTTCGCCATTTCGCCACAAACACGCATTTTTTTAGTCTGTATAACCAGATTTTGAAATTTTTCAAAAAAAAATTATTCAAGAGCTTTATCATCTTACTTTCGGTTGTTATAGTCCAGTCATTATAGTACTTTCACCTCGGAATTCGAGATACCCAGCTGTAAGTCTGTAAATAGTTGTATATTGACACCCTAAAAGTTGTCTCAAAACCTACATATGGTAGGGTGTACGCAACTATGAAATTTCAAGGTCAAAGGGCCCAAAAATCGTTTTTTTGCGCTTTTTTTGTAAATATCTCATTTCCTAAAGGTTTTTTGCTATTAGTATATTTCACAATATTGTAGAATATAAAATTCTCTACAAATTTAGTATAAAAACTTTTTCCTACGGTGAACCGTTTTTGAGATAGAGGGCGGATAGCGCACGGTCACAGCATCACTTCAGGTCAACTGGTTCCTCCAGTCGAAAACGCCCCATACAAGTTGATACTATCAATAAATCAATGATTATAAATATTTGTCAATTTTTATTAACTATTATATTATATTTTATGATTTTTTTCCTAACCTATCCACTTTTTATTCAGTATTCATTTATTTAACAACACTTACCTGGCGTGTCAGACGTTTACTGACTAAAGCCCACTCCTGTTCCTTCTTTGCCTTTGTTCTATGGCCCCAGTCAGTGTACCATTTCACATACCCCATGGCCCCAGTGGATTTCGACCTTGCTGGGCACCTACGATTTTCTGAAATGTTCTTGAAGTACGCATAGATCATTACGCGTCGTCGACGACTTGAGCGCAATCCGGATGGTAATTGGACGACAGGACGGCGATCTACGCATTGCTCGCCGTCCGCCGTCGCCAGCAAGGGCTTGTGAACAGATGTACGATGGAAAGGAGCAGTGCGTACTGAATTGAACTCACTTACCTACTGAGAATAATTAGTTTCTCTTACTATGCTATGCTTTTTTTAACTTAAATATCTCTATCTTGCTTTAATTTTCAAAGTAAATAACTAGGGTATGTCATTCATTAATAGAAATTGTAGCAAGAACCTATTTTGGGCACGTAAGAAAAGTGATTACTGTTAACAATAATTTAAGAAATTAGTTTCTTGTTTTGAACTTGTATGGATATTTTTTTTTGTGGCTGGTTTTAATAAAGTAGTATACCATTTTGGAATCTTGATTAGTTGCGCCAATTTTTAAAAAAACTTGCCATAGTATTATATATAGTTCATACTTTTTTTTACACCAGGACAAGCTAAAGTTGGCTAAAAGTGAAAATCTTCAATAAATTTGGGTAATCACATAAGTTTCATTCATTTTTATGAAAAATCTAGAGGAATTCTGGATTTTTTAAGAATAGCAGTAGATAGCAGTTTTATTCAGGTTGTCGCTACAAAAAAAAGAACAGCAATATTTAAACAACTGTGGTAATGGTAGAGGAAAATATCACAAAAGATCTAAATTTTAAAAGAATTTATTTGTGTTATTTCACTTATTACTTAAAAAATATTTGTGTGATATTTTTTTTTGTATTTTTCTTCGAATAGTCACGACTATTCAGACAAATATTTATAATCATTGATTTATCGATAGTTCATTAACTATAATATGGCGCGTTTTCGACCGGAGGCACCAGTTGACCTGAAGTGATGCTGTGACCGCGCGGTCTCCGCCCTATATCTCGAAAACGGTTCACCGTAGGAAAAAGTTTTCTGAACAAAAATTGTAGAGAATTTTATTTTCTACAATATTGTTAAATATATAAATAGCAAAAAACCTATAGGAAATGAGATATTTACAAAAAAAGCGCAAAATCCCGATTTTTGTGACCCCCGACCATGAAATTTAATAGTTGCGTACACCCTACCATATGTAGGTTTTGAGACAACTTTTAGGGTGTCAATATACAACTATTTACAAACTTACAGCTGGGTATCTCGAATTCCGAGATTCTTACCTTAATTGAGCTAATTTGACTGGACTATTATATAAAAATAGGTGAAACAGTTATTTTCCAACAAAGTTCTAGTATGTAGACTTTTTCACCACAAACATGCATTTTTATAAATCGAATTACCTAAGACTTTGACTTTTCCGTAGTTATCAAAACTTCAATTACTTTGTCATCAAAGTTTCATTTATTGAATAAAAAATAGGAAAGTACCTAGTGCGAAAGTTATTTACCAAATTTGAGTTCGTATTTAACAAAATAATTTCATATTTTACTTAGTAAGTATCATCATCATCTGCCTAGCCTTTTCCCAACTATATTGGGGTCGGCTTCCAGTCAAGCCGGATTCAGCTGAATACCAGTATTTTACGAGGAGCGGCTGCCTGCCAGACCTCCACAACCCATTAACTGGGGTGACACGGTACTTCATGGCAAGACTGGAATCAGATTTACTGGCTTCTGATTATCCGTAACGACTGCCAAAGATCTTCAAATGACAGCCGGGACCAACGGCTTAGCGTGCTTTCCGAGGCACGGAGGAAACTCGTTATGTTAAGATGGTCACCCATCCACAGACCAACCTAGGCAAGCGTTGCTTAACCTTGAAGATCGACCCGTGCGGCTGTTATTATCTAGCCACGAGCTCCTCCTCCACTTAGTAAGTATAATCTACATAATTAATCTGTATAAACTTCAAAACTCTTCAACTTTTCCGATGTTATCTAGTCTTGAACGCTGTTAGCTTTTCGTGAGAAAGATTTAAATATACTATTAAGATCTAGCACTTTTATTGTTTAAATCTTAATTTGAAGCAAAAATGTTAAAAGGAGTTGTGCGTAGGTTGTGGGAACGTTTGAAAGAGTTAATGTGGCCTTTAAATTTTAAAGGGTAAATGAAGGAATATTGGTGTAAAGATGGGTTTTAGTCTGTAAAACGCTCTCGCTCCACCCTGAAGCGGAAAGAGGCATTTGATGACTTCCCAGCACAAAAAAAACGGATAATTATATTACATTTAGGTATATTACTTCATTATCACTAAATAGTATAAAACAAAGTCGTTTCCCGCTGTCTGCATATCTGTCCCTATGTATACTTAGACCTTTAAAACTACGTAACGGATTTTGATGTGCTTTTTTTATTAGATAGAGTGATTAAAGAGGAAACTTCATATGTACATTGTACATGCATGCATCTATATGCATGCATGTACAAGCCTATGCAAGAAACACCGATAATTTATAATTTTGCACCCGCGCGAAGCCGGGGCGAGTAGAATTTTTGGAATCATTCAGATTTACATGAATATTTTAAGGACATAATCTTTTGTCAAACTGCAGCATAGTAAGCTAGTGTAGAATAAAATGCAATGGTATTATTATAGCCTTAGTATAATAATAGGTAATCTTATTTAAATTCGATCTGGCTGGGCAACGTTCGGGAAGCTGCGCGGTATTTTTTCGTCAAACGCGCGTTGCCAGTGATGATATATGGCTCTGAAACGTAGCCCCTCACAATAGGCCTCGCTAGAAAGGTTAAAGTCACCCAAAGGGCAATGGAAAGAGCCGAAAGGTTGGTAGACCGGGATTAAGGTGCACGGATGAACTGGTGAGGGTTGTAGGCATTCAATGAATGCGAGAGGTACAGTACCGTTCGTTGTGGCGATACCTATGTCCAACAGTGGACGTCTTTCGGCAGAAATGATGATGATAATCTATATTAGTATTATAAAGCTGAAGAGTTTGTTTGTTTGAACGCGCTAATCACAGGAACTAGGTACTGGTCCGATTTGAAAAATTATTTTAGTGTTAGATAGCCCATTTAGCCCAGGCTATACAACGTGTTTTTTTTGATATCCCATAACTCTAGGGTATGATTGAGGCCATATCAAAGAATCAACTGGCATATGAGTTATGTTCCAAATAAAAAAAAAAAAGTTTTTTTTTAATTTTTCATACAAAATAATTCGGCTAAGTCACGATTATTAATGTAAAACACCCTTACGTGAAATGTGACAGCGTCGCATTTTCTTAGCTTTAAATATGAATGATTGGTTTGAATAAAAATGAATTACTTGTATTTATCAATGAAACTTAGATATTTGATATCTCCGAAACGATGCATTTTTGGACCACCTATTCTAGGAGTTTTAGAACTATTTTTACCTACAGAATATAACCCTAGAGTTATGGGATATCAAAAAATACAGATTGTATATCATCACGCTAAGACCGATAGGGGCGGACGAAGTCGCGGGCGGAAGCTAGTGATAGATATTCTTAAAGATATTAGACGTGCGAGTATGATTCACATTACGTGCTTTTGTTTATGTGTGAGTAAGCCATTTTTAACCGACATCAAAAAGGAGGAAGTTCTAGGTTTGGCTGTATGTATTTTGTTTTTTTAAAATGTATGTTCACCGATTTCTCGGTTAAATGGGGACCGATTTTGAAATTTTATATTTTTGATTGAAAGATTGTACTCCCGCATTGTTCCCGTTGCAATTTTGTTATGATCAGATGATGAACTTCGAAATTATGGAACGAAACTCCTCAAAGGATCGTAAATAAATAAATAAATAAATAAAGGATCGTAGCAGAAATGTCGTAATTGCTTTGCTTATACGTATATTCGATGACTGATCAAAACAAAATAATATTAATTTCGGAAGTCAGTGTTAAATATCGAAAAAACAAAACTATTATAGAAACACTGACTTCCGAAATTAAAGTTATTTTGTACATTTTTGTTTTTTTTTTTAACATTAATGTCGCTTGTATTTTTTTTGTATGACACCATGCACTCCGTGTGTAGATACTAATCATAGTTGGCAATTGGCGTGACCCATGGGCTGGCTTTTATTTTGTTCAGAAGATAAGCGTTGCCGTATAACATGGCATTTCCGCCAAGATTTGAACACTTTATCATATTTTCGTTTATTTATTATTTACAAAAACTTATAGACTTATAGTATACAATATCTATTTTTAATCATTGTAAAGTCTATAGCATTCGGCCTTTTAATGTTCCTACTGCTAGGACTTAGTAATACATCATGCTTACCCATTGCGGATTGGTGAATGTCACATGTCTTTGAATTTTGGTTTTAGGACATGCCGGTTTCCTCACGATGTTTTCCTTTACCGTTTTGAGAGCAGCGGTGATGATGAAAATTACATAAAAAAATGCGCCTGGCTGGGTTTGAACCCGCGACCTACAACTACAAAGCCGAAACAGTTACCACTGCTCTCAAAAAGTCAATAACATGGACTAAAAATAGTTACACATAGATTTACATTATCTATTTTCTGACTGAAATATTATGAAGTCTATATGTTACTGTAAAAGCCCGAGCTATGGTAAATCTTAAGATTTTCCAGTAAATCCTAAGATTTACCAACTCTTAATGGTAAAAGTCCGAACCATTCTATGATCATCGTTTATTTCGGACTTTTACTACCATTCACTTGGTAAATCTTAGGGTTTACCTCAAAGACACGGTAAATGTTGAGATAAACATTATCAATAGATAGGTAACGATTACGGCGGGCTGTCCTGGGGCTGCTGCTGCAGGCGCAGAAAACCTCAAGCGGCGCAAATATAACAACCTTATCGGGAGTTATATGTTTGAGCCGTTTGGGGTTGAAACATTAGGGCCGTGGGGTCCGAGTGCTCATCGAGTTGTTCGGGATATTAGCAAGCAGCTAGTCGACTCTTCACGTGACCAGAGGGCTGGGCTGTTTTTCGGCCAACGAATCAGCATTGCCATCCAACGTGGCAATACTGCCAGCGTTCTGGGCACTATTCCTATTGACATCGACGTGGATGAGTTTTTTGATGCCCAGTAAATCCCTTTTTATTTTTGTATATATATAGTTTTGTATCTTTAGTTTGTATATATCTATTAAGTCATTTTTTAGTTTAATATGTAAATATAATTTATAAACTGTTATGTAAATAAAAGTATAGCTATGTCAAAAAAAAAAAAAAAAATATAAAGGGTAACGATTTCACTGATTAGTAGTACTTGATGTTTAATAATTACTCATAGGTACGTAAGGATTTGAATAATTATTAATTAAAATAATTGATTAAAAATTATGCATTATTGTGTAAGACTATGGACCCTGTACTTAACACTAAGCTACCTAGAAACTTATGACTTCCTAAGTGACCGTCAATACGGCTTTCGCCGAAATTGGTCAGCTAGTGATCTTCTAGCGTGTACCATCCGTATCTGGAGTGAGGCCTAAGCCCCTTACGGGTACCTTTGGGTATACAGACGACAGTACTGTTACTGAGAGATACATATCCAGTGCACGAACTAGTGGGTCACAGATCCAGTCTTTCCGAGTGGCTATGGTTGAGCGCTTGAATTGGTCCTTGGGGGCAGTCACTGAATGGGGCGATGCCAATTTGGTCAAATTCAATGCTGCTAAAACCCAGGCGTATCTGATTTCCGCTAAAATGAGACAATTCAGTCCTCCTCCTACTTTCCTGGGTGCAACCGTGCCGATAACCGAACATCTTGATCTTCTTGGTGTTACGTTGACGTCGACTCTCAACTTTTCTCCATAAAAGCTAGGAATCCTTGCAAAGGTGAGACAGTACTTCACGCCGGAACAGCTGCACACACTTTATCAAGCGCAAGTTCCATCGTATATATGGAGTATCATCTCATCTTTGGAAAGGATCTGCCCGATATCAATCAGCTTAAAGCGCTTGAAGTAATTGAAAGGAGAGCCAAGAGGATCATTGGTAATGATGCACTCGTCGAGTCGAGGCTTCAAAGTCTTCAGCATCGACACCGAGTCACTAGCCTGTCAGTTTTCTACCGGTTGCATTTTGAGGAGTGTGCGTCGGAATTGCATAACCTAATGCCGCCTAGCCCGTTCCACAATCGGACCACCAGGCGTACGGCGATGCGCCATCGGTACATGATAGACATCCCTTCTATACGCACAAAACGTTTTGGGAACACATTTATTGTACGTACAGCCAAGGAGTGGAATTCCCTGCCGGAGTCTATATTTTCTGCAGCTACAACTCAGGAATCTTTAAGTCAAGTGAATAAGTTACTTCTAGGTAAACGTGCTCCATCGTCGACCGCATCGTCGCTTTCCATCAGGTGAGATAGCGGTCAAGCGCGAACCTATCTACGATAAAAAATATCCAAAACCAACATTTACCAACCCTCACCGGTAAGACCTAGCCTGTACCAAATTTTAATGGTAAAAGCCCGATTAAATCGTTTCTTTTTTACATATTCTTACATTTACCGACTCGTGTTGGTAAACCTTAAGATTTACTGGTAAAACCTAAGATTTATCGTAATTCGGGCATTTACAGTAACATATATATAATATAGACTAAAATAAATTATTTTACTTTAAAGAAAGTTAAATAATGTGTTTAATCTAAAAGGACACGAGCTTTAGGTGAATTTCCCTAGGATTTAGCGAAGTTTAATTAATTTCGGCGAGTCCTTGTAGCTTACACCTGAAGAACAGGATATTACTTTTAATTTTACGCAGTGGACGCAGACAGAAATATATACGACAGGACTTACTTGTCTCGAAATATATTTATTTTATCTATATATATTATACAACACAGTTTATGGGTTGTGGAGGTCTGGCAGGTGCACTCCTCGTAAAATACTGGTATTCAGCTAAATCTGGCTTGACTGGAAGCCGACCCCAATATAGTTGGGAAAAGGCTAGGTGGATGATGATTATATAACATGTCCTCTAATTCAACGATAAACTGACACTGACACACGACTACTCGGGGAAAAAAGAAAAAAAAAACGAATTGTTTTTAGTTAACAAATTCTTCATAAATTGGGACTTTTATGATATTAAGGGCCTGTTTCACAATGTCCGAGTAAGCACTACTCACTGAATAAATTCAAAAATTTGACAGAATTTGTATGAAATTATCTGTCAAGTAAGATACTCGAAACTTAATCATAGGTGGTGTAACAGGCCCTTAGTATCACAATTGTTTAAACATTTTTGAGCACGTAGTAAAAGTGATTACTGTCGATAACAATTTAAGTTGAATTATTTTTGTACTTTCTCTTTTTAACCCCCGACGCAAAAACGACGGGATGTTATAAGTTTGACGTGTCTGTGTGTGTAAATGTGTATGTGTCTGTCAGTGGCATCGTAGCTCCCAAACGGACGATCCGATTTTAATGAGGTTTTTTTTGTTTGAAAGGTAGGATATCAGTCGAGAGTGTTCTTAGCTATGTTTGGTGGAAATTGGTTCAGGACTTCAAGGTCATCAGGACCTGAGGGGTGGAGAGTAGTCGGGGGTTTCTTTAATTTTAAATTTATTTTTTTATTATTTTGTGTTGTTGCTATGGTATTGATATTATATAAGATTTTACGTGTGAAGTTGACTTTAGTAAAATGAGTAACTGGCAGCAATGATAACTTCGGATGCTCTTACAAATTTTAATTACAAGTTCAAATGAACTAAATATTGAACCTTTTAATTTATTTTAATGAAATAAAAACAATTTGTGTCTGTCATGCTCACTCAAATGTTTCAGTGATGGTGACGTGTGTGTAACTGTGTACCCTACACGCGCCATTCGGTTCCCATCATGAACAGACGCTGTCAGTTCAAGCCAGTTGAGACGTGTCTTCTCTAAACTGCCAGTGGCCTATGTTAATTTCTTTATTCTGAATTGTTTTTAATTTTTTTTTCACTTTATTGTTTTACAATAATTGTCCTCACATAGCGGGGGGGTCACATAGGTCTTGTCCCTCTCAGTCTTGTCTCGGTTATATGTCTACCTAACCGAGATACTTGAAACACACATAACATGTTTTAAAGGAATGTCCATTCTTCTCTATAGAGATGTATGTAGCTTGGAATATCACTTTTCTGATTTACTGACTTCTTGAAGATGCATGGATTGTGTGAGAAATGCTATGAAAGAAATAGGAGTTAGTAATAATGTAACGTCTGTCACGATAGGATGGAAATAAAAAAACCCAACTCCAAGTAATTTGAGACAAGACCAAGAAGAAGCAGAAGAAGCCTTTTTTTTCCTATTATAATTTCTTGTCACTTGTCAAAATACTAATATTGCTGGAGACAATAAGAATAATAATTTTCCAGAATTCCTTTAATACAATGCCATCTAGTCCCAAACTAAGTAGAGCTTATGGTATGAGTACTAGACAGCTGATAAACATACTAAAATACATACATATTTAAACATAAATTACACCCAGACACAGAACCAATGATCGTGCTCATCACACAAATATTTGTCCTAGATGGGAATCGATCCCACGACCTCCAGCAAAGCAGTCAGGTCCACTGGCCACTAGACCAACACGGCGGTCAAACAATAAGAGCAACCTAGCTACTCGTTATATCTAACCTAACCTAGCAGTAACGATGTACAATGTACATCTAGTTTCAGTTTGAACACATCTCTAATAATATCTACTGTTAACATGAAATAAGATACAAGAGCTTGGCGAAATATCGACGGTACAAGAAAAGAACATTGGAAATAAGATAAAATGTTTCATTAGTGTTACAAATTGCCAATATTTTGCGCAAGACATTTGTTATATCCGTAACAGAGGCCTACGAGTTGTAACAGAGCTGACTTTAGGGTCAGTTCACACCGAGACGCGACGCGATGCGACGATGCAGGAAGACGCCAGTGATTTGGCGCTGCACCGCGCGTCGCCGCGAGGCGCATCGCAACGTAGCGAGATGCATAGTAAAATCGTCGGCCACACGACGTCGCGAATATTAAAACGTTCAGATGCGCAGCGAGACGCCGCGCGTCGTCACGAGGCACAGCGCTGCATAAAGCAACGTATTCTAAATTCTCACAATGAAATGTTTATCTTTTCGTGTAGTAAATAAAGTTCTATTTTGAGTCACTCTATTAAAATGTGCGTCGCGTCTCGGTGTGTGCTGACCCTTAGTGGCGTTTTGCCGAAGTCGGGCACTTTGTGTGATTTATTTGATTGTCTCTCTGTTCTCGACAGGATAGTTACAACTCGGTCACAAATAATGTCCAAAAACAATATAACAACAACAGAAACTAGCCAAATTATCGACGTGCGTATCGATAACAAAGATGCTGACACTTGCCGGGCGAGCTAAGGGAATGCGGGCGGAAGCGGTGGGATGTTCGCATTTCAGAGATGCTTCAGCCGTCAAGTTAATGTGACCGGATTATATGTTTCTTTTTGGGGTGTTAATGCATCTAAGGTGCCCGGAGTTTACATGTCGTGATGGCTGAGGTGTAAGGATGTCCGCTCACGCGTTCAGCCTTCTCCTTCCCTAGCATTACTTCACAAAAGGAGTCGACCGCTTCCCATTCCCTCTCGTTTCGGATCATGACCTGAATCAAGTTTAACGTTTGAATCCCCAACCGGTCCTATGAGATCGCGCTGTTATTGTTTTACTATTGTGTCTCGTTTCGCGGGTATCTGAGTAACTACACTTCCAATACACGTGACATCCATCAACTCTCAACTGTCACTTTGTCCTTATGGAGGAAGATAACCCACTTTCTGTCACATAGTGGAAAGCCTATGTCATGGTATAGGGAACATTAAACTAGGAAATAATCAACTTCTCTCACTCTATGTGGAGTAAGACGGAGTATCAGATATTTTTTTTAATGATATAAAGTAAGTAGTGCTGGACTGCGATCCCACCAGGGACCAGGTGGGGTCGCAATCACTCAGTCAGTTCACCATCGTCGATTGTGGGATGCAATCGACGATGATGAATCACAATAGATTATTTAGAGTCTATTCACTCTAGCCTTGAAAACACCTAAATTATAATCGGATGGGAAATTGCTGCAGGCAAATTGTCCCAGTCCTTCAATGTAGTCGGTGTAATCTCTCTTATACCGGCTCTTCACGCCTTTTCATTAAGTCCAAAAGCTTTTAGATGGCATTTAGCAGCTGCAGTACTCCACACACGATTGGACTTCTGCTTTTATTGACTAAAATCCCTCCTGTGTTCCATCAATTTTCTTTTACGTTTCATTATTGCGATAAATCTATCAAATAATCAATTTCTGTAGCCCTGGCAGAATCAATTTTGACTGTTAAGCTATTATGTTTATAAACTAGAAAGTTGTCATTTTCATTCATTCAGTCGACGTAACTGACCTCATATTTCAAGTTAATGGTCAATTCTGAACGAATAATTTAGAATTTGAACTATTAATGAAAAGCTCCACGTTTTATTTAAATTAATACTAAAAATTTAAATCAAAAACTTAAGTTAAACCTAACTATATACATATAATACAAATATAATATACACTCAGGCGTCGAAGTAATCCTCCACATCGCTGTCATCTGGAAATGTGCCCAGAAGGCTGGCGGCATTGCCACGTTGTATAGCAATGCTAATTCTTTGGGCGAAGAACGAGCTTTATTTATTAAAGTTATTATTTTTAATGGTCAACATATGCTTTTAATAAAAATGTGTTTGTTTTTTAATGAAAATTAATAAAATACTGTTCTAATGGACGTTATACATGATAAATAACTGTAACAACCTCGATTATGGCAGGTAATTAAGTTTAATTACAAAATGCATAACTAATTAACAATTAAAAAAGCGTAGTCGGGTAAAAACGTTTTATTATTTTAGTAATTGATGAATTGTATTTATATAGGTATGATTTTTATGATTTTTATGTGGAGCTCGTGGCTAAATAATAACAGCCGCACAGGTCGATCTTCAAGGTTAAGCAACGCTTGCCTAGGTTGGTCTGTGGATGGGTGACCATCTTAACATAACGAGTTTCCTCCGTGCCTCGGAAAGCACGTTAAGCCGTTGGTCCCGGCTGTCATTTGGAAATCTTTGGCAGTCGTTACGGATAGTCAGAAGCCAGTAAATCTGACTCCAGTCTTGCCATGAAGTACCGTGTTACCCCAGTTAATGGGTTGTGGAGGTCTGGTAGGCAGCCGCTCCTCGTAAAATACTGGTATTCAGCTAAATCCGGCTCGACTGGAAGCCGACCCCAATATAGTTGGGAAAAGGCTAGGCAGATGATGATTTTTATGTTTTTAGTGATTTTAATGATGATTTGATTTCGTTTTGTATTGTAATATTTCAATTAACTGTTTATTTGTAATGTATTTATTACTATTTGAATGAATGGATTAATCAATAATGCTCATTTGGTAGCATTCATTAACAAATATTTTTGTTAAAATACGGATAATGCAGTGGGCGATATATCATATTTCATCGTCATCTTATTACTTAGATTTATTGTTAATTTATAATTGTTATTTGTCCTTAAATAAACAAAAGTAAAATAAGTAGTATAATATCATACTTTTTGTAATGTTAAATTTTTGTGTTGGTTTTGAATCACACAAAAACAAAACCACAAATATCGAAATTAAACTGATTTTGAACTTATTTGTATTTTCTTGAAAATATAATTTACTTGGCGAAACTTTAATAAAGAAACCAGTTTCTAAAACACCTGATATTCTTGACATTACACTTACTCAGATACCCGCGAAACGAGACACAATAGTAAAACAATAACAGCGCGGTCTCATAGGACCGGTTGGGGATTCAAACGTTAAGATCAGATCTAAACTTGGAAATGTTGAAGATCAAAGAAGAAGCATTAGTGCTTGCGTGAAGAGTTTACTGATGAAACTGTACCCGTGTCTGTAACCCTGCAACTGTCAGGCATAGGCCAATATTTGTCGTCCACATTTAACTTAAAGTTTACTGATGAAATTGTAGCCGAGTCTGTAACCCTGCAACGGTCGCGTATAGGCTAATATTGTCGTCCACTTTTATATATTTTTTTATTTAAACTTCATGTACAGTGGTGGTACCGTAGTAATAATGGGTTGTGGAGGTTTGGTAGGCAGCCGCTCCTCGTATAAATACTAGTTTTCAACTAAATCCGGCTTGACTGGAAGCCGACCCCAATATAGTTGGGAAAAGGCTAAGCAGATGATGATGTACAGTTGTAGTACATAGGCGGACTTAATCCGTCAAAACATTTTCACCCAGTCAACCTTTGAGTTACAAAGACAATTCTAAAGTTTCAATTTAAATAAACAAATTAATATTAGCCTCGTTTACAATTTTCCGAATACGATGTTATACAAATAAAATTAAAATAAATCTTGCAATACTTGCACTAAAAATGTTATAATTATTTTTTAAATATTTATTGTGTAAGTATTTACAGTTTTAACAGTTTCACAAATTAATGTTACGTACGTGTTATTTAAGTAACTACAACGCTTTTTACCAAAAACGACGATTTCCTTTTTCTCTTTCATGACTCTTTTTTTGGTTTTTACGGTCTAATCGACCGTAAAAACCACATTAAAATATTATTCGTAACTAAGTCTGAAACTTTTTTTTGACGTGAACAATCATCACATGACTTTTCCCACCCTAGAATGGAGCGAGGGCGTGTCAGACTTTTACTGACTAAAGTTCACCTCTGCCCTCAGTCGCCATTTGTATTCTAGGTTCACGGTTACACTAACAAACGTTACCGCAGTCCATTTGTGCAATTCAGATGAGGCGGGGTCTCTGAGACCTCACGTGCACAGTTAAAGGTTAAGTAAAGCTCCGAATTTAACTAGATAGTTTGTTTATATTGGTTTCCCAGAGAACCTCTGAAACTAAGTTAAAACTAATAAGTAGTGGGTAACTTTATTAGTTAAGTCAGGGATCAAGTAAGGCGGGATTAATTTAGAAGTTGTCGTAGACAGTGGGTAGTGAGCGCACAGAGTAGCTCATACAGTGCGCTTAGTAGCTTGATATAATCAACAAATAGTTTGGTTTATCATCTTAAACATCTGTATATTTTTAGTGCATAGTTATGTCCATCTAATGCATATAATAGCTTATAGATGTCAATTTAACTGTAATTGTGTTTGTCCTCACTGACTGAAAACCTGGTGAAGGCCGCAGAAGTCCATTGAAGCAAGAGGACCAGGAGACATATAGATATAGATGTTGTTGGCTTTCGTTTTTTTTTAAGTGCAATTTATGTTTGAATTTACTTGTTTTTCTCTTGATTCGTGGTGTGTCAAATACACTTGTTTTCTTGCTTTCTATCATTCCTAAAGTTTCTGTTCAGTAGTGTTTGTGCCTTTCAGCTGAAATGATGACGTTTTCTTCTACCCCACAATAATTTTAGCCGTTATTTCGACAGTTGTCTTGTTACTATATTATATGCCTTATGATATTGGGTTTTCAATACATTTTGCATCCTATTTCATCCGATGATGAGCAATTTCCTTAAGAATCTCCATAAAAAGGTTTTAGCTGTCACGAAACTTAGATTTGGGCAGAGAATTCTACTCATTAGATGTACGCAAAGAGAAAGTTTTGTTTAATTAATTGTTTCCACGCGTCTGTGGGCGTCACATCAGTCTTGTGACTGACAGACTCCTGGTCGTTTAAAGGTAACATTCGGTTCTTAGCGACCACGACGTACGACCGCAATCTGCGACTGCGACCGGGTCGTTCTACCCACTACTTAGTAAGGAGTACTAAACAAGCCAGGCGACTGAGGAGCTCGTGGCTAAATAATAACAGCCGCACAGGTCGAACTTCAAGGTTACGCAACGCTTGCCTAGGTTGGTCTGTGGATGGGTGACCATCTTAACATAACGAGTTTCCTCCGTGCCTCGGAAAGCACGTTAAGCCGTAGGTCCCGGCTGTCATTTGTAGATCTTTGGCAGTTGTTACGGGTAGTCAGAAGCCAGTAAATCTGACTCCAGTCTTGCCATGAAGTACCGTGTTACCCCAGTTAATGGGTTGTGGAGGTCTGGTACGCAGCCGCTCCTCGTAAAATACTGGTATTCAGCTAAATCCGGCTTGACTGGAAGCCGACCCCAATATAGTTGGGAAAAGACTAGGCAGATGATGATGATGACTAAACAAGCCAGGCGACTGCATCGCGCGTCCGGTACAATACAAATCCATACTAAGCAGTGGGTCGCGAAATCCAGTCGTGGTTGCGGTTCGCGGACGCTAAGAACCGAATGTTAGATTGTAAATTAGTCACTGTTCCCGCAATTAAAAGGTTTTTCTTTCTATCTTTTATTTCTAACCGAAGTTATCAGAATTATTTATTTGTAAGTAATGTAGGTACAATTTTAAGATGATACAGAATTGGGTGTTTCCGCTACATTACCTTAGGCATACAAAAATATTATTTTTGAAATTTCGAGTACATTAAACATAACTAAACTAAGGGCCTGTTTCACAATGTCCGAGTAGGCACTACTCACTGAATAAATTCAAAAATGGAACAGAATTTGTATGAAATTATCTGCCAAGTACGACACTCGAAACTTAATCATAGGTGGTGAAACAGGCCCTTAGACTTAGAACTTAATTGGTAAGGAACATTGTATACACGCAGCATCTTCGCAGTCACTCAGCAGTAATTCCCACACGTCTGCTCCCTCTCAATCAGTGTTCCCTTCGTTAATACCTCCACGTAGGGACGATACTCTTTGATGTTTTTTTGTAAGTTGTTGAGTATTTACTCCGGGATCCTTGCAGCGATCCAATCACTGAGGTCTCAGAGGGCCTCCCTTTAACCTTATAGATAAAATGAGTTAAGAGGTTTGCGGAAGAGGGCGTAAAGTCCCGCAACATGTTTTGGAAAGTGGATCTTCCAGTCAAACGGGTATTGTGAGTGAGGGCGACTGCCCGATGGCACTCGGGTTGTTATAAACGTTTATGTTCAAGACCCACGGAGAATTTTGATCTTTGATCTTTTTTTAGGTTCTTTGATTTTTTCTGCCGCTTGAAACCAGTGTTGTGGACTCGTCGCGTTTTGCGTGTGGTTACAGTATTACGCTGAGAGCTTTGCCGTTTTGCGCGGGTGTGGCGTATATTTTTTTTGTGGGTTGTCATAAAGAATGTTTATAATTTTAATGTTTATTTATGTTGCATTGATCACTATCTTACCTGGACCCCAAGTCTGCTATTAGGATCGTATCAGAATTTTATTGTCGATCATTGGCTTCATAATTTTTGATTTTGACAGTTTTGGTATAGTAATTTTGAAGCCAAAGATCGACAATTCTGTGTAATTCTAATAGCTGACTTGGAGCCCTGAAGGTAAGCGATGATCTGGTCCATAATGGAGCCAGCTTGCCTAAAAGAAACCTACCTATTCACCGTTGACTTAAAGACCCCTAGATTAGTTAAATGCTATCAGGAAATACTGTATTCGGCAGGGAATCCCACTCCTTAGCAGTAGTTACTCCTAAGATTGTGTCTTTTTGCCAAACAAAATGTGTTTCTTTTTTTCTATTGTGCGACGTAGGATTTGTAGGACGTTAGGTTTTTTGTAGTTCGTATGTGATAGTATAGATGTCGCTAGAGGATCCTTGCTCTATTTCATGGAGTGCCGAGTTTGGTTCATAATACTTGTAAGGTACATTATAATTCTACCTACTATATTTTGTTACAGAAATGATATATACATAAGTAGACTTATTTTTACATTGTATTCGTCGTAAGGCGAGTATCCATCCTTATGTTGTCGAAAACTGCACGGTCCGGACTGAGCGCTTTGCCTCGACGTTTATCCCACGTACATCGAAGGACTGGAACAATTTGCCTGCTGCGGTCTTCCCGTCCGATTATAATTTGGGTGTCTTCAAGACTAGAGTGAATAGGCTCTTAATAAACTAGTGCGCCTCAGCATCAGCAGCTTATCTGACAAAATTATTTTTTGAGATAGGCACAAAAACAGTGAAAAAAAATCGTAAGTATATCGTAATAATTTATTATTAATAAATAACGTATAAAACAAGGGAATTTAACGTCGATTTTATAGATACTGGGTTTAACTATTGATTTTATAAAAATACAGCTTGGAGAGATCGATATAGAATTTTTAGCATCTGAAAACAAAAGCCCGACAAATGTCATATAACGGTATTTTAGCTAAAGGATGGTAAAAAAAGAGTCCAACAAAAAAGTTTTGTTTATAAAAATAGTCGACAGCATCAACATCACAGCCATATCTCCCCGCATGCACACGGCATTTGAACCCGCTCCATTGCAGCGCCACTGGCTTTGCGTCCTGAAATAGAATGTTATTCATATCCGGCCACAATCCAATAAATCTTCCATTGTGTCCGCAAACAAAGGACTAATCCAATTCATTCAAACGTCACATAAAAAATGAACCGTATGAAATTTGGAGTAAAAATGTAATGGGGGGCGTCCCTCCCTTGACACTCAGTACGATATAAGATTAAAAAAAAAATAGAAAACGCAGTGGAGATCCCTTCTTTAAAGAACCTTAATAACCTTAAAAGGCTCTTAATAAGCTAGTGCGCCTCACCATCAACGATTGCATCACTGCTTACAATCAGGTGGGATCGCAGTCAAGCACTAGTTTATAACAGTGTAAAAAAAACCTAACGAGTGCCTCTGAAGAAGTGTACTTACTCTTCTTAGTCATGCCTCACCATCAACGATTGCATCACTGCTTACCATCAGGTGGAATTGCAGTCAAGCACTAGTTTATGTTATATAAAAAAAAAACTTGGTAAGTCTGGATGTGAAGGAAGAAAGGTTACCATTAAGGCTTTTGTGTCAAACTCTGTTGAAAGCCTTCGAGATGTTGAGGGAAATGGCAAGCGGTTCTCCGTGCTTCTCGATACCCCATTCCAGATGTCGATAACATAAGCTAGAACATACTCAGTTGACAAATTTCGGTGGAAGTCTACACGGTTTGAAGCTTCTAAGACATGCCAGGAGCTTACTGTTGAGTAACTGTTCTCTATATGTACAGAGGATGGACGTTACCGAGATGATTCCTCATTGCAAACACCACCTCTTTTTCACTTGCATTACTGCTTTGGAAGAGATGACTGTTTCCCATTGTGCCAATCACCTCCACAAGGACAAAACGGCGTTCCGCCCAAGCGGTAGAATCTAAGCTGGAGGTGTCAAATACTACTATAGGTTCGCTGTGCCCCGCCGCTGCCGTCGCTGTATCGTCACCGGAAGGTTGAGGAGATCGTGGAATATGTACGAGTGAAGACGAATTGGACTTTGAGAATGGTGCAGTTGGAGTCGCGCCATAGCACTAATTTTAAGGCGTTTGTGGTGCGGGTGCCTACTCGCCATTTAGAAACCTTCCTCAAAGAAGAGTTTTGGCTGAAAGGAGTCATGTATCGACGATTTCGTGGAAGGATACCGACCTCGCAGCGGAACACGACGCCGTCACTTCGTGTGCAATAGTTTTAATAGTTTATTTTTATCTGTATTAGTTTATAATTATGTAAGACTATTTGTGTATTTTTTTTTCTATGGGCCTTAGTTGCCTGATAATAAAGGTATTATTTATTATTATTATTATTTGCACAGTGGTCGCTGGACGATCCACACAATGGTGACACCCGGGCCTTTTTTCCCGCAGAGTTAGAAACTCCCGAAATAACTGTCCGATGAGGAACTGCGTCAGCATTGTTATCTCCGCCACTGTGATGTACCTAGCGCTGGGTTGCGAATGTCGCTAACACACCAGGCGTATTAATCACTGCACATCAAAGCTAATTGATCTGATAGTAAAAAATACTGATGAAAGATCTAAAATATTTATTATCTCTTATTTGTTTTCACTTCTCAGTCAAGAGAGTTGAAAACATAAAGGCGAATAAAAATACCTATTCATCAAAACGTAGTAAGTATTTGTGCGTCATCATGGAAAAAACTATTTGTCATACAGAAACCGCTTATTATATTTTTCTTAACGTTTGCTTTTATTATAGTCCACACATTTCCAAAGTAAACTTTAAGGTTGATTTTTTGTTGTGCGAGAATTTTGAATTGGTGCCAATGACTGAAAACTTGCTAGAGAATCGTTTGTCTTCGTATGGTCAAGTGAATTCTACCTATATCATCTGCCTAGCCTTTTCCCAACTAAATATATTGGAGTCGGCTTCCAGTCAAGACGAATTTAGCTGAATACCAGTATTTTACGAGGAGCGGCTGCCTACCAGACCTCCACAACCCCTTAGCTAGGGAAACACGATACTTCATAGCAAGACTGGAGGTCAGATTTACTGGCTTCTTACTATACGTAACGACTGCCAAAGATCTACAAATGACAGCCGGGACCTATAGCTTAACGTACTTTCCGAGGCACGGAAGAAACTCGTTATGTTAAGATGGTCACCCATCCACAGACCAACCTTGGCAAGCGTTGCTTAACCTTGAAGATCGACTCGTGCGGCTGTTATTATCTAGCCACGAGCTCCTCGGTATGGTCAAGTGAAGTAAAGAGATGAATTGCATGTGAAAAGAGTTATAATAAAAGAGTTATACATGTGGATGGATGCAGAGGGAAACTTAGAATCAACGAAACGATGGAGTGACTGTGCGAAATAGGAAAGAAAATGGGCTCAGTGATAGTGTGACTGCTGATTGGAAAGAATAGAAGATTAAAACGTGTTTCGCCGACCCCAAGTAATATGGGACAAGGGCAGGAAGATGATGATGATTATGAAACCTTAGCTAATATACAAGCATTACTATGTGACGGCACAGATGGCGCAGTAGTTAAGTGATTGACTGCTACGCTGAGTGTCGCGGGTTCGGGCAATAAATATTTTTATGGCCTGCAGACAGTTGTAATGGCTCTTGGCTGGTGTCTTGTGTATGTGACTTTCCATAAGTATGTTAACCTACTTACAATATAAGAGTAGTTTCCTTATGTGAGACAGTTTATACCGCGTACATCGAAGGACTGGAGCAATTTGCCTGCTGCGGTTTTCCCGTCCGATTATAATTTGGGTGTCTTCAAGACTAGAGTGAATAGGC
This sequence comes from Mythimna separata, assembly GCA_030763345.1. Classification (NCBI taxonomy): domain Eukaryota; kingdom Metazoa; phylum Arthropoda; class Insecta; order Lepidoptera; family Noctuidae; genus Mythimna; species Mythimna separata. Next base: position 68,880 of record CM061170.1, read on the forward strand.
TCTTAATAAACTAGTGCGCCTCACCATCGACGGTTGAATCACTGCTTACAATCAAGTGGGATCGCAGTCAAGCACTAGTTTATAACAATTAAAAAAAAAAAGACACGAAGTTCGTTCAAGTTTTAGTGCGTCCAACCATAAATAACGTAACCGTGATATTAGGTGTTTCAAGGCTAGAGTGAGTAATTAAGAGCCTCCTCTTAATAACCTAGCGCGCCTCAAAATTAACGATGGCATAATAATCGTAGTCAAGAACTAGTTTATTAAAATAAAATAAAAACCCTTTAACAAAAGTTTTAATTAAAAAGTATAATTCATTCGCTTTTTCACCTGAATATAGAGCTCAAGTGACTAATGTAAACTAAGTTAACGATTAACTTGCGCTTATTTCCTTCTCGTTTAATTTACATAGTTTTTTTTTCTGGTATGGGAATCATCAGAATGACTTCTCCTGCTCTTGGGCGGAGCGGGAGGGCGTGTCAGACTCTTACTGACTAAACCCCTACCCCGTTCCTTCGTTGCCTTCGATCTGGGGGGGACTCGGTGTCAACCTTTCGGAATACCACTTGTTCCCCAGAGGCTTCGGCCCTGCCGGGCCCCTACAGTAATTTACATAGTTGTCTTTTATTTACGTGTTTTGTCTACCTGTATTAAGCAAATAAACGATTTGATTGATTGATTGGTTGATTGATTTGGCCGTGTATTCTGGACCTCCATAGTACACGGTATATACAATGTGGAATAACTTTTAGTACGGGACCAAACCTGAAATCGTGAAAAAAGGTTCAGCTGTCCCATACATTTTGTTAACTTATGCAAACGTAGGTAAATGTATGGGACAGCAAATTCTTTCAACTATTAGCTGTTGGCTTACACATTGTCATATCCACATTGTGTAAGCCAAAACACGAAAGCACAGTCATAAGATCAAATTGATTCAAATCACCACGAAACAAAGGCTTTTCGTCTATTATGCGGAGTGAAAGGAAATGCAAGAAAACACAATCTCATTCCCATTATACGGAGAATGGATACACGATTACCTTATGTAGGCCGTTTCCGTAAGGCTGGGGAGCACAAAGAGCCATGAAAGGGCACGTTTAGAATAGTTCCGCCAACATAATGTCAGTTTACCTGAGCTTCCTTAATGTAGTCTTCCGTTCATAGCCACAGCGACCGGCGACCGCGACCAAGTCGCTTCACTCACTACTTAGTATGGATTTGTATGGAGTACTTCAAACCAAGCGACTGGTGCCATATAAATTCATACTAAGCAGGGGGTATCGTATATATAGAGCAGTGGTGACCCGGCCGCGACTTACGAGTTGTAAGCCGGTTTGGTCGCAGATTCAAACCCAGCCAGGTGCATTACTTTGTGTAATTTTGTTCATCACCATTCACCACTGCTCTCAAACAGTAAACGAAATCATTGTGAGGAAACCGACATGTCCTAGTGCCAAAAATTCGAAGATATTGACATTCACCGATACGCACTGGGCCCGCGTGGTGGATTACCGCCCATTCCCTCTCTTGGAGAGTAGGCCTGAGTCCTACTTATGGGAACATTACTAGGCCGATAATAAAGCAGGGGATTGCGCAATCCGATCGCGGTCGCGTGTCGCGGTCGCCAAGAACCGGATGCTACCTTAGACTGTCCTTGACAAGGGATCCAAATGCAGATTTACTACTAGTTATTTTTATTACCCGCATGACAGTTTTTGTTCGTGAGGGTTCGCTTCTCGGCTCGAGCACAGTTTTATTGAGTTTTTCCGTAAGTAGAGTAAAACGGGGCGAAAAGAAATACGGGGGTGAAAAGGAACATAAAAGGGATTTTGAAGTCAATTTATCAATTTCTCCTAGTAGTTCAGTACTTCCATGGTAATTACCCCATAGATTTTATAATTTGACGATACTCGCGTGATGTTAGCCCGAGCGACTTGCCACGTCTGTTGCGACTAGTAAATCTAAGATGGCGCTTTGCCTAATGTTGTCAGCAGGAATATATTGCTGCGTTTGGTAGATTTTTTGCACTTCCGGAATATACCCATTTTCGGAATAGTCCCAATGCACTTTAATTGTATTAAAGTCTGACCATCAGTCTATCCAAGATGTATCGTATTGCCCAGCACCTGGGTCGATTTAGCCCCACATAGCCATCATTGGATCATCCTCGGTAGTACACACTTCATATGCCAATGCCCTCATTTCTGTGCCACCGTAATCCTCATGTTAATCATCTGCTTAGCCTTTTCCCAACTATATTGGGGTCGGTTTCCAGTCAATCCGGATTTAGCTGAATACCAGTATTTTACGAGGAGTGGCTGCCTACCAGACCTTCACAACCGATTAACTGGAGTAACACGGTACTCCGTGGCAAGATTGGAGTCAGATTTACTGGCTTCTGGCTATCCGTAACGACTGCCAAAGATCTACAAATGACAGCCGGGACCTACGGCTTAGCGCGTTTTCCGAGGCACGGAGGAAACTCATTACGTTAAGATGGCCACCCATCCACAGACCAACCTTGGCTAGCGTCGCTTAACCTTTAAGATCGACCCGTGCGGCTGTTATTATTTAGCCACAAGCTCCTCACCTTAATCCTTGCGTTATTATGTTTTAATTTTATATCCTGTGCAAGAACCATTATGTGGTAATATTGTCAAGATTTAACTTAATAAATCTACTCTTAGCTGTTACATCTAATGTTAACATTAAGACTCAGCATCTTCATCTGTGTTGTTTCGCGCAACTTCGGCAACTTTCGGTTAAGTTCGGGTCATTAATGTTACTTCATGTTCTTAGTCAGTAAATAATATAATAATAATAATAATATAATAATAATATAATAATAAATTTATTAGCACAAAAACGTTACATAATTGTACATAATTGTAAATATAGCAACTATTAAAAAGCAACATTTGTAACCTTAAAATTAATGAACCCTGCCTCTCAAACTAGGGTGGCCTGTATTCTGAGAGACAGTTTTCGGCTAAGACTTGCTACATTTATACAAACTAGTGAGTAGGACGTTGTCGTAGTTCATTACCACTTAGATGAAACGGAAAAAAAATAATTAAATTAATAACAATCAATAGTGGAAATCAATAAGAATATAAATAAAATAATTAAAAACAATCAAAAATTAATTAAACAATAAAAAATAAAAATTAATTAAACACAATAAAAAAAAATAAAAATTAATTAAACAATCACTAATCACTAATAATAAAAAATTAGTTCATTATAATATTTATAATACTAAAATTTATAATTATTTTGCATACTGATTCGACCTGAGAATTTCTGGTCCTTATAATCTAAATGATGTAGGTGAGTAGCGATTCTGTGCGAGAATAGTCCTGGTGGAGAAGCCACTCAGTGACCTTACGTTTCAGTGCGTGTCTGTTGTGATCCTGTATGCTGAGTTGTTTGTGAATTTTGTTGTATATGTGGATAGATAGTATGTAAAACTGGTGCTTTGCAAACTTGGTTTTATGTTGTGTGAAAGTGGAAGGGCTTCTTCGTTTGCTAGTGTCGGTTAGGGGTAATCTAGTGTGCGTCCTGAGGATTAACTGAAGCACATAGAGTTGTCGCACCGATAGTACCTTACAGTCAGAATACAAATCAGTAGTTGGATGTCTGAAAGGTTTCCTGGTCATAACTTTCAGTATGACTCGCTGAGCTCGTTCAACACCAAGAAAGTTAGTCCTTGCCGCACCGCCCCACACGCAAATACAATAGCCTAGGATTGATTGACACAGCGCGAGATAAACCATCCTCAAGGTATCACGGTTTGCAGACTCTCTGAGCGACTTGAAGATGTGAATGAGTCGCATGGTTCGTGCGATAAGAGCTTCAAGTTGTTTATCCCATCGCAGGCCGTCGTCTATTTGGACACCCAGGTATCTAACGCTGTCGGCTCGTGTGAGCGCTGGACACTGGCAGGAGGAGAGGCAGGTAGAACATGTGTGAGCCGTCAAGGAGAACGAATGGTGCGGTGAGGAATTACGCCGAATTGCAAACGGGATATAGACGGTTTTCTGGACATTGAGTGTGAGTAGATTGGCATTAAGCCAAGCCATTACTGTGGAAAGCGCCGCCTCAGCATTGGACTTGACAATATCCCAGGTGCGACCACAAGCAAGAATCGCTGTGTCATCCGCATACGAATATATTTGACAATTGGGAAGATTAATTTTACACAGGTCATTTACGTATATGAGGAACAACAAGGGTCCCAAAATACTACCTTGAGGTACGCCATATGTCACCAGTCTTTCATCGCTGAGGTAATTATCAATTTTAACTTGCTGTCTCCGATTGCTTAGATAGTCCTTAAAGATCTCGAGGGTTATGCCACGAATACCAAGGTGTTCCAATTTTGAAATAAGCAGGGGAACAGAAACTGTATCGAACGCCTTGGAAAGGTCCAAAAATATCCCAAGACATTTCATTTTGCTGTCAAGATTACCCGCAATAGCTTGCGTGAGATCAAGTACAGCATCTTCCGTTGATACACCTGTCCGGAAGCCATACTGATTACCAGCGAGGAGACGATATTTGTTTAGAAAGTCTCTAAGACACTTGTTTAAAATCTTCTCCAAAATTTTGGAAAGAGCAGGCAAAACCGATATGGGCCTATAGTTACTGATACAGTCCCTGCTCCCCCCCTTGTGAATGGGATGAACTATGGCCTTTTTCAGAACATCCGGAAATACTCCCGAACGAAGGCATAAATTGAAGAGGTAAGTGAGGGGCGGCACCAACACATGCCGACAACTCTTTAGCAGAGCGGGAGGTATGCCGTCCCATCCAATGGCACAGTCGTTCCGCAATTGCAACACGAGAGACTCAACTTCTGCGTGATCAACTTCTAAGACAGCAAGAGAGTTCAACGATGGAAGACTGGTGGAGGATGGTTGAGAAGAGTACTGAATAGAGGTATCCGTACCAGTGGCTGATAAGGGAGAGTGGGATAATATGTTCGCCGCCAAGTTGCTTCCTATGTTGGTGAAGTAGTCACAAATATTATTTATCGAAGACTTGGGACTATCACCTATTTTTAGTAGCTCTGAGGGGCTGGAGCATGTTCTGGTAGAGTTAGTAATTTTTTTAATAGTCCTCCATAAAGCCTTAGGATTATTTTGAGCTTTTTCAAGTTCAGTTTTTTCGTAGGCTACTTTCAGTTTTCGGAGCAGAGAATTGCAGAAGTTCCTATAGCGACGATACGTTGTTTTAAGAACTATGTTGTCAGGCGCCTTCCTGGAAGTTATATGCAGCCTATCGCGATTCCTTATACACTTAAGAAGTCCAGGAGTTATCCATGGCTTAAGAGTTCGACGCTTCCGAGGTATTACAATATGCTGTGTGTGATTGGATATAACTGCCCTTATCATATGTACAAATTTCGTCATCAGCAGATTTGCGTCATCTTCTAGGTAAAGAATTGTGAAGTCTATTTTTTCTAACTCTAGTTTTATAGCCTCGTAATTTAAGCGCGTGATGGTAGAGCAATTTTTGCGTGCGGAGGAAGCATTTGATAGAGATAGCAGCATTGGTTTGTGATCAGTAACAAACGATTCCAAAACGAGAGTGGTAGCTGGCAGAATAGTCTTTAAAAATATGTGGTCCAGGCAGCCCTCAAGGCGAGTAGGGAATAGATGGGATGGTAGTAGCCCATGTGATGCGTTGAGCGTGGTATAATTTATATTCCGCTCGCATTTATATCCCTGGCTTATGTCGATGTTAAGATCACCCACAAGCGCGATATTTCTGTAACTAGACAGATTTTCATACACACTATTTAAACTACATAGAAATGTATCAAAATTTTCTTTGGAGTTGTACGAGGGAGAGCGGTAAACTGCAACTACAGATAATTTATTATTCAGCTGGCAAACTAAACAATTTCCGCCTCCAAATTCCGGCTCCCATAACGTACACTGTAGATCAAGTTTCGTATATATTACCACACCATCATTTTGGTTACAATTTAGGCCAGTAGCCAGAGAGCGGAAACCATCCAGTATTGGTAGGTTGGTTACTTTGCTGAGCCAACATTCGGTCAGGACAACCACATCAACATTAACCTTAATAGACTGTAATAGTAACTGAAGCTGGTCAAAGTTTTTGTTTATGCTGCGTATATTCAAATGAAATATTGTTATATCGCCATCTGCACTTTTGATATACTTCGGACAGTCTACTGGAAAACAGTTAAAAGAATCACCCACGATCATATGCTCAAGTTCCTCATTTATACTGTTTATAGTAGCCATTTATAGATTACAAGTACCAAAACAAAAATAGCAAGACTGAGCGAGGTCTTCAATTCCTTTGGAATGCTGAAGACACCTTGCATTATGTACGACAAAGAGGTTAAACATGAATAGGAATGATTGAATAAATGAATGAATAACAATGTGTGAGTACCAAAAAATAATAACGAATATGAAGAAGCAAAAATGTAGTGTTTAGGGATGCTTAGCTTAGTTATGTGTGACGTGATAAGTGTGCGTGTGAAAATACAGTAGCAGTGTGTGTATATAAAACGAGCAGCAAGTTGAATCAGGGTGTAACATTGCTCTTGCAGAAAGTAGTAGGCGCTTTCTGATCTCCAAAAACATATCATTAGTGCGTAGGCTGACATAATATAGTGTGATTGTTTACAATTTGTATAAATAACGAAAACAGCAAAAAATATAATTGACCAAAACATGTAAAAAATAAATAAAATTGTTTTAAGTAGTCACATACAGTTGGCGTCAAGTCCTAGTAGACATTTTTCAGTGTTTATCAATATTTGTTTGTCACCCTCTTGCTTTCGTAGGAAGATATTGCCGTTTGTGATCCAACAAAATCGATACCTGTTTTTCTTGGCAAACTCCCGGGCATCAAAGAATAGCTTTTTGGTACTGGCAGGCAATTGCTCACTGATGTAAACAGGTAAACATTTCCCAGGTATTCCGATAAGTGACGTATTTAATTTACTGTCTTGCGCCTTACCTTTATTGTAGGTTCTGACAGCTGAAATGATTGACTGTTTTGTATGAACAGTAGTAAATTCTACAATAATTGGGCGTGGGGTAGTCGTATTGGAAGGCTTCCCTGGAAGCCGGTATATGTCTCGTAACTCAGAGCTAGATATAGGAATACCAATGGTTTCACTGATTTTGCAAACGGTGTTTATAAGGCTGGAGTTATTTTCAGAATTTTCCAATGGAATATTTCTGATTTCAATGCCCGATGATCGCGAGTTACGCTGTAGGTCTAAAATTTTTTTCTCCATATTTTCAATATAATTTTGTTGTTCCAAGCGCTCTTTCCTCAATGCTGTAACCTCTCTCCTCATATCTTCAAACTCCTTATTCATAAACTTCATTGATCTCTCTATTTCAGTATTTGACTTCCGGATTTCGACATTTTGGGACTTTATTTCGCCTATTTCGGATGCAAGCTTAGAAATTAAAGCAGTTTGATCCGTTAGCAACTTGGTAATGTTGTCTTGCTCTTTCGCATCTCCACAGTCGATATTTTCCTGACGGGATTCTGAACAACCCTGTGGTGAGTTATCTTGGCGCGGGCGCTTATAGCTTCGGTTTGTGTTGACATAATCACTCATCTGACTGGCCGAATTATTATCAGGCTCTGATTGAGTTGGAATTTGGGACAGATTTTTCCCTTGTGTTTTCTGACCTTTAGGTGGAGTGTGTTTAACACCGGTCATATTTAAAAATCACCAACGTTATAGAAAAATAAGCTTCTACTTATCTGCTAAACGTTTCACTCGCACTTGCTCGTACGACGCGGTTCCCAGCTGTTGTGCGGCGCGTATGGAACACAGCGTAGCCGATACTTCTTCGTAGAGGGCTCGTAGCACGTCGTAGCACGTCGTAGCACAGGCCGGTGACGTCGCGCGTAGCACACGTTGATAGCACAGAACAATTTCGCACGGCACAGCTACTTGCTTGGTGGCGTAGTGGCAGCGCGCTCGGGTCGACCGCGCACCCAATCGACGCGTCGCGAGTTCAAATCCCGGCGAGTCACAATCACTCCAAAATTTCGGAAAATTGAGAAATAATTTTATCCCTTTCTAGGACCGCCCTGTGGGAGGCAACAACAGGTAAGAACCCAACGTGTGTGACAAGGAATTGCAAAACACGATGATTGACCAATCACAAAATTTCGGATCACAAAAATTAACGGAGAACCGACACACGTCCACTCGCTTAAAAGTCTAGCGACCGAATCAAAAATGCGACGTGGAGAAATCTTACTTTATGATATTATGTTTGCTCAGCACCTGTTTACGGTTTTGAGATATAAAGTTCAGGTTTCTTTAGTTTCAGTTTAGAAATGTCGTGTTTAGATTACTTAATAAATCTTTTATGTTTAAGTTATTGGAGAGAAGGTTGCGTTATTGTTCCAAAAAGTTACTGCAGTTCTAGAACGCAAAAAGCAACTAAAATAACAAACGGATATTATTATGTATATGATTCTAATTGTATAGATAATCCAGAGCTACTAACATAATTTAGGTTAATATTATTACAATTTATAATAGGTTGGCACCGCATGCCCTATGCCGCGCTTGGGCGGAGCATTGCTGTGTCCTCATGGGAGCGATCGGCGGCAAAGACCTCTCACACCGGGCCCTTGTACAGGCCATGGTCCGGAGCGAAGAAAACGGCCACACGGGCGAGAAAAATGGTCAAAGTTTATCCAGGAAGGACACTAATTAAATTCACAAATAGCTAGTAATTTTTTGTGGAAATTGGCAAATGAATCGAATTGCACATCAACAAAATTGCTGTAACCATTTAACAATTTACAAATCTAGCAACTTATGTAGGTATAATATGACTAAATCCCGCGTAGTACACATTAGGTTGTAACCGCAGTGAAGTTGCTTGAAGTGGCACATTCGTACGAGTAGTACATAGTTAAGATTACCTGGGAACTTTCACTTGCGGATACAGTTCGAGCTCGCTTGACACACGCTTCCAGGTAAAGCCAGGCTTTGGAACATTGCTTATTTATTCATTGTTTAGTTCTACAGACGAATAAAGGAGACAATATATAATATAGAAAAGAGTAACACTTCAAAAGGAAGTATTTTTATTTCGGCACCAATAGGTTTTGGATTGGTATTTTGTATTGCTTACTACCTATCCTTTGGTGCCGAAAAACTTGGTGCTGAAACAGGAATACTTCAACAAAAGTACGGCTATGATTCAAAATACCTAGGCTATGGGATTGTACGGAAAAGTTATCAACCGCGGAATGAAAAGGGCTACTAAAGCAACACACACACTGAATAATCAGAATGTTTGGTGTATCGCATACTAAATTAAAATGGTCAAAAAAAAATAGTTAATAGGTATTAAATTTATTATTTAAATGGTGGAGGGGTCGTCTGCAATCCTTTTAGACCCCTATACACTCCTCATGCGCATATCTATGGTACGAAAGTAATTCCTAGTGGGGGACAAAAAAATTGATAGCCTTCTGTTTCTATAGACAATTTCAATTCTTTGACAGCACAATCCTATCGAAGAGTTTTCACGTCTGGAATACCCCCTCGGCTTCAGATCTTATTACCGTTCAGCACCAAACCCCTAAGCTCTTGATAGACGCTTAAAAAGTTAGGCGTTTTCCTCGAACCTTTCATCTTTTAAAAGCATTTAGAGGTTAAATTGCCCCAAGATTCTTCTAAGAGCCCCAGTTAGGAAATTCAAATGGTACGATTGGTGTTTAAAATAATACTTTTTTAGCGAACTGCCTGAAAAGGAGAGTAATGGCGGTTTTTTGAAGTTAATTCATAAGTCTAAACGTCTGCGAAATTTTTAGTATTGTAATTGTGACTTTTTTGGTCCGGTAGGCAGCCACTCCTCGTAAAATACTGGTATTCAGCTAAATCCGGCTTGACTGGAAGCCGACCCCAATATAGTTGCGAAAAGGCTAGGTAAATGATGATGATGCATTGTGACTTTTTTATGTTTGGATATTAGTCGATATTTGGGGCTGTGACCCCTTTTTATAAGTGGAAAAAAAATAACTTTTCCTACTCTGGGTGGCGTGAAAGAGAGTGCCCGACTTTTATTCCTTCAGTTGCGTTTTGCGCCCTTGCACTGAAAAAAAAAACTATTATACTTACTCGTATATACTTTCAAGTACATTTCACAAACCGGTGTTTAAGCTAAGACACTGGTGCCTGAAATATATAACAGCTTTATACCTGTATTACAAGAAACCCTGTGGATATGGGTAATGGCTACGGAGAAACTGAGCAGTTTCTCCGTAGCCATTACCCAACTAGCGTGCGGTTGGCTTCCAGTCAAACCAGATGCGCATGAATACCCGTCTTTTACTTAGAACGACTGCCTATCGGATTACGGTCCATCCCCGTTTTCTAAACAGAAGGCCTGAGTCCCAGCCGTGGGAACATTATTGGAACTCATCCCTTCTCTCTAGGAGAAGGAATTGACCGTAATTCACCACGCAGACCCTGTATGGGTTGGTCATGGGAAGTTCGGGAGATTCCTGCACCAGATTCGTGCTGAAGAAACGCCCGGGTGTCACCATTGTGATGACCGACCGGAGGACTCGGTGGAGTACACAGTGGAGGTATGCCCCGCTTGGGCCGAGCATCGCCGTGTCCTCGAGGTGGCGATCGGTGGCAATGACCTCTCGCGCCGGGCCCTGGTACAGGCCATGGTCCGGACCCCGGAATTAAGGCAAAGAAGGAACAGGAGTGGATTTAAGTCAGTAAAAGTTTGACACGCCCTCCGCTCCGCCCAGAGCGGGAGAAGTCGTTTTGATGGTTACCCACCTAAAAAAAAAACATGTCTTCGAATTTTTGGTTCTAGGACATGCCAGTTTATTCATGATGTTTTCCTTCACCGTTTTGAGAGCAGTGGTGATGAAATAAATTACATAGATGCGCCTGGCTGGGTTTGAACCTGCGACCTACAACTCGTAAGGTGGGATCATTACCACTGGACCGCCACTAAATCTACGGCTTTACCTTGCAGTTATTACCTTTATACTACATACCTCAAACCTAAATAACCTAAAGTGTTTGTGGATTACCTTTGCGAGTAATCTTGGTCTCCTCTAGCACGCGCAAGTGAAGTGAGACAAGCAAGTCAAGACTGAAGTGAAGTGGAATGTAGATACCAAGTTAGAAATACTTGTTCAGCTCTATCGATTATTGTAAAGGTACTTAGTTGAGAAACTGGAGCTAGTTCTCATTTGAGCGCAGACAGATACGACGTGATAATGCGACACCGATGCAACGAAGCCTTTCTCCTCAAACAACGATTGTACGACGTACGTGCGTCTTGAATGAACTTGAAGAGTAACTAAGGGTCAATATATACTAGCGCAGAGTCGAAGCGCATCGAAGCGTCTTTCCAAAACTGAACATAACAAATTCAACCTTAACTCCACAGCGTAACGCACACATTACTTCTGAGGTTTTAAAAAGTCGCGCATTCTTCGGAATTCGCGCGTCTGCGCGTGAACAACGCTGATTGATGCACGCGCATTCTCGCGTATCATTGCGCCCACTAGCGAACCTACGCGTCATCAGTCGGAAATTGATCTGCGTCGGTGTTGATCACGATGGACTCCGACGAAAAATTAATATAAGTAATATCATAGAAAGATCAATGTCAACCATTTTACACTCGTTTCAGCTACGATAGTCAACTGGCAAGTGATTTAATAGCTCTGCTTTTGATGCCCATTACTACACGTAAAAGATTACGCGCATTCGTGCGGCTTCGCTTTAGTTGTAAAGAATTTGACGCTACGATGCGCTTCGACTCTGCGCTAGTATAAATTGACCCTAAGGATCGTTACGTACGGGTGTACCTACAAAATTGATTAATAACAACGTTGAAATTTGTGGATTTATCAAAAACGCTCAATGACGTAATAATACGCGCCTTCGCGTCACGGGTACTTCTGTTAACCCGTGACGTGTGTGTGCATATTATTCTTCTTAGCAAAGTGATTTATGAGGATACCGTATTATGTTAGCATTAGCATCATCGGCCTTATAATGTTCTCTCCCACTGCTGGGACTCAGGCCTCCTCTCTTGGAGAGGGAATGGGCCATAATCCACCGCGCGGGCCCATTGCGGATTGGTGGATGTCACATGTCTTCGAATTTTTGGTTCTAGGACATACCAAGGACAAACCACACTCTCCCACTACCTCTTCTAGAGAAGAGGCCTAAATCCTAGCAGTGGGAACATTATAAGGCTGATTACCTATGGAGATAAATGTCTACAAAATGGCACCATAAAGTTACTTAATGTGCACTTTTATTGAGAGTATATCAATCAAGTCTGCCATTACAATTTTTATCACATTTTTATTATGAATGGCAGGAATCTGGGTGACAATTATTGAGAACATAATAAACCTACACTTTGACAATACGATAATACACTAAAGTACCCGTCACGAGAAGCTATAAATTATGTAAACAAACATCTTTTACTAAATAAACATTTTATACTGCGAGATAATAATAAATTGACCATATTCAATCGACATGAAATATAGACGGGTTTTATGAAAGTAACAACCTATTTAATTTAGTCGGATCATATTTTAACGACTCAAAGCGCTATCGTTTTTTGTTTCTTGGTCCGTCGCAGGGATTGTAAACTATCGGGACACCATTTTGAAATAAACGCGTCATTCGAGTTTCGAATGCGTACGGGTTTGTTTTATTGCTTTGCAGATCTGGTTGTTATTGTTATAAATCGATGAGATGATTGATAAAACTGTAGACAGCTTCGTGATACGTGTCACTGATTCTGACACAGAAATGGAAACATCTGAATCTGACGAATAATTATTCCTAAATAATATATGTTAATTAATATTGTTACTTAATAATTTATTAAATCTTAAACAAATTCATTATTTTTGTTAGTCCAAATGTTGTGAACTCTTGAACACTTGTTTACAAAATTTATAGCTTCTCGTGACGGGTACTTTATATCATCAGTTAAAAGACGGTTGCGGATTATTGGAGACTATTATTAGCATTAATTATAGCATTAAAATAGTTAATGATCAATTCATTTTAAAGTTTCACTATGAAGTTATTCAAGAAAACGTAGCAAATAAATGCCTAATTAGTTTTCTGAGAGTTACAGAATTTAATTAGTTTGCACCAGTGAGCTTTTTGACAGTTACGATGATAAATGAAATGTTTTACTGAGAAAATTAAATGATCTTTAAGTCAAGAGTGAATAGGTTTCTTCTAGGTAAGCGTGCTCCATCGTAGTTTTCAATGAGGTGAGAAATGGTTCACTGAATTGTTGAAAATGTTTGGTAAAATTGTTATGTGCTTACAGCTGAGGAGTGGAATTCCGAATTCATCAATAAATTTATATACATTCGAATTAAAAATTCATCAATATCACTTAAGGTGAATGCTTCAGCTAGCCCGCGAAATTCAAATTTTCTTACGTTTTTTGCAATTTGCAAGCCAGTGGTAGGTTGTATGAAGTTAAAAATACTTAAGCGGCTGTAAAACGTAACTAGTTACATATTTATAACCATAAAAATCATCAATACAAGCCTCCAAGCTCACTTAGTTGCAGGAACGTTTTTGACCTCGAAAAAATCGTTCCTACAGTTAGGTGACCTTGGAGGCTTGTATTGATGATTTTTATGGTTATAAATATGTAACTAGTTACGTTTTACAGCCGCTTAAGTATTTTTAACTTCATACAACCTACCACAGGCTTGCAAATTGCAAAAAACGTAAGAAAATTTGAATGTCGCGGGCTAAGCTGAAGCATCCCCCTTAAAGGAAACTTGTGGGAAACCTAGAATGCAAAAGGCATGGTTTGGAGGACACATTTTTGGTTTTAATTATTAGAAGCCTGACACGCTTTCACACCCCACCCCAAAGCGGGAAAAGTCATTGGGGGATTTCTCACCTTTAATGCCCGTTTTCAATAAGCTATCTATCTACAGTTGCAGCTACTAAAGATAAACAAATCTATCCTTATGCCCTTACTTGCTTTCCTATAACCTACCGACGGATAGCATTTCCTACCAATGTTGTGGATTGATAGATAGAATCTTCCTGTTTATCGGGGATAGCTAGTTATCTATGAACTGCGGTAGGCTATTGAAAACGCGCGTAAAACACGGTTACCATCAGTAATCAAGCCACTTCTGCAAACCCTTCCGGAAAATGCAACCGTAGTGTGTTACTCTACACAAACAAAAATCTCACTTCCAACTTAAAACTTCTCTGACACCGTTTAAAAAAGGGAACAAACAATTAATCGGACGATAAAAAGTTTACAAAACTCTCCGTTTCCAGGTAGGTCGAAAAGTTCTGAATGAAAAACTAGCTTAGTTTACCAACTACATACCTAGGACTGGGGATTATGTTATGTAGAACGGTTAGGTGTAGCGATGGAAAGAATTTAATCGAGAGGTTTATTCGAACATTTCGATGCTTCTCGATTGTTCCGACTTTGACTCGAGTCCGACTCGGTCTGTTATTGCAACTGGCGCATGACGCGTTCATTCGCGAGTTCTATTTCAATGGCTGGCAGCCAGTTTCTTCATAAAAACTAAAACTATCAATAAAAGTATTAACATTTCCTTGGCCGCCATTACTGTTATAATAGTAAAAATGTGTTTCTTCATCCAAGTGACAACTAAATTAAAAATCTATTACAAAAAAATTTAGGGATAAATGTTGAAACCTATACTTACAATTTTGTCAAAATGACAGTTTAGCTTTAACAGCCTCTAAATGAGCAGTAAAAGTTAAGGGCAAAAGTAACAATAAAACAAACAGTTAAAATTGTGAAGAAACGACTTTAACCATTATTATTACTTTATGACGTCACTTTGGATGAAAAAATTGGCTGTTAGAGCAATAGCGCACTCGCGGCCAGTTTGTAGCGGCCAGGTCGCGACGGTCATTGAAATACATACAGAAATCGCCATAGAGCGCGCGCATCTGTAGCCGCCTGGCCGCGTATCTCGATGGTCGCCGCGACCTGGCCGCTAGTGCACTATTACTCTTACACTTTCGAGTGAGAGTGACTGATTCCAACAATTGAAAACTAGAAGTCAATTCCGAAAATCGATAAAAATCTCGATTATTTTGTGGATCGACGAGTCGATGGTTGACAATGGTTTATTTTAATCGATTCTTTTGATTGTTAAAACATTTTGAGATCGCCCATCGCTAGTAAGATGCCTAATGCGCCACGTGGAAACTTTAATGCGATTATTAGAGGGTGAGGTAGTGAGTGCTCAGAGGGAATGGAGAATAATTCTAACGCGTAGTCATGGCGAGGATTTATCACAGGCTTTTGTTTTACATTTAATGTTTGTTTTTCTGTAAAAGTTATTATATTCTCTCTTTTTCTATTCTATTTAGAATTTTTACCGTGGTAAGCCGTGTTCGCAAATTATGTTTTTTCTTGTTAAAGTAAAGAAAACATGTTTTTTTGGCTCATACCTACATAATGTAACCAAAAACAGAGTCTTAAATGAGATTGCCCATATTTCTATGGACCGCCGTTGCGTGACACAATAGGCACCTACTGAAGATTGGATATAAAATAGGAATATTTATCAAACCTTCAGAGGAAATAAAGATTATCCTTTTATTTGGTGTTTTTTTTTTACTTCTTTTCTTACATACAGTTCAGTTTGAATTCAAACAACCGTCCACAGAACAGTTTTAATTACCTTTTTTGTTGCACAAAAAAGTTCACAGACGCGTGTATCCAGTGGTCCACACCGGTTCGAGATATTGGATTCGAGAGCGATTTAGACTGGGAGAGAACTTAGTGTAGATTGTCTTCTGTAATTATCTCTCTTTTGTGCCACTGCTGATTCTGGTTTTGAAGAGTTGCAATGGATGAAAATTAATTCTATAGCGTGTTGTAAATACCTATTTAATGTTTAAAAAGAAGAACAAAATTCTATAAACCACTTTTTCTTTTAAAATAAAGTCTACAGAAACTAAGAACCCATTTTAATGAACAAACTTTATTTTTCCAAAAAACTAACATCGTGTACTAACTACGATCCAGAACACTCAAGTAGAAGGATGCTTCCTCTCCGTACAGACCAACATCCCCACATTTCCTGAGCTCCTAATGCATGCACTCTCAGGAGTGCTGGGGATTTGAACCTTTTACACGATTACTCCTCGACTTTAACTGTGGCCTTTAAACCTTTGAACTACGAGGTCGCACTCCTTTAGTTAAGGAGAGTGTGTTACCACTTTGTAAGTAAATAACAGAGATATACTGTGGTAGGTACTCTTTAGAGGTTTAGTGTGTCTAGAATATTCTGTAGTTTATGTATTTTGAACTGTCGAATTCTAAGTCAAAATACACACTTTTTCATCATCGGTCAAATGATGGAGCATACATTTAAGATAACAGACGTGGATGCGAGGGTTTCCATGTTTCCACCGCAAGGTCATACAGGTTAAACCTTTACAACTTTCTGAATATTGGATCTACTTATTTTGCAACTATCATTGTTAGGGTTTTACAAATTCTTTTGAAATGTTGACGTAGTCGTTAACCTTCAGCTCTGTGTCTGAGCAATGGAAATGGACACAAAACCTCTAAACATCGCGAGGTTGAGAAATAAAACCTCGCGATGTTTAGAGGTTTCTGTCATTTCAACCCAACGACTTCCAGGACAGGGTCCGTCCAGGGTGTTCTCCAGCATCGCCACACGGGTCGCTTCAGTAATCCTATCTTTTTTTTTTTGAAGGACTAGACGAACGTCAGAAGAATTACCTGAACCTTTTTTTCAAGCACTACGATATTTTAACTTAATAAGTTAATCAGTATAACTGAAATTCAGTTAAATTTAAGGATGCGTTTCCACGGAAGCGGAACTAGGCATAGTGGAAACATGATGACCATTTTTTCAAGTGCTTTTTTGAGAGCAAGCGGAGCGAGATGAAGTGGATTTGAGCTATACTCAGTCTGGCGCCCGTATTCCCGGCTTGGGGCCAAGTATTCATTTATTTTATTTAAAAGTCAGCTCAGTTACACTCCGCTCCACTAAAAATGTTTTCACTGAATTGGAGTAAAAAGAAAAAAAAAAGAAATATTGTTTATTTGCACAAGACACAGAAAATCAGCTCATACACAAACAGAACGTCACACGAATGAATTCACGGTCCAGTCCTCTGCACTTCGTCTAGCTCCATGTAAGTGGAGAGCTATACTCTTAGTCGTGCAGGAATGTAAAGCTCATCAAAAAGTTTGTATTGTAAAATTAGCTCGGACTCAAACGTGCGCGGTTTGGAAACTATTATATAGAAACGGGCGAAGTTTGCAACAATAAGTAGAGTACAAAATGTTGTGTGGAATGCGTGGTCTGGTTCAATTCGTAGTTTACAACTATTTACTGAATGCTGTCGATTTTCCGGGAAAATGTTTACACATGAGAGAACAAGTAACGAGATATGTTTTGTAATATGATACGCTTATTTAATTCACTGACTTTGTGTAATTATAACTGGCTTTTTTCCAAGTACCTCTAACTTATCTTCTTCTTCACACGGAACTCTTGACAACGGTCATAGTTTCGATCATCATCTACCTAGCCATTTCCCAACTATATTGGGGTCGGCTTCCAGTCAAGCCGGATTCAGCTGAATACCAGTATTTTACGAGGAGCGGCTGCCTACCAGACCTCCACAACCCGATAACTGGGGTAACACGGTACTTCATGGCAAGACTGGAATCAGATTTACTGGCTTCTGACTATCCGTAACGACTGCCAAAGATCTCAAATGACAGCCGGGACCAACGGCTTAACGTGCTTTCCGAGGCACGGAGGAAACTCGTTATGTTAAGATGGTCGCCCATCCACAGACCAACCTAGGCAAGCGTTGTTTAACCTTGAAGATCGACCCGTGCGGCTGTTATTATCTAGCCACGAGCTCCTCATAATGGTCATACTTACGATGACTTGACAAATTGCAGTTGTTGCCGTAGCTCTTCTCATATTTAAAGATAAATATAATTTGTTTGTCAAAACATAAGCATGTCATGCCTGTGTTTGTGAGCATGCGCATGTGTGTCTAATTTTACGGGATTACCTATACCAATAAATAAATAGAAAAAAGCGTTTACCATCACAGGACGCCCCATGTCCGGCAGATATGAAACATCTACTGATCTATTATATCAGTAAACAAGGAAGTGGAGAACAATGGCAATATGGGTAATGGGTACATATGACGTCACAGAATCCTACATCGCGCAAGCAAAGTTCTCCGCGCGATTTGCCTAGCTACAACAGCCCGAAATAATCTATCGGGGAGTAGCCCACCGGACATAACACCCGTCCGGTCGGAGGATCCTCCCTTTTCAACGGAGGTATGTGGGACTTTACTCTCTGTTTCACATGCTCCCACAAAGGGGCATCACTCCATGAGAACGTCATGCCGTCGTCCGTTTACCTGCACGGCATTTGAGCAAGTTTTACTGTCAAATTGCATCAATAGATAATTCACATTAAAAACGCGGATATTTTTCAATCAAATGCTATGTAAAATAAGCCAGTTGAAAGCTGAGGAGAAACTAACATTAATCAAAGTGTTTGCGCTGTTAGCGTTTCCGCGCCATTAAGTTCAAACTTCCTCACTATATTTTAATTTCATAACAAAACATAAATATATGTATTTACTAAACGGTTAGTTATTTTTATCTTGTAGGTTAAAATTGTGGTTAAAATAGACTATTACTCTATGGGCCTGTTTCACAATGTCCGAGTAGGCACTACTCACTGAATAAATTCAAAAATGTGACAGAATTTGTATGAAATTAGCTGCCAAGTAAGATACTCGAAACTTAATCATAGGTGGTGAAATAGGCCCTATATAAATTATCTATAGTATAAGTAGTACTAATAACACTAACATAGTATATACTCGTAAGCACATTTTTGTTACTAACTCACTAACAATTTATGGATTCTACTGGGTCTGAAATCCAGTTTTTTTTTCAATTTTAATGGTCACCAACCAGGCACAAATTCAAATCAAACTACGTTGCTTAACACGAGAATCGACTTTAGGTCCTCATGCTCAGCGAGTAGTGTTTGCGACCACTGAATTACCGAGACTTACAGAAATCGATCAAATTCAATCTTGCCATCTCCACTTCAACAAATATTAGAAAGCAATATTAAAACCTCATTGCATAGTAATTGGATATTGGCCTGAAAAATCAATATACACTGGGCTGCAAAAATCTGGGTCGCTAATAAAAAGTAAGATAGTTTCCTAAATACAAAGTGAATCTGTTGTAACATGTTATAGACGACTGATTAGTATATAAAAAGTTTTGGACACCATGTAATTTTAATTGAAGAATAAAATTCGTAAAACATTTTAACTTAGTATGTCATAAATAAGCAAAAAACTTTTTTTGTCGCGTTTTTACTTTGTAGGTATTTCCGCCACAAGCGTTTATCGTTTCCGCTCAAATCTGTGTGGTATTTACCTTAAAATGCCAGAATTTGTAAATTAATTAAATGTAAATAAATAAAAAATTGAACCCTTCAGCAAACATAACCAAAAGGGTTGTTTTCCGACGAGTCCATTTTTTTACGTGGTAAATATCTAATGGCTTCTCCAGCCCTCTGTCCGCCCGTTCGTTTCGAATCTCTGCGACTTTATTATAAACATATTTATAATATAAAACTTTATTTTTTATTCGTTCGAAAGTAAAAAATCTTTCCGTATGAGATAGTCAGATTCGTTAGTAGTATAGTCCATCGACTATACTACTTATTAGTAACGAATCTTCCTTCTTGACTTTGCATCCAAAGTCACACTATGACCCACAGAAGCAGTTTAGTAACCAAGGACGCGGATGACATTTAACTATCTAGAAAAATATTTCGCAAACTTTGACCCGATATTATTGCATCCCAGCCTATGAACGAGAATTAACTGGCCGTTGGAGAGCTGACCAATATTATTAGCGTTAACTTTTTCTACAAGATCAAGACATTTTTATTGGCTCCAGATATTAGACTCCACTCAGACGCGTGATGAATATTTATGTACCTACTTATTCATTTAGGATCTGCAACAGAAAATACACGCTTATGTATATAATTGTAGAGGCATAGAGAGCTATTTAAAGAATACTTTTATAGGAAACCACAGCCTAGACATAACTATTGTAATTTATTACTCGTAAAAGATGTGTTGGTTTTTAGAACACTAGTTTATACTATCGTCTGTTTTTTTTATAACCTAAGACTAAGGCCTGAAACTGCGTTAAGCGGGCACCCGCGCGGTTTCATACAAAAGTGCTCCGTCGCGGGGACCAGCGCGGGTGTCCGTCACGGGGAGGCGCGCCCCGCACCCACGCAACGGGGCCCGCCTCCGTGCGACGGAACCCGTCGCGGGGGCACGCGCGGTCCCCGCCAGGGAACACGCACGGGCTTGTTCAGGGCTGTCATTTCATCATTTGACAAAAATGACATAACGACCATACCATACCTCAACCGTAAATTGCCGTTAATAAAATCAAGTAGTATCGTTTTTTATAATAATTTTTCCTGAATAGTAGATAGCTATTTAAAATGAAAAAATACAGAAGTAATAACGTATATTTTTATGTTAAACATTTAAAAAATATTTAATGAATGATAAATGATATTTATTTTGCAAATAGGTTTTCACAAACACTTTTACACGTCAATTTTTTTGTTGGACTTTTTTTTACTAGATGAGGCCGGTGTTTACTAACTGACTACCCTGAGAAGAAACACCAAAACAAACTCAGAATTCTAATCGATATGAAGACTGGTTAAAAAATATTCTCCCAAAATTGAAACAGAATGCAGTTATACTGATACTGTATACTGCAATCGGTTTTAATTTTGGAAGAATATTTTTTAACCAATTTTCATATCGATTAGAATTCATTTCCAAGACAATACAAGCACACCGTTAAAATTGAACTAGCGACACTGCGTAAATCGGTCTCCGCGACGGGCCCCGCGACGGGGACCGTCGCGTAGCCACGGAGCCCACCCGCGTGTCCACGCGCGTAGACACGCGACGGTTGCCCGTCGCGGGCGCCCGCTTAACGCAGTTTCAGGCCTAAAATGACATTGCAAAAGTATTGGGCGTCATTCCTATTGCAAGTTTGACATTACCTGTGTCAATTTAGTCTCAGGGTATAAAAAACAGACGATAGTAGTACTTGACTGCACTTATTAGAACAAAAGAAGAACCGCTTGTGTACCGGTGTGTGCATACAAAAAAAAAAATAATTAAAAAATAAACCACTCCTCAAAAAGGAGACTTACCGCCATAATTAAGGCCAAAATCCAGGGCAAAAGAGTTGTGTAACAATTTTAGCGTATAATTAAGTGTTCTCATAACTCATTTCCCCTAAAGCGATTAATTTTAACGGACTCATTTAAGGGAGTTTTCGATAGTAGCACCCTGAAATTATTATTGGCCGCAGGTGTACGGAAATTAAGCTTACCCCCAAGCAATGGAATTTTGTAACACGAAAGCTTATAAAACAGGGTGTAACCAGAAAGCTCTCAAATTGGTGAAGGAAAACATCGTGAGGAAACTGGCACGTTCTAGAACTAGAAATTTGAAGATATGTGACATAAATCATCTCGCACTGGGCCCGCGTGGGGTATTATGGCCCATCCCTTCTCCAAGAGAAGAGGCCTGTTTCAATGGGAACATTAAAATGCCGAATATGCTTCACTACATTGTATAAAACAAAGTCGCTTTCACTGTCCCTATAGCTCCATGTATGCTTAAATCTTTAAAACTACGCAACGAATTTTGATGCGGTTTTTTAATAGATAGAATGATTCAAAAGGAAGGTTTATAAGTATAATACATGTATAATATAGTAGAGTACACTGATAAATTTGCACCCGGGCGTAGCCGGGCGGGCTCTAGAATGCTATATAATCAAAAAGTAACCTGTTGAAGGGACTTTAATATCCTGAGATAAATAAACTAGCATTGATAGATATAGGCATAGAAAATTGCATTTACTGCCAGCCAGATTCAATTTTCAAACCAATTTGAAAATGATTTAGGCTGGGGTTATATCAAGCGAATTTAGGCTTGAATTGAATTTATATGACGTATCGGTCGTATGGTGCGTGTTAGATTTGAGTTTGACTAATGTAAATACACTTACCTATAGATATGACTGACTGACAACACACAGCTGAAACTATTGGGGCTGGGAGCATTAAATTTTGCTTAAGCTTTCCTTTTATGACTTAGGCGAGCGATGCCTCTACGCGTTCTCAAGATAAAAGGTCTTGACAGACGGACAACAAAGTGTTCTTATAAGAGTTCCGTTTTTAGGGTTCCGTTTTTAAGGTTCCGTAGCGTAATGACAAAAACGGAACCCTTATAGTTTCGCCATGTCTGTCCGTCCGTCCGTCCTTGCTTAATCTCTGTGACCGTTAGCACTAGAAAGCTGAAATTTGGTACCAATATGTATATCAATCACGCCGACAAAGTAGTAAAATTGAAAAAAAGGTTTTATTAGTGTATAGCCCCCCTACATGTAAAGTGGAAAATTTTCCTTTTGAGGTATGGAACCCTTAAAACATACAAACTTCACTACGTGACAATTTTAGACTTGGGAAAGCCATATTCCTATTTCGTAAAACCTGAATATACTTCGACCCATTTCTGTAGGACGCCTAAAGCTTATACAGAACTTCCCTACTTCAAATCGAGTTGGTTCACATACAATATTTTGTAACAAAGAACTTATACCCATTAATAACAACTTTGTGCAGCGTTTCTCGTAATCCTTATAATATTAGAAGTAGTAAATATTGTTCCTTATAACTTTATACTTTCATGTAAGCAATAAATCCTCTTGGCTTCGGAACCTTTTACATTGTTTTCTTTTGTATCGGCACGATATGAGAAAAGCTCTTTTAATACAAGCTACAGTAAACTTCGTAAGCATGGTACTGTTGCACAAAACTCCAAATAAAGTTTTGTATGAAGTTACTATAGGAGGAGCTCGTGGTCAGGTCGATCTTCAAGGTTAAGCAACGCTTGCCAAGGTTGTCTGTGGATGTGTATCCATCTTAACATAACGAGTTTCCTCCGTTCCTCGGAAAGCACGTTAAGCCGTAGGTCCCGGCTGTCATTTGTAGATTTTTGGCAGTCGTTACGGATAGTCAGACGCCAGTAAATCTGACTCCAGGCTTGCCATAAAGTAACGTGTTATCCCAGTTAATGGGTTGTGGAGGTCTGGTAGGCAGCCGCTCTTCGTAAAATACTGGTATTCAGCTAAATCCGGCTTCACTGGAAGCCAACCCCAATATAGTTGGGAAAAGGCTAGGTAGATGATCTCCCTGGAGATCGCATTTAGATCACGGTGGTTAGTCCAGTATGCACGAGATATTCTAGTACACAAGTGTGTGCGCAAACACAGGTGCACTAACTGGCCCTTTATTCTCATACCATTGCTTACCATCAGATGTGATCGCAGGAGAGACCTGGATTATAAAATTAAAAAAATATAGTCCGATAAGACGGCAATCCTACACTGACCGGAGAGAGATCAGGCGTAGGACCAACGGTTTTACATGTTTTCCAAGGCACGGGAGTGTCACATCATCAACTTTCAAACTTCGGGCTGCTACTGAGTAAGTTATAGAAAAGTTCAATGACACATTTTGGTCCTACCCGGGAATGAAACCCAAGACACAGCTGAGCTGTAGTCGCTTGCGATTACAAGACCGAGGCAGTTCTCTAACTGCAGTAACTTTGAGTTTGACTTCAAACACACCCTAAAAAAAGTTTTTTTTTTTAATTCATGTATATAAACTAGTGCTTGATTGCGATCCCACCTGAAGGTAAGCAGTGATGCAATCGTAGATGGTGAGTTGCACTAGTTTATTAAGAGCTTATTTACTCTAGCCTCGAAGACACCCAAATTATTAAAAGTAAGCATAAATAAATTGAGGCAGCCCCAGTAAGTTTCAGTAGTACCTACTTGTGTTGAGGCTGTCACGCAAATATAAGGTAGTTAAGTATGGTTCGCCATTTGGCTTATAAGCCACGACATAAGTCGCCTGGCATTCTACATCATCTCCTGGAGACGTGGTTATGGGACACCAAACGAATTCATATAAAATGTATTAGGCAAAGATATCGCAATATCGTGCCTATTGGGGACCCTTAATAAAATATATTATGTTATCCAGACGTAGCGTATGTTTCCAATAAAAAAAAAACATTGACATTTAGGGGAATAAATAAGAGCCATGTTCGTATTTTGTACTCTGGGTTGGACCAATTTTGGTTTTCATACGAATGGCTATAGCAATTTGTTCCGATGTTTCTTTTCAGGATAGTCAGCTAGGTAATACCGGCCACATATAGTTTATATTGAAGAGTTAAAGTGTTATTTACATACAACCAATTTCCAAAATAAATATCATTTTACAATTCGAAGATTTTGATGATTCGAAGAATTGACATAGATGTCAAATTCAGTAAAAAAAAATAATATTTTTAAATGAAATTCTTGCGTTGGTCCCGGCTGTCATTTGTAGGCTGTCATCTGTAGATTGACTAGAAGCCGACCCCAATATAGTTGGGAAAAGGCTAGGCAGATGATGATGATGATGATGATGAAATTCTTGCGCAACAACTTTTAACTAAAATATGGCTTCGAAAAATTTGCCCGCATTACTTTCGACTGGTAGACGGTAGTGTGCCTAGCAGACAGGCGATATTAAACGCGTGGTAATATCGTCTGTCTGGCAATGCTTAATTATCTGGCCGAGATAAAAGCCAGCCCTCGGGTCTTGTGAAGTGTCAACTACGTAATTGAAACCCCAAAACATTTTGCAAGCTTGCCTAAAAGTAGAAAATTTACCTTTGTACCTTTTTTTCAAGTGGGGTATCATCAGAATGACTTCTCCCGCTCTTGGGCGGAGCGAGAGGGCATGTCAGACTTTTACTGACTAAACCCCACCCCCTTCCTTACATATATAATGGACATACT
Organism: Mythimna separata; assembly: GCA_030763345.1. Taxonomy (NCBI): domain Eukaryota; kingdom Metazoa; phylum Arthropoda; class Insecta; order Lepidoptera; family Noctuidae; genus Mythimna; species Mythimna separata. The sequence continues at coordinate 93,968 of CM061170.1, forward strand.
CGTAGATAATGTTACCACCTTTGTTGTTACCCTGTACCTATGTTATGTGAAACAAAAAAATAGCTGACAAAGTTGGCACAAAGGTCGAATAATGGCTACTGGTAGTAGTGGGTTCTATTCCCGCTCGGAATAAATGCATATGTATGACCTATAGATAGTTGTTCTAGATACGAGTGTCTTGTGTATTTAGAGTTTATACATTCGTGAAAGTACCCAAGATCTAGGAGTCTATTGAATCAAATTTTTTTTCACGTAGGCCTACATAAGTCCGGCTTGACTGGAAGCCGAGCCCAATATAGTTGGGAAAAGGCTAGGCAGGTGATGATAATGATATGACCTACATAAGTGCCCTTATAAAACGTCAGAAGCTAGCACACGGTTCCAATTGGTCGTTTCCTATGGAGAAGAACGGGCAAGAAACTCCATGGTTACTACTTACTCTTTTAATAATGAAAAGCAAAGAGAAATTACTAATGAAGGGCAAAAAGTACAAAAAGAATTGGAGGTGACGTTTTGCTACCTTTAATTTAAATCCAGTACTAACCCAAGCAATGGCATAGATTAGCCATTCTATGCAGATCCGCTTTAGAAACTGTGCCAGAGGAAACGGCAGCATTGCTCCATTTCAACGAGCGGAGACCACGAAGTTGGAATCGAAAGCGCGATGGAACTCTGTGCTAACTTTAGACAAGTTTGTTGAGAACAGCACAGCTTATACACAGGTACAACACGTTGTTTTTAACAGGCTTATATTTAACTAACTGTTTACAGCGTGAGCAGTGGTGGCCCAGTGGTAACGGCCCCGGTTTACGAGTTGTAGGTCGCGGGTTCAAACCCAGCCAGGTGCATTACTTTGTCTAATTTATTTCATCACAACTGCTCTTTAAATGGTGAAGGAAAACATCGTGAGGAGACCGGCATGTTCTAAAATCGAAATCGAAAATTCGAAGACATTTGACATCCACCAATCCGCACTGGGTCCGCGTGGTGAATTAAGTACAGCCCGTTACCTCTCCTAGACAGGAGGCCTGAGTCCCAACAGTGGGAACATTACAAGGCCGATAATGTAATGTAAATGTTAACAGCGGCTTCATCCGCGTGATAGTAGAAAATAATATTCCCAGGAAATATCTTCTTCTTATTTTTGCCAGAGCGGTCGTGGTCATCATTGTGACTCACGATGACTGATTTGAGTTTGAGACATCGTGGTGAGCCGTCATAGCCGTACAGGTTGCTAAATACTGGTCGGAAAAAAATTAGTTTAAGACATCGACACGATAAGAAGAAGACGATGAGTGATGACCAGAGATCGGAATTAGGTAGAGTTATTTATGTACTTAAGAGAAAACTTTTCACACGGGATTGTCCATTAGATAACCCAGGAAGCTCCATATTAATATCAACATTTCGATGCAAGTACCAAACCGAGCACTTAGTTGCGGCCTTGGTCTGGTCTGTCTATCTCATTGGTGATCTACCATGTGGCCTGGAGCCTTCAACTTTGCCCTGAACTACGAGACGCTCAATTGAGACATTCTGCTGAGAAAAAAGTATTCTAAGTGAAACGAAAGCAGAGAAAGAACGGAGTGGGTTTTAGTCAGTAAAAGTCTGATACGACCTCCCGCTCCTCCCAAGAGTGGGAGAAGACATTCTGATGATTTGCCACCTCAAAAAAAGGAGGAAGTCCTATGCCAAGTTTGATCAAAATCCGTTCAGGCAGCGTGAAGAAATCACAAACTAACAAACTTTTGCCTTTCTAAAGGACATTGCCAATCCTTGTATGGGAGTTGGACCAAGTGCTGCCCAGAATAAAGACCTAGTGCATTTTGTTCCTCAGGCCAATACTAATCATTAAACCGAAGCGCATCAAAATCGGCTCCTGGAGTCAAGAAAAAAAAGGGTTTTTCTAACCTAACCTAACCTAAGTTAAAAATCTTTGTGTGGAAGTTTGACCAAGTGCTGCCCAGAATGAACACCTAGTGCATTTTGTTCCTCAGGCCAATACTAATCATTAAACCGAAGCGCATCAAAATCGGCTCCTGGAGTCAAGAAAAAAACCTGTTTTTCTAACCTAACCTAACCTATGTAAGTTAAAAATCTTTTTGTAGAAGTTTGACCAAGGACTGCCCAGAATGAACACCTAGTGCATTTTGTTCCTCAGGCCAATACTAATCATTAAACCGAAGTGCATCAAAATCGGTTCCTGGAGTCAAGAAAAAAAAGGGTTTTTCTAACCTAACCTAAGTTAAAAATCTTTGTGTGGAAGTTAAACCAAGTGCTGCCCAGAATGAGCACCTAGTGCATTTTGTTCCTCAGGCCAATACTAATCAGTAAAATACTAATTACTAGTATTGGTCCGAGGTGTGATTACAGAAAGATTTTTAAGTTAGGTTAGGTTAGGTTAGGTTAGAAAAACCCTTTTTTTCTTGACTCCAGGAGCCGATTTTGATGCACTTCGGTTTAATGATTACTATTGGCCTAAGGAACAAAAAGCACTAGGTGTTCATTCTGGGCAGCACTTAGTTAAACTTCTACAAAAAGATTTTTAACTTACATAGGTAAGGTTAGAAAAACAGTTTTTTTTCTTGACTCCAGGAGCCGATTTTGATGCACTTCGATTTAATGATTAGTATTGGCCTGAGGAACAAAATGCACTAGGTGTTCATTCTGGGCAGCACTTGGTCAAACTTCCACACAAAGATTTTTAACTTAGGTTAGGTTAGGTTAGAAAAACCCTTTTTATTCTTGACTCCAGGAGCCGATTTTGATGTGCTTCGGTTTACTGATTAGTATTGGCATGAGGAAAAAAATGCACTAAGTGTTCATTCTGGGCAGCACTTGGTTAAACTTCTACAAAAAGATTTTTAACTTACATAGGTTAGGTTCGAAAAACAGTTTTTTTTCTTGACTCCAGGAGCCGATTTTGATGCACTTCGGTTTAATGATTAGTATTGGCTTGAGGAACAAAATGCACTAGGTGTTCATTCTGGGCAGCACTTGGTCAAACTTCCACACAAAGATTTTTAACTTAGGTTAGGTTAGGTTAGAAAAACCCTTTTTTTTCTTGACTCCTGGAGCCGATTTTGATGCGCTTCGGTTTAATGATTAGTATTGGCCTGAGGAACAAAATGCACTAGGTCTTCATTCTGGGCAGCACTTGGTCCACACCCTGTCAATCTCCTTTGAGTTCTAATTAGAGTTTCTAAATTAGAATTACAAGCTATGTGCGTAATTGTGTTATCCCATCGGCAATCTCGGAGCTAGGGGAAGAATTTGCGAAAAAGGTATAATACAAGTAACTTTTACTTAACAAAAGTTTAAGAATTTACATCCCCTATTTATGCCCTTTAGGGAATGAATTTCCAAACCTTTTCTTGCCCTTAACTTAGTTACCATAATAGGTTCCCACTTTATGAAACGAAATTATACGTTTAAAATACAGATTCATCATCTGCCTAGCCTTTTCCCAACTATATTGGGGTCGGCTTCCAGTCAAGCCGGATTTAGCTGAATATCAGTATTTTACGAGAAGCGGCTGCCTACCAGACCTCCACAACCCATTAACTGGGGTAACACGATACTTCATGGCAAGACTGGAGTCAGATTTACTGGCTTCTGACTATCCGTAACGACTGCCAAAGATCTCCAAATGACAGCCGGGACCAACGGCTTAACGTGCTTTCCGAGGCACGGAGGAAACTCGTTATGTTAAGATGGTCACCCATCCACAGACCAACCTAGGCAAGCGTTGCTTAACCTTGAAGATCGACCTGTGCGGCTGTTATTATCTAGCCACGAGCTCCTCTTTAAAATACAGATTAAGGGATTTTTATTCATTAGAGATAAGGTAATTATAATTGACATCAATAAAGTAGTTCATGTTGGTCTAGGATAAAAAAGACCTAGTTGGCAGAAAGCCGGCTTTCCTGTGTGTTTTCCGGTGGAACCCTAAGAGGTGTGCCCCAGACAGTAATTATGTACTACGTAAGTGTACATAATTGCTGTCTATGTCTATGTGGCGTGACAAAATGGGGTCAGCCTACCCTAAGTCCCTTTATGAGGCGCCAGTTCGGGCGCCATCGCTGGGTAAGCAAACGGTGGCCAAGCTGAACGCTTGCCCGAGGGTCATGGCCATCCGAATGGAGCGGGGATACCGCATGATCTCCCTTGCGGATACGGCATGCGCCTACGGTGGTGGTGGCTGGAAATCGGCATCAGAATCCCGGCGGCGGAGGCGTGAGGGCCATGCCCTCTTACGTGCGGCCACCTCTAGCATTACTGCTCCGCAGTAGGATGCGACCGCCTGCCACTCCTCCTCGCTCCGGACCATGGCCTGTACCAGAGCCCGGCGTGAGAGGTCACTGCCGCCAATCGCCCCCACGAGAACACGGCGATGCTCGAATCGGCCCATACCTCCACCGTATGCTCCACCGTGTCGTGTCCTCCGGGCGGTTATTACAATGGTGACACCCGGGCGTTTCTTCCGCACGAATCCGGTGCGAGGACCTTCCAAACTTCCCATGACTGGTGAGGACCTTTTGAATATTTGAGGCTTTTGACTTTTATATGTTTCGAAACATACCGAAGCAGTTTCTATTTTTTCGCATTATGTGACTAATTCTTTTATTTTCACTAACTAAACTAACGTTGTGACAATTTTTTTTTTCTATCATCTGTTGAATTCAAGAATGACGGGTTCGGCTTCTACATACTCGTACAGCTGGATATCAGTATTATACATAGATCTACTGTTGGTCTGACGTTTTACCCCAAAACAATAGGCAACGTGAGGACAGTATAATAGACCAGTCTATATTATACCCGAAAGCACAATAAAAATAATCATAACAAAAAAGTCGGTCGAAATAGGACGGATTTTAAGATTACTTTAATATTAGAATCCGCAGGGTCTACAGTGTTTTCATATTCACATTATAAAAATAAGGCTATACGAAACCAAGAAAAAAATATCCTACCTGCGTATTTATTCTCCTTCTAAGTCAATTCCATCCAAAGGTTGTCTGTAAAAAATCGTTGTTATCGATAAGACCACTCATTGTACCACCCCTACTAATGTTAAGCTCCTTGTGAAAAATTTATTTTTACAGTGTACAATAAAGAGTATAATTATAAATAAATAAATAAATTATCGTTTTTTGTAAACTTTCGAAAAGATGGCTTATTTCTCCTAGAAACACAGAAAATGCTATACATAATAAAATTAAATTTCCCCTTATTCAATGAGAACTCAAAATGATGTCATCTTACTCATTGCAATTGATGTCTCCCAACGGGAGGTCTGAAATAAGTCGACATTGCTCGCCATTCACGCCTCCGTTATCCACCAGATGGTAGCCGTTTAAACAATTGAAGAATGTTGTATTAGGACCACGCCTTTCTATGACTGTATTGAATGGACAGGCGGTTTAATGTAATCATCTCATCATCATCTACCTAACCTTTTCCCCAACTACATTGGGGTCGGCTTCCAGTCAAGCCATTTGCCATTTTACGAGAAGCGGCTGCCTACCAGACCTCCACAACCCATTAACTGGGGTAACACAGTACTTCATGGCAAGACTGGAGTCAGATTTACTGGCTTCTGACTATCAGTAACAACTGCCAAAGATCTACAAATGACAGCCGGGACCTAAGGCTTATAGTGCTTTTCGAGGCACGGAAGAAACTCGTTATATTAAGATGGTCACCCATCCACAGACCAACCTTGGCAAGCGTTGCTTAACCTTGAAGATCGACCTGTGCGGCTGTTATTATCTAGCCACGAGCTTAATGTAATATTGTATTGTAATTTTGTACTGGCATTGTATTGGCAGCTGAAAAGATTGACTTGCCTATTGGTCGAGTGGTTAGTGGCCCTGACAGCTATGCCAGATGTCGTGGGTTCGCACCCAGTTTGTGTGATGAGCACGATCATTTGTTCTGCGTCTGGGTGTAATTTATCTATGATATGTATGAATTTAGAAATATATAAATATGTTTATCAATTGTCTAACACCTATAACACAAGCTCTACTTAGTTTGGGACTAGATGGTGTTGTGTGAAAGTTGTGGATAAAAAAGAAAATGTTTGACACACGGATAGACCTGGCGTTCCTGGGAGCGGGCAAAGCAGCGGGAGAAGCCAGTATTGCATGTATTGTAAATTGTTGTATATTTGTTGATCAATATCGTCTTGGAGCTGTAATGGCCCAGTAATAACGGCTCCGATTTACGATTCGTTTCCCGGGTGCGCACACGCCCTGCGCATTAGGTACTTAATGTAATTTATTTCATCATCATTACTCTCGAAACGGTGAAAGAAAACATCGTGAGAAACCGACATGAGAGAACCAAAGGTTCAAAGACATTCCCTCTTCTATAAAAGGCCTGACTCCCATCAGAAATGTTTTATATCCACGGCTATTTCCGAGTAGTGTATTCCTATGAATTAATTTTCGACTCGGGCAAAGTCGCTGGCAATACCTAGTGGTACATAATTTTTAAATGAAACCATTACGAGGCAAGACCTATGTTGCTTGAGAAATTGAAAAGCTAATGACCCACAGTGAAATAGTAGGTTCTATCACGAAAAGCCTAACATTTTATGTGCGCAAAGTCGTGAAACCCGTAAAGTCACATACATATTTATTGCTTACACTACACCTGGAATACCTTAGCTCGATTTCAGGAGATGTTAATGTCTAAATATGTACGAGTATGTTGCGTAGGTACCCAGAGTCTCAAATAAAAGGAGATTTCGTAGAAATAGTAATAAAATCAAATAAAAGGCCCGTTTTGACATTTGAGAAAGACTAAAAGAAACAATAAAATAATAATAAAATTACACAAAATGTAAAAAAAAAATACATATAAATTTCCATAACGCCACTACTTCGCCCATAGCTGGGGAAAAGCCCCCTAAATCCATAAGCACTCGTGCAACAGTTTCGAGTCGTATCGGGATAATGCATGCCCGCTCACGACCGTGTTGACAATTTTAGACAGTTTGTGATGCAGACGGATGGATACCGCTTGTGACACGTGCAAACCACGTGGTACTGTGCTGTGGCTACAAGGAAGATTACAAAATAAAAATAAATGATAAACTGGTGGGATAACAGAATATTAATGTACTATAGGTACATGTGGATGGATGGGGAGGAAGAGATGCAAAAGAAAATATGGATGGATTGTGTGAGACGATATGAAAGAAAACGGAGTTACTGATAGCGTGACGGGTGACAGGACCGAATGGAAGAAAAACTTGTTTTGTAACACATTGTTTGCCTACATCAAATAGCGCAGAGAAAAGGCACGCAGATTATGATGAAATTTAAAAATTTCTTCTGCAGTCGCAAAGCAAAATGCGAGAAGCATTTTACCCAACAGAACTCCCGACCATTGCGGGAGATTAAGAAACCTGAGTGGACTGAGAAATTCAAGGTGACCAAGACAAAGACAGTCTTTACGCGTGTTGCATAGGTTACACACACTCTACTTTTTCAATTATCTGTGAAATAAATAAAAGTCAATATACTGAAACAAATTATAAGTACATTAGATAATAAGTAGATAAGTATAAGTATTTCTTATTTACAAGTTAACCGATCACTCATAATTTGGAAGTTTTAATTTTCTATAAAGCTTTGATTACATTTTTTAGAGACTTGTCTGTGACCATCACCACATTTTATTCTCTTTTTGTTAATTTCCAATTTGCTACTTCCAGTCTTTGAATAAACTTATTTCCTTGCCTACGCGGCTAAATGCGAAAGTAACTCTATACATAATTATTATATCACACCGCCTCTGTATATTATTATTGTTGTTTTTATCGGTTATCCCACCTAAACAGCTGAACTTCGATGAACTTAGGTAAACAAAGATTAGACCTTTGGGGACGAAGACATAGGACACTTTTTGCTCTATTTCCAATATTGCGAAAACCACTGGCCAAAGTTAGTAAATGAATGAAACAATAGGTCCTACCATAAGAACGGAACCCGGAAAGGACAGTTGATGTCATCCGCATGTTCTGTGATTAGAGGCGGTGTCGGTTAGTAGTTAGCCTAATAGCCGCTACGAAACCCGTTTTTGCGGGAGACCGTTTCTCCAATACCGTTTTCCTGGTTGCGTTCATTGTGTTTTGTGTTATCAGTGAGGATAGTTAAGTAGCCACCCTTGTTTTTGTGGTGGGAAGTCATCAAAGAATGGAGCGAGAGGGAATATCAGAGTTTTACTTACTTAAACTCGCCTGTTCTCCATTCGTTGTTCTTTGCTTACCAGGGTCACGGTAACTTTCGATAATTTCTGCAGCCCAAGCTGGCATCGACCCTGGCGGGTCCCGTATACTTTGGGTGTCTTCATGGCTAGAGTGAATAACTATAGTAATAACTAGTGCGCCTCACCATAACCGATTGCATCACTGCTTACCATCCGGCGGTATTGCAGTCAGTCAAATACTAGTTTATGTTATATCAGAAAAAAAATTCAAGTAGCAACTAGACCCCTTTTCTATAATTACACTTGCGTAAGTAAATTCCTGGCACTGAGCTGAAATGTAGTTTTCAGCTGTCAGAAGCAGAGTAGAATTGTCACATTCTGTTAGCAAACAATGAGATTGACTGACTGACTGAGAAGCGGGTTTGTGAGGATCGTCTTGCTAATGACATTTCTAACAGAAGCCGAGGCATATTGTTCTATGAGCGACATTAATATCTATTATATTATGTACTAACGACCCGCCCTGGCTTTGCACGGGAGCAATGCTGTGTTTCTCTACTATATTATGGTATATATTATACATATAAACCTTCCTCTTGAATAAAAAAAAAACTGCAACATCTGAACTCACACATACGAGCACTATACCATATTTACTAACTAAACCACGTCCGTTACGATTACGACGGCGTAGAAATGGCAAAATTGAAAACAACTATGCTAAAATTTTAGTGAAAATTTGTAAAAGTGCATTCACAAAACCTTGTCAAAGTTCTGGTTGAGAAGTTAAAAGGGTTTGAATGTGGCCGCGCCATTGAAACGCGAAAGCGCACCATTGAAAAGAACCGCGCGGCCACGGAGATCTTTGAAACTAAGCAGTGCAGAAACTCAAAGTAATGGTAGATTGAATTTGTAAAAATATGGGAAACAATACTAAGCTTATCCCCGAGGACACGGTGGCGCATACGGTGGAGGTGTACCCCGCTTGGGCGGTTCACCGCTGTGTCCTCGTGGGGGCGGTCGGCGGCAGCGACCTACTGGAACCCTGGGTTGAACGAAAGAGAACCCCGAGACTCTGGAATCAAGGCAAAGCAGGAACAGGAGTGAGTTATAGTCAGTAGAAGAAGTCTCCGACCGCCCTCCTGCTCCGTTCAGAGCGGGGGAAATCATATCGCATATACATAGTCACGTTAAAGTCTTATTTTTAAAGGCTAGGCATATTTTACGGGCTATTAGTATTGTTTTTATACAGTAAAATTATTTTATACTTATAGACTAACATTTTGCAGCGGCAAAAATATTGTATTTTCTTGACCCAGACTCTTCTAGGCTAAACGACACGTCTCAGCAAATTCAATATAGCGCTCAAAGTCTTGAAGAAAAATTAGCATAATTTGAAGTCTGTCAGGGTAAAGGTGAGTATAGATTACAACATTTACTTGTAACAGAACAACGAGCCGCTCTATGATATGTTCTAGTGTATCATCCTTTTACGGACTAAACGTCGAGCACGCTCGCCTCTTTGTTGCAAAGCAACGAGCATATTGGTGTAACATTTCGGCGAGCATATTGGTGTAACATTTCGTCGAGCGTATTGGTGTAACATTTCGTCGAAGGAAAGTATGAAAAAGAATGAACGCAAGGTACACCGAAATGTTGGTAAATGCACACTCGCTGTGAGCATTTACCCGTAACATAACGCCGAGCATTCGTAGGAACGTTACATTACATGGTAATGCTTTGGAAACTGAGCTTTTGCCTGTATTGTACCATTCATAAGAATGTTACATTACAGAGAAATGCTCGACAAAATGTTGTAGTGTATACTCACCTTTAGGGTGCATTAGTGAACCCTCGAGGAGAGGAGTGCAGTACTTACCATGAATTTCAACCGTGAAACAATAGAAGTAAACTTCATGTTTTTATGCAAGTCCTTCGATATGCGTCGTTTATACCGCGTATATCGAAGGACTGGAACATTTCGCTTGCTGCGGTCTTCCCGTCTGATTATAATTTGGATGTCTTCAAGGCTACAGTAAATATAGGCTCCTATTAAACTAGTGCGCCTCAACATCAAAGATTGCATCACTGCTGACCATCAGATGGGAATGCAGTAAAACACTAGTATATATCAATTTAAATAACTACTTATTTGTAAAGCAAACCAACCTCTTTACAGCACAAGGTAATAATAAAACCGCTTACCGGCTGCGTTCCCGTTCGTTAAATTTTATGCAGGGTTGTGCTTACAACTTGTTGTCACACTCATTATTATAAAGGTGAACGTTTGTCTGAGTGTGTGTATATAGGTGTGTATATGTGTATGTTTGTTCCTTCTTACCAATCCAACATGTGATTGTATCGTATACTAGCAATCCCGACAGATGTTGTCTGGTCAAAAAGCTGGCTCTTTGCCAGAAAAAAATTATAAAACCTGATTGCAGCACCACTTATTTAATACAATTGTATTCTCGAATCATTCAGGAATCTGCTCAAATAGAAGTTATGCCGTTTAAGAGGAACTCCTCTAGCAAAGAGTCCTAGTTAGCAAAGATGATTGGTAATACTGATTATGATCAACTTTCAGTATCGGGCCTGCACCCAAATCGTACATTTTGTCGACTAATGCAAACATACATTTATGGAAAACTTGTTTTTTTTTTTGTTATTACTGTATAGGTTCCAATGTAAAAAATATTTATATTGATGGCATTACGTACCAGTGTTTTCATTTACTACTAGCTTTTACCCGCGGCTTCGCTCCCGTCAAATGACTACCCTACATATCTTACGCTACCCTACCCTACCTTCCCTACCTACCCTACACTACCCTACCTACCCTACACTACACTACACTACACTACCCTACCCTACACTACACTACCCTACACTACACTACCCTACACTACGCTACACTACCCTACACTACCCTACACTACCCTACACTACCCTACACTACCCTACACTACCCTACACTACCCTACACTACCCTACACTATCCTACACTACCCTACACTACCCTACACTACCCTACACTACCCTACACTACCCTACACTACCCTACACTACCCTACACTACCCTACACTACCCTACACTACTCTACCTACCCTACTTTACCTAACTTTTTTTTTTTTACAATTATTCTCTCCGTAAGAACCATCATTGAACTTCAAGCAACATTTAAAAAAAAAAAATCAGCCAAATCGGTCAAGCCGTTTTCATGTTATGCCGTGACAACGAAAAACGGGTTTCATTTTTATATATATAGATTGTATTGTCGTCGCCACATTGTATAAAGATTTTGAAGGTATGAATTCGGATTTGAAAACAACGCAATCACCAAAACTCTATAATTTAATCTATTAATATCTTTTCCAATGATTAATTTCTACCCTAAAATTAGTGGCTCAGCGTGATGCCACCACAATGGGTACAAAGTCGTAACAAAAAGAGTGATTTATTATCACGACAAAGAACTAATCTAGTGTCTACAGTCTGAAGAACAAAAGGTCACAAGTCTTGGCAGCCCTAGTGCTGGAAAATTCTTTTGATTTTTAATAAAAGTTCGTAATATGGCTGTGATGTTGAATATTGCCAGCCGACATTAAACTTAAATATAAAATTTTATGTGTAGGACTTGCAATGTGACGCTGTAAGATTCTATTACGTAAACGGTAGAGATATCATTTTTATTTTTAAGGTGAGTTATCATCAAAATAACTTCTCCCGCTCTGGGTGATGCGGGAGGGCGTGTCAGACTTCTACTGACTAAAACCCACACCTGTTCCTTCTTTGCCCTAATTCCAGGGTCCCGGAGCTCTCTTTTGTCACCCAGGAAGAGATGTCATAGATTTTAGAATTCACATGAATGAAAAAGAATTCAGTGATAGCGTGACGGTTGATAGGACAGAATGGAAGAAAAAAACGTGTTGCGCCGACTACAAGTAAAATAAGATAAGGGAACAATTGGTTTTGAGTTTTGCAGAATACTTTGTAACTTCTTAGTTTTTTTCTAAGGTGGGAACCATCCAATGACAGACATTCCTGGGTCTCGTAGTTCACCTTCACATAACCCGTAGCCCCAGTAGGCTTCGGCACTACTAGACCTCCATGATTTACTGACATATCCTTGAGACGTGCATAGAACTCTACGTGCTCCAAATGGTTACCTGACGGCGAGCAAAGGGTAGCTCGCCGTCCGCAAGCCCATGCCTACGGGCTGCAAATCAGTCAATCATACAATCGGCGGCTGGGGCATGTGGAAGTTTATTCCCTCACGCTTGCAGCCTCCTTCGCTTGTATCACTGATTCGTAGAAGGAAACTTATTAGCGTTGTGTTTAAAAAAAATACTGTGTGACTTACACAAATACATACTTTATTATTTATTTATTATATTCTTTATTGTTCACCAAAATTACAATAATAAAACAAATAATAAAAAATCAATAAAAAAATTATAATAAAATACTTAATAATTTATTACTTAATTAAATTATTGAATAGGTATTAGCTTTAGCCCGCAGCTTCGCCCGCGTACATAAAATATAACCTATGTCACTCAGGAATACAGCAGCTTTCTATTGGTGAACAATTTTTAGCAACAAACAAAAAAACCAAACTTTACCTCTTTATTATATTAGTGTAGATTTTCTTTTTTTACTAGCCTATTCTGTCCCACTCCTGGGCAAAGGCCTCCCTCCACTCTTTCCATCTTTCGCGAGCCCGCGCTTCCACACTTTTATTATATTAGTGTAGATTAATTATTATTATTAATATATTTATTATTATTATTATATATTATCTACAATTACATACATTTACGTGAGTGAGTAAAAATAGGTAAATATTAATAAATATAAATAACTTCTACTTGGGTACTATGCTAGATCGAGGTCCAAATAATCGAATATTAATTCAACGATCACTTACAATAGTATTTTATGTAAAAAGTATTCAAAGTCTATATTGATATTGCGATAGAATGAATATGCAATGCGTTGAACGCTCGATCAAACAAACATGCGATATTTTGAACAATCACCGTATTGAATGTACGATATATTGAACGTTTGATTTATTAAGTTAGAACATTGGGCACACGTGTGTCACGTACGCCGATATGTAGCCAGATTCACGTAATCAAAACCGTAACGATATTGCGTTATGATGATAAAAAAAAGTCCAAACAAAAAATTTTTACATGTAAAAGAATTTGTGAAAACCTATTTGCAAAATAAATATCATTTACCATTTATCATTGTAACATCTTAGTTTTTTAGACCATTATCGTATTCACATACATCGATCGAGCTTCAACGATACCGATTTTAAAGTCGTCCGAACAAGTGTCGTTGACGTGTATTCAGCTACGAATATGTAAATCATTATCCTGGTAGAATACATAATAATGTCATCTACCTAGCCATTTCCCAACTATATTGGGGTCGGCTTCCAGTCAAGCCGGATTTAACTGAATACCAGTATTTTACGAGGAGCGGCTGCCTACCAGACCTCCACAACCCATTAACTGGGGTAACACGGTACTTCATAGCAAGACTGGAGTCAAATTTACTGGCTTCTGACAGTTCTGACTATCCTTAACGACTGCCAAAGATCTAACATAAACAATAACTATTGCAAAAAAATAAAATCAAAAATCAATTAATTATACAACAAATAAAAGACCAATAAAATGTTGTCCGACATTTTTACAGATCCGTAATAAAAAAAAAAACGCAAGTAATTCATTAGCCACCCGAGTTTGCACAGGCTACGAGTATACTGCTAACACAATAACAATCCATCACGATTACAATATGACCTGTGGATTGAATGTTAACGCTCACGCACCAAATGGCTTAATTTCCTAACAAACAGAGCAAATGCGTCCCATTGTGGGTACAGCTAAGGAGTGGAATTCCAAAACTAAGTTTGTGTTTCCTCATAACTACAACCTAGGAGCTTTAAAGTGAATAGGTTATTTCTAAGTGTAATTTTGTGCAATGTAATAAAGTCAAGAGTGAATAGGTTACTTCTAGGTAGGCGTGCTTCATTGTCAACCACATCATCACTTACCTTCAGATCAGATAGTGATCAAACACGAGCCCAGCGGCTCTACATGGTCTTACATGCACGCGATTCGTCGCTTCAACCACAATTTATATTAATCAAGTCACCACAAGATTTGCGTGAAAATATTAAACCAACTAATTATGACCGCTTCGCTTTGTTCCTCGCCGCACTGCACCCACGTTTCACGTAAGCCCCCGCAATAGAGTCTCAATCAATTGTTTGTTTCATTCGCGCTGCGTTTCTTCGTGTTCGCTGTTGCGTTGAATCCCCGACGTAGACTCCGCTTTAACGAAATGACCAGAGATTCACCAAGAATTCTTAACGCAATCCTTTTAACGACCTAAACTGGTAAAGGGATGGAGCTATATAATAGCTAGAGTGAATAGGCTCTTAATAAGCTAGGTCGCCTCATCATCAACGATTGCATTACTGCTTACCATCAGGTGGGATCCCAGTCAAGCACTAGTTTATAACAATTAAATATAACATTTTGAGTTCTCATATGATTTGACCATTACATGTTACTGTATGGACTTCAAAAGAGGCTTTGACCTCTGAGTTTGTTTCAGTATTTTTTCTCAGGGTAGTCAGCTAGGAAACACTGTCCTCTTGTAGCTCAAATTTACAAAAAAAAATGACTTCAAAGTGTTTTTAGAAAACCTATTTGCAAAAATAAATATCATTTAAGGTAAGGCTCCAGATTGTAAAAATGTCTGAACGGATTATCACCTGTCGGTTATATTAAATAGGCTTCTGGTATCTCGAAGAGATTACAGATTAGCCCAGATTTCATTACTGTCATCTCTTTTCTTTAGAATTCGTCCTTGTTATTTTCTTTAGCCATACCTATATGTCTTGTATCTATCTCTGACTGGTTACCAATTATTTTGGACTTATAGGAACATTCCTAACAAGCCGTGATATACTGAAATACTGTTGTAGGTAAGCCTTGGATTATGGAGGTTTCGAATGTGCCTTGTTTTTTTGTACTTTATTCTGACATTATCAAAGGACTGGAACAATTTTCCCGCTACGTTTTACCCGTCCGATAATAATTTAGGTGTAGTGCACCTTACCATCAACGGTTGCATCACTGCTTACCATCGTAGCCAAGCACTAGTTTATACAAAAAAAAGGTGATAAAGCGGCTTGTCGAAACTAATTATACATATTTCCCACATCGAATTTCGTCATAAAAATTTAAATCAAACAAAGTCAAAATGTTACACTGAAAAAACTTTAGAAACTAGTGCACGGTTCCAATTGGTGATTTCCTAAGGAGAAGAACCGGCAAGAAACTCCACGGTTACTCTTAAAAACAATGTGGATTTTACAATATTAATACGGTTGACTGGTAGAGAATGCCTTGTTGCATTAAGTTCTCCTATGTACGACTACTGTACATGAAGTTTAAATAAATACTCGTAAATAAACCATTAGGGTACCTACGTAATCTAATGCAGTCATTACAATGATATCCTTGCAGTAATATTAATGGCATGATTTCATGTCAGATACTGTGGGACACGAACTGGAGTGAATTTTATAGTCATGTACTAGCACTAATGTTGTTAGTATGGCTTGTACACAGACATGCAAACTGTGTAAAATGCCTAGATCTGTGTAGATTACTTTGAACGTTTCAATTTTATTTCTAACTACAATAATAACTATTTTGACCGTTTTGTCATAGTCATGTATATGTCGTCGTGAAATTGTAAATACTGTTAGATTATAATCTGTCTCGCGAGATTGTAAACTGACGAAAGATTGTGAACAGTAAATAATGCATTATTTTTTGGTAAATTATAATATATCGAAGTGAAACTCTTAAATCGCAATCCGTCACGTGTTAAGTTGTCAACTATCCGAAGGCTGGCCATGATTGGTTGGTCTTAGAGCGTTTCCGCATTATCCGATCCGATATCGGTATCGGACGCCGATACGATATCGGGGTAAGTAAAATGTATGAAATATGTACCTGTCTTTCATATTGTCCGGCCCGATATCGGATATCGGAGCACGGAATTTCATACATTTTACTTATCCCGATATCGTATCGGCGTCCGACACCGATATCGGATCGGATAATATGAAAACGGTCTTACAGTAGGCTATCCTATGTTCATAGAGTTTGGGATAAAACACAAGTGTCAGTAAAAAAATTATTCACTTCGAGAATTGTGACATCAAGAATTTATTTATTATTTAGTTGGTTGGTAATCAATCATTCTTAATCATACAATATCATGTGATAGATTATAGTCTGACAGTATTTATAATTTTAAGATGACATAAACATGACAAAGCAAAATGTGTCCAGCACGCCAGAGTCACGATTACATGACAGATTTAAATCAGAGGTCAAAAGGTTAATTATTCTAGCCTAAAACTGTACCGCAGTAAGACAGAGGTCACTTAGTCCGCAGAAGACAAGAAAAAAACTTACCAGTACCACAACGTTTGAGTTTGTGTGTGTATGTTTGTTACATCTTCATGCTGGATCAGCTGAACGGATTTCGATAAAAACTGGAACAAGAGTAGAGACAATTTTTTACTTTCACGTTGGTTGCAGCAAGTATCAATAATACCTAAAGAAAAAGAAAGAAAAGAAAGAAAATTATTTATTTGGCCAACAAGCGTACACACAGTGTAGAAACAAAACATATACATAGCATCTAAAACATAAAACTTAAAAATAAACATAAATAGAAGTAACAATTTGATTGACACTGCATGTCACACGGTTGCACCAAATAGGTCCACTTCAGCAATAACGCCAGACAGCTACGTGGTACCTATAATTAAAATGCCTTTATTTTTAAATAGTGAGGAACTAAGAAATTCAGCTAGAGTTCCTATTAATGTTGTGATATTGATTTAATGTTGTCAATTAAGTTTTATTGATACTACAGTTAGAGAGCAGTGATGGCCAATTGGTATATGCCGCGACTTACAAGTTGTAGGTCGCGGGTTCAAACCCAGCCAGCCGCATTACTTTGTGTAATTTATTTCATCACCACTGCTCTGAAAACGGTGAAAGAAAACATCGTGAGGAAAACCAAAAATCGAAGATGTGTTACATCCTATCATTTACCCGCACAGGGCCGGCGTGGTGGATTACGGCCCATTCTATCTCCTAGAGAGAAGGTATGAGTCCCCGCAGTGGGAGCATTACAAGGCCAGTAATGCTAATGATATTACAGTTAATTTATTAGAGTTCTTAGTTGTAGATTGACTGCTGCGCTCTAACAGGGAAACGGACTCATTAAGTTGGCTGTAGCAGTATTTACATTGTGTAATATGAATTAATTAATAAACACTTATGTCAGCTTACACCGCGACGCGACGCGACGCGACGCTGCACGCACATTTTAATAGCAAAACTCAAAATAGAACTGTATTTACTACGCGAAAAGATACTCATTTCATTGTGAGAATAACTGCTTCTTTCCTTCGGTTGAAGAGTTTTTTGCAAACAACAGTATATTATGTACAGAAATCTTATTCTAAAATAAAATAAGTAAAATAAGTTTCTTAACAAAAATATCCTTACCTAATCATATACGATATAACAATAATGTTATCATAATACAGATTAAGGATCTTTTACCTACAACTTTGCTATTTAACTTTTTTCCAAAGGAGGACTTGTAGTTTTGTCGGAAATCGACATAAACCGTTTTTTCCCCTTAATTCATGAATCCCCGACCGGTCTCATTGGACCGCGCTGTTATTGTTTTACTATTGTGTCTCGTTTCGCGGGTATTGATAGGTTAAAAGCGTACACCCATCCACTTCCTGACCTCGGATCGCCCGTAATTTATTTTTCCTTTCATTTTCGCTATATTTACTATCATTTACAATGGGTTTCATCTTATTTAGATTTCTGTGGTTTCATCCTACTATTCTTCTTTCAAAAGCTTCCTTTAAAAGCTATCTGCAATGGTCTATAATAATACGGGAGAGAATTAGTAAATTTTTATGTAATTTTTTTCATATCTAAGTGAATCACTTGTTATTCTTCAGAAATATTTTTAAACTGAACAAAGGAACGTATTAAAAGATAATAAAATCAGCCTTTTACAATATTCAAGACTGATTTGTCAAAAATTTCAACTGTATAACTACCTAATTCCTAGAATAATAAGAAAGGAAGAATTGATGCGTTTTTAACACCTCTTGGCATTACAGTCTTACGGCGTGTAACGAAACCATAGCGCGATTCAGAAACGCCCTCTGAATGTACAACGCCATCTATCGAGCGCGGAGGAACTAATGAGGGGATTTTTGTAAGGCGAACCGCAGATGGAGGAATTTATACACCACTACTTTTTAATAAGTTACTGATCATATTTATGTACTTATCTAAAATTAAAAAAAAAACGAAATTTTAAAATTGTTGTTATACTTGGTAGTTATAATTCTGCCGTACTTATAGAAAGTGCAGTAAGGAGGTTTTTAGTAGTTTTCAGTAATTCTAGTATATATCACTACTAGTACACTCGGTGACTTATTTAGCGTAGCAGCCCCACACTAACATGATAAATTCGTGTGTAAACGCTAGCGCGTGAAACACAACAGGTATTATCGTTGTGTGCTACAAATTAACTCGTTAACGTCGTATAAGTAGATGTCTGCGCATCGTCATCCCAGCGAGCCGCTACGATTGGACGGCCCAGAGGGGAAGTGCGGGGCTTAGTTCCGTTTTCTTACGCGCGCGCCGCCACTGTCATTCCGCCATTATACCGGTAAACGAAACGCAGATGCGTATGATACATGTCTGACGAGTAAGAGGTCCCAAATCGATTCCAATCTAATTCCAATTTTCTATTTGATTTACCCCAGTATTTTTAATAGTAATGTTACAGTTACTCTCATAATAATTAATTATCTGTTATTTTCTTTTTGTTTTACTCATGTTTTTTTTTTAATAGTAATGTTATGGTTACTCTCTCGTAATAATTAAAATATTCGAAATATAATTTTGTAATTTTATACATATAAACTATGTATATTTACGAAATTAACTAACGAAATTTTTGTATATAACTTGTAATATAAATAATTTTATAGTATATATAATACATATATTATTTACGTAATATAATAATAGATACGTTATTATTATATTATTGTTAGTTGACAATACTTTCATTGTCAACTTTTTTTTTATTTTCGCAAACATTCACTTATGAAATTATTATAGTTATTTAAATTAACATCAAACACTTACACTTAATCTTTGGAAAGTATATTTTTATGATATGGGTAGGTAATCAGTAATAATGTTCACAATAATCAAGTAGCTGTGGGTATAAAACAAACAAAGTAAAACCGAGCGTGCCATCTTACAATAATTCACCTATTCAAGTAATATTATGTCTCCAGCTCAACTCGCAAACAAAATAAAACTCGTTTACTACTCGATATACACACACACATATTTGTATATGTGTTTGCTACGAATCAGGTAAACAAATTCGCTTCATTCATTAGATGGAAAGAAGATTGGCAAAACCCCATGTACTTTCAGTATCACATACAGGCTTAACGTACAATAGAATGAATATATGGATTAGAATGCTACAATAGAGTATAACAAAATATGTAATGGTAAGACATACATTAGAGTTGGGGATATAAAATGATTTATAGACATAACCTCAAAATGGACCACCAAAAATAATACAAGGTACCTACCTAATTATGTAACTTAGAGCTTGACCAGAAGGGGCGAATTCATCGCGATTGCGCGTGCGTATCACGCGCGACCGTTGCGCCCAGAAAGAGCGTATCAACGCTGGAGCATTCAACAATTCCGTATCAAATGTAGGTGCTCAATTTCCCTGGATATGTGCACTCGCTCTGGAGTTCGCGCGTTTAACTGGACGCAACAAGGTGTCCCTAGTATCTCGACTCGCGTGTAATACGCGCGAGTTGAGGGTCTGGCGTTGTGCACGCGATTTACGCGCGTATTTTGAATTCGCGCGATACTTGTGGACGCGACGTATTAGTGCTAGTATCTTACTAGTACATTACTAGCGCGCGAATGAATTCGCGCGAAACGTTTCTAAACGAATTCGCTTCTTCTGGACAAGGTTTTAAGGCAGACCCTTAAGCGTCGTCCTATTTAGCTAACTATCATACGATTGAACGATGTGATTTCGTCGCACGATGAGATTAGTTTTATCGACGAAACCCTGTGCTCGCGCGATGATTTACAAGCTTCTATTAGGACACTCTAAAGAATGTGTGTTTAATCACATCGTTCAATCGTACGATGGTTAGGGTCAGCTCACACCGAGACGCGACGCTGCGCGCACATTTTAATAGAGTGACTCAAAATATAATTTTATTTACTACGCGAAAAGATACACATTTCATTGTGAGAATTTAGAATACGTTGCTTCATGCAGCGCTGCCCCTCGTGATGCCACGCGCCATCGCGCTGCACCTCTTGATGCCGCGCGGCGTCTCGTAACAGGTAAAAAACAAAACCATAGTATTTATAACATTTTTTTATTATAATTGTAACAATACATTGTCAAGAAATACCGCAGGGAGATTGTTCCTTCGTGTCGATCGTAAGCTAAATACCAGACTACACTCATGACATGTGAACAACAGCCCACGGTTCTGAGTCATACTTTACAATTACAACAGTAGCCGATAATGGCTTCGGTTTTCTCCTTTAAACTGGTCAAATCAAGACACGTCGGCGAAGGCGTGATAAGCGCACATAACAGTTTATACACCGAAGATCAACTGCTGACATTGTTAAAGCATGAAAAACATTCACAGAATAAATAAGAGTCCTATTTCAGTCCTGCGCAGGTTTATACACTAAACGCAAATTGTAATGTACTAAAGTAACGTGGCGGCACAAAATAAGAGTTCACACTTCATTTATAGATGCAGACAACATTACAAATAACACGAACGACGAATTATGTTTAGGCAGGGTCAAACAAAAATATCATGACAGTTTATATTTTTTTTGTATTTGACATACCTAAGTAACAGCTGACGCAATAAGCCTATTTTATGCGTTTTGTTTTTACAGACTTCACAAAAAGGACGAGGTACTATTGCATTATTGCGTTTTGTTTCCGTAACGGGACTGTACCCTAAAATCATGGTTTTTTAATTACTCCGGACTGCTAATACTGTATTTTAGCTTGGAAAATAACTAACGATATATGACCCATAAGTTGCATATAACTAGATTTGTGTATGTTTGGATTTTGATGTGATACCCAGCTCGCCAATCTTCTTTAGCACTGATATTAAGTGCTTGCCTGCCGTTAAAGGTGTATCGAGTTCGATCCTAGCCAAAGACAAAACATTTTTTTTCTACTTTATTGTAGTATAATGATAACGAAGTTTAATAAAGCTAAAAACTTAGAATATTTGCTTTAAAAACTAAGTGTATGAATATTATCATCTACCCACTTTATTAGTTATTTACTAAGAAATAAGTCGGATAATAAGTTAACCTGGCATAACGCTTTTGCCTATCACGATTGTGTGTTCTACAACTTACTCCGAGACAAAAAATAATTAATTGTTGTGGAAAGTGATACTTTTTACAAGTAATAATTAACATGTCTCATTTGTCTACACTTTTGAGGGCTGAGATAGTAGTATTATATAAACAAAATGTATCCATAAGTGAAATTTCGAGGAGACTAATGCTACCGGTAAGTAACAAATCCAAACTTAACACAATGCAAAATAATTTAACATTGTTGATATTTGTTAGGTTTTAACGTAATTTTGTGATTGTTTACAGAGGAAAACTGTGCGGTTTTGGGTGCATAGATATGCAGCTGAAGGGACAATCGATGCCAAACGTCCGGGTCCAAAAGCAATTGCATATACGGATGCCAACCCACTGCATCGAAATATTGTTGCTACGTATAGCGCTGACGGCTTTGCTACAACAAGAAACACTGCGATTATGCACGACGTGTCTATGACAATTGTTCAACGCCACTTACGAGCAGCAAAAATTAAATGTCGCAAGCCTGCGAAAAATTTTTTACTGACAGCGTTGCATAAGGAAGAAAGGATGCGGTTTGCAAGAAAATTTATAGATTTTAATTGGTGCAATAACATAGTTATATTTAGTGATGAAAAGTGTTTTAAGTCAGATAAAGATGGGCGTAAAATATTATGGAGAAAAGATGGAGAACGTTACCATCACAAAAATATTCTCCCATGCAGGTCTAGTGGTCGCATTACGTTAGGTTATTGGGGCTGGATGTCATCGATGGGTCCCGGTGAGTTAGAGGAGGGGGTCGCAATACCAGTCAAGGTTACTTGGACATCAAGAGTTACGATACGATATCATAGTTCATTTTTTAAAACATGTTGATTGATAACTTTGATAAGTAAAAAAAAAGACTTAGAAGTAAGCTGTAGGTAATTATACTGTTGTTGTATTATGTGACATGATGTTATTGTTATTGAGATCAAGAGTTGCGATATCTATCATAATTCATTCTTGATAACATGTTGATTTATGTCACTAATAAAAAACTTAAAAAAAAGTGACGTCCATCCTTGTCTGACTTAGAATATTTTCACTTTATATATTGTATTAAGGATAATCATGAACAGATTCGTTAATTGTGACCATTCCGTTTAATGTATGTAATTAATAAGTTGTAATAAACATAGTTGGATCGTTATCGCAGTTTTCTTTGTCACAATATTTTCAAAATATTTTAATTATTATGAGAGTAACTATAACATTATTATTAAAAAAACAGGGGTAAATCAAATATAGAAAATAAAATCAAGCAAACTTTCTGTTACATCAGACGATTGGAATCGAACTTGGGACCTCTTACTCGTAAGACATATATCATACGCATTGCGCCACGGCGCCGTTAACTACAGTGGCCAATTTTTGCTGTATTTTCATAGTCGTGTAGCTATACGGCTACTATTACTTTTTGCAAGAGTGTGAGTGTAGAAACGACGAGTTACTTTGTAGCACACAACGATAATACCTGTTGTGTTTCACGTGCTAGCATTTACGCACACATTTATCATGTAAGTGTGCGGCTGCTACGCAATCTCAGTCACCGTGTGTACATAGCTGATTACAAGGAATCCGAATCTATATATTATGTATGTGTAACTGAAATTTCCAAAAATCCTTCCTTAACCTATCACATACCCACAAAACGAGACACAATAGCTGTAAAAAAATAACACCGCGGTCTCATAGGACCGGTCGGGGATTCATGAATTAATGCGTTTTTAATTAGTATGACAGAATTGAAACAATAATTCATAACAATTGTTACTGAAAAATACTATGCGCAGTCAAGTCAAAGTCAAAGTGGTTTTATTTCACATAGGCCTACATGGGCACTTATAAAACGTCGAAAACTAGTGCACGGTTCCAAATTGGTCGTTTCCTATGGAGAAGAACCGGCAAGAAACTCCATGGTTACTCTTTTCAAAAAACTATTATACAGTGCTTTTTCATTTTTAAAGGCATTCATAGGTATAAGTATATAGAATTATGAAACCCCAATATTTCCATAATGAGTCTCGCTCAAACCAGAGTGGGAAGAACAACCAAAAAAAAATACCAAAAAAAAGTTGCGTTGTTTGTTTCGTACTTCCTAGAACTTACAGCTCAGTTTTATGCATGACTTTTATAACACTATTTCTATAACAGAAAATACCAGCTTTATACAACAATCCGATACAAATCTGTTGTTAGAAACCCACGTTCAGGCCATCAAAGAGGAATCTGCATACAAAACAGCTCCAAAGAACATTGCCCTGATGCCTCTAAGAGAATATAAAGTTTTCTAGCAACACTCGAAGAATAACTGAGAAAAGGTCAGAGTTTCCAAGATGGGAATACTTTAATCTATTTGATATTCTTGCTTATCTTAAAGTTGGAAAAGTGGAAGAGGGATTACCTTAATTGGGAATTATTTTTAAAATGATTAAAGGTGGACTTTTTAATTGTGTAATGAAGTAGACTAGCGATTTGAAATTGGAATTAATTTTGAAATGAGGTGGACTAACCTTTCAATTAGGAATAAATTTTAAAATAAGGTGGACTAACTAACCATTTCAAATTGGAATTAATATTGGAATGAGGTGGACTAGCTATTTCAATATGGAATTAATTATGAATTGAGATTAACTAGTCACTTCATTATGATATTAAATTTTAATTGAGGTTGTGTAGCCATTTCAAATTAAAATTAATTTGAAACGAGATGAACTTTATTTTCAAGCCATCAGAATGACTTTTCCTGCTCTTGAGCGGAGCGGGAGGGTGTGTCAGACTTTTACTGACTAAACCCCACCTCGTCCCTACGTTGCCTTCGATCTGGGGACACCTGTCTGACATTTCAATTTGGATTTAATTTTGAAATGAGGTGGACTCGTCATTATCTTTTAGATTCAGGTTAGGTTAGTAGTAGCTGTAACGGCTCCATCTTACGATTTGATCGTGGTCGTGGTGGTTGAATCGTTAAGGGTAGCTCGTGGGTTCAAACCTTAGTAGGTGCATTATTTTGTGCTCTTTATTTCAACATCACTAAAAACCAGGGAACGAAGATTTCGCGAGGAATCCGATTTTTTCTAGAACAAAAATAAATCGAAGACATATGTCATCCATTATTCACCCGCGTGGTGTATTACGGCCAATACCCTCAGCTAAAGAAGAGGTCTGAGTAGCCTGAAATATTTTTAAGACTAATTGTTTTACATAATGAACTTAGTAAAGTGGTTAGTACTTAATAATTTTACCAAAAGAACTGTACGTGCTTTAAGAGGCATTGTCGCTTTGAATACCAATACTCATTTTGCCAAAAAATAAGCTAGTCGTCACGTAAAGAGCCCATTAACTGCTTGGGAAGTTAGAATATAATATACTATACACCAAAACTGTAATATAGATCCTTTACAATATTGCCAATTCTCGGCATACAATGGTGGTCTCATCTCCGCGTCGCTTATTGTTCCGACTTGCTTGCCTGCGCAAGATGGAGGATTGACAGGATATACCGTCTAGTTAGATGTACATAGTATCTATATACAGGTATGTAGTGGTCATTCTCTGACCTGCCACAATAGTTGTACAGCTTCAATTGAATGTCTCACAATGCATAGTAAGAATTGTATCTGTCTGCCACTATCATCTACTACTACTATCATCTGCTACATTATGACCCTGTGTTTAAAGTACCCGCCTTTCATGCATGAGTTTGCAAGTTCGAAACAAGGAAAATATTTATTTATTTATTTTATTTATACTTTATGCACAAAAAGATACAAAGGCGGACTTGATGTAATGTGATTTTTTAAATATACTTTTCTGAGTTTATCTAGGATATTACACACCCCGACACTCCGTAAAGCCGGTGGTTACAGTTTTTATTCGTAGATCTTTGACAGTTAGGTAGTCAGCCGCCAGAAAGTCTGACTAATTAATTATTAGTCTATCTAAGGAGTGTCGCGTTGCGAGTAACTGGGTGTTGTGAAGGTCTGATAAGCAATCGTTTTATGTGAAACACGGTTATTTAGCCGCATCAGGTTAGGCTGCAACCCGACTCCAAGCTAGTTGGGAAAAGCTAAGAGAGATGATAAGACTTTGTACCATGGAGAAGGAGGCACATTATGATACTCTTTTCCTTTAGGATAATCACCGATTTTTACGTAGACGAAGCCGTTACAAGAAGCTAGTAGATTATAATTATGAATTCATCTATCCCAATATAGATCTTCAGTCCGGTTATGGTCCATACCCTCAGTAAGAGAAGAGGTCTGTCTTCTAATATTTAGAGTGGAGGAACTCAGCTGCAGTCGAAATATAAGAAGACTGATTGTTTTATGCACGAGTATGTAGTCTTCTACTTAATAAAGTAGTAATAAGAAAAAATAAAGGTTTTCCCAAAAAGTCTACAAGCTTGGCAGCATTCCCACGTTGAATGCGAATAGTAGATTATATTTATAAACCCATCCATCCCGAAATAGATCTTTAGTCCTGTCTGCTCAAAAGGACGGTCCTTATCCTAGTCAGAAGCATCTCATTACCAGGTGGGTGGTAATGAGACCCTGCCGATGTGATCGTAGGTGTGATGGCGCTCCTTTGTCTGGAGAAGCACTTGGAAAGGGCGCGCGGAGATAAGAGGCTCTTGAAAGGGCTCTGTCATGACAGACGCGTCGTAGGTCAAGTTTTGAGAGTGTTTATAGAATTGTCCTGATAGGTACACAAACAGATAGGTAAATATAGACACAGGAATGGACATGCTGGAAGAAAAAAACGTGTTGCGCCGACCATAAGTCATATGGGACAAGGGCAGGAAGAAGAAAATAATGTTTTCTCAGAAAGCCGATCATAGTGGAAATTCTTTCCAGAGACCGTTATTTAGTGGGCGATAAGTAGTGGTCAAAACTGTGAAGGAAAACATCGTGAGAAAACCGGCATGTCCTAGAAACAAAATTTCGAAGACATGTGACCTACAATCCGCACTGGGCCCGCGTGGTGGATTACAGCCCCTTTCTCTCTCCTAGAGAGGAGGCCTGAGTCCCAACAGTGGGAACAATACAAGGCCGATAATGCTAAAAAGTGGGTAACGAGCAATAAACAAACTGTTTCTGTTTGTTCGCGCACCTCATTTATTATGATGTAGGCTTTAAATATTCACTTCTCAACGAGTCGTGAGACAGTCTCTAGAGCTCTGTCGTCAGGGAAAAGGGGACCGCGTCTGTGCGGTTGTCACTTTAACGCTGCCCGCCCACGACCGATAATCGGTGAACAATTTTTTGTAGGTGAAAAATAGAACACATTGATAGCAATAGTGCAACGCACACGTCCTACAAAAAGTCGGTCAGAATATACTGTAGGATTATAATTTACTACTCGGTTCATACTCAGTCCAGACTCTGTCAAGCCTTGTGACGTGTCCGCTAAAGTCACGTTGTCAAGCTAGGTTCCCTACTATTGACTTCACCGACACTTCTATACTCACAGTCTGTACTATTACTAAAGTTTGTATGGACAAACCTACCAGCCAGTAAATCTGACTCCAGTATTGCCATTAAGTACCGTGTTACCCCAGTTAATGGGTTGTGGAGGTCTGGTAGGCAGCCGCTCCTCGTAAAATATTGGGATTCAGCTAAATCCGGCTTGCCTGGAAGCCGACCCCCAATATAGTTGGGAAAAGGCTAGGCAGGTGATGATGAGATGTTGTATGGAGATACCTACTTTTACGTGAGCAAAGCTGCTGGCAGAAGCTAGTTTTAGATAAGTCTGTGCCTACTTGTTAGCTAAATTTAAATAAAAAGTTGATTTACCACCCACGTGGTTTACTAAAAATAAAGCAATTTATTTTCCCAACACTAAAATAAAATTTTCTCGACTAAGAAATATTACTACTAAGTTTGCAGCATCCGCAAAGCTTTGTACCTTTACCGTAACGCTTTAATATAAGGAAAAGGTCACAGAGCTTTGAGCATGACGTTATTTATATTAATGTAAGTTATTTAGATTTGACGCTTTCATATCAGAGTTTAATATTACCGCTGGGCCAAATGAAATTGGCTTGGACGCATCTGCCGCGTGTCGGCGATTAATAGCCTTAGGTTATGAACCAGTGGTTTTCTCCATGTGGTTTAGGAGACAAATCAAATAAATACAACATGTAACATAATTAACGCATATCCTCTTAGGGGATCATTGTAGTCATCATTATGAACAACTTTTACTAAGTATGGGATTTCCATAAATTTTGGCATAAATGTTGGGGACAGTTGATTATTTTTTCTCGATTTCAAGTTTGGTCCCATAGTAAAAGTTGTTCATAATGATGAGTACAATGACCCCTCAAGAGGACGTGCGTTAATTAGGTATATTACATGTTGTATAATTTATTTGCGTAAAATGTGGTCTTCGATCACTAATTCAAAAACATCAGTGATCAAAGGATTAAATGCAAAGACACATTCCGCCATTTAGTGATGGCATGCAAATATTTAGTCGTACTAGAGTGAGTAACATACGATAACTCACATACTACTACGTAGAAGTTAAAAGATAAAGAAAATATGTATAAATAAGAACAGATCTATACCTAAATTATTTAGTCAAAGAGTCAAGCATAACGAAATTGGAGTATAGATTGACTAGCCGTTGTGTTGTAGGATACTTAGAGTACTTAGCACCCAGGATTACTTACCTTGTCCTTGTCTTGTACCATTTCCTTGCTGCAAAAAGGAAGCTGTATTTACAGCTTCCTTATTACAACCCATTAACTGGGGTAACACGGTACTTCATGGCAAGACTGGAGTCAGATTTACGGGCTTCTGAATATCCGTAACGACTGCCAAAGATCTACAAATGACAGCCGGGACCTACGGCTTAACATGCTTTCCGAGGCACGGAGGAAACTCGTTATGTTAAGATGGTCACTTATCCACAGACCAACCTTGGCAAGCGTTGCTTAACCTTGAAGATCGATCCGTACGGCTATTATTATCCAGCCACGAGCTCTTCATCTAACCACGAGCTCCTCAAATTAGTAGATGCATATTCAAAATGTCAACACACAATGATAACCACAGGTCCTCTTGTTCCAGGTCTACCCAACGACTTGTCTGTGTCCTGGCACCAGTACCCCTACAGCCTGGGCATCGTGTTCTGCAAGCTGAGGGCTCTCATCTCTGAAGCGTGAGTACACTATACACTTATACACATAACCGTTCTTGTACAGTTGTACACACATTATAATAAAATCGAAGAAGAAGGAAACAAAAAAGCTAGCTACCAAGGATGTAAGATGTTGTATAGTAATATTTGTTTAATTTTTTGTCAGTGCTGTGCACCTCTATAAGTAACAAACTCACTGTGTCTAAAACTGTATGTATTAGTGAGAGTCGTTGAGGTGCCTAATCAATTAATAAATAAATAAGTAGTAGACAAGTGCGAGTCGGACTCGTGCGTGATATGTTAATGCCAATCAAATAATGGTTTTTAGCACCAAGAGTTCTTTAAAGTTTTCCTGCAATCTATGTCCAGAAAAAGAAGTATTTTCTGTATTATTGTCAACATTTCTGACTCGATATTTTGAGAGAAGGGTTGATGGTAAATTTTATTTATTTATTAAAACTTTATGCACTATAGTAAGGGACACTGTACAAATGCCTTGTAATGTTCTCACTATTGGGACTCAAGCCTTCTCTCTAGGTGAGGTAATGGATCATAATACACCACGCGGGCACAGTGCAGCTATCTACAACTTGTAAGTCGAGCCAGTTACCACTGGGCTATCACTGCTCTCCTGACATGCCAATATACCTAATATAAATACTTACAACACTATATTGCGTACTAGCAGTTGCCTGCGACTTCGTCCGCGTTAAGTTCGTAAAATGGCATAAAAGTAACTAAAATTCTATACTTCCGTTTAATTCCGAAAACATCCAATGCATTCATTTTACTTTCACATAAAACAAAACGCCAATTTGTATTGTGTAAATTGTTCTATTCTATTCTTTTCTATATTTTATCAGGTTAGCCCTGCAACTAAAGGTTTAAGTTGCCTGTTAATATTAATTACATTTTCTATGAAAAGTGTAGCAACAATGTTTGAGAAAATAAAATAGTCTTAGGTAAGTTCAGTTACGCGAGGACTTTGTTTTTCTTTCTTAACTATGTATAAAGGAATGAATACTAAGCTTCTTGTATTTTCCGTGGAAAATATAAAATACCCGTGGAAAAATTATTTCGATACGTTAATTAGTTTCCAAGATAGAGTTACCCCAGTTATAGGGTTGTGGAGGTCTGGTAGGCAGCCGCGCCTCGTAAAATACTGGTATTCAGCTAAATCCTATGCTGTCTAAATCACTAGTCTTTAGATTTCTGTGGTGTAGAAAGTGTGTGAGTGTATAGGTATATTGTAAATATTAGGTTGAAATATTAGTGAGCGTGCGATGACTGGCCCGCATTCAATGCGCGTGTCGTCATAGTACAACACTAACCCAGCCCGTCCCTGTTCTTCTGTACCACTGCTTTTTCATTCATTATTATTTATCAAAATGACTTCTCCCGCTGTGGGAGGGCGTGTCAGACTTTTACTGACCAAAACCTACTCCTGTTCCTTCTTAGCCTTCGTTCCAGGGCCGCAGGGTTCTCTCTATCACAATCCATGGCCCCAGTAGGCTTCGACCCTGCTAGGCCCTTGCAGCTTGCTGACATTTCTTTGAAGCGCGCGTGGAACACTACGCGCTGTAGTTTTTCTCGTTCCAATCTATTTTATTTTCATTATCCTTTTTCCAGAGGAGCTCGTGGCTAGATAATAACAGCCGCACAGGTCAATCTTCAAGGTTAAGCAACGCTTGCCTAGGTTG
The DNA here is from genome assembly GCA_030763345.1 of Mythimna separata. Taxonomy (NCBI): domain Eukaryota; kingdom Metazoa; phylum Arthropoda; class Insecta; order Lepidoptera; family Noctuidae; genus Mythimna; species Mythimna separata. Next base: position 124,657 of record CM061170.1, read on the forward strand.
GTCTGTGGATGGGTGACCATCTTAACATAACGAGTTTCCTCCGTGCCTCTGAAAGCACGTTAAGCCGTTGGTCGGCTGTCATTTGTGTTTCCGGTAAGGCTAGGCAGATGATGATGATCCTTTTTCAAATCCTTCACCCATTATATTCAGTTCATACAACAGGAAACAATAAAATTAAACACTGCGTGAGTAAACTGCTATTACAGAGAGTAAATTGTAACTAAGCAAAGCGTGGTAAAATGATGTCACATGCGACTCGATATTTATGCCAACTTTGAATGTGTGTAAAATCATAGCTAGTAGCTATTTTTAAATAAAATGAAAACGAATGTATCTGTATTTATAAAAGCTTTACTGCAACAATGTTTAAAGTGATTTTACATATATATTAGCATCGATAAAAAGTCCTATGCACTATTCTATGTCTCGGTCGGTGTGTTAAATTTTATTCAAATCCCTTCAACAGTTTCAGCGTGAAGAAGTAACAAACATACAAATATATACACACACTCTTAAACTTTCGCCGTTAAATATACAAGATTAGTGTAAATTTGTTGGCATTGTGGCGTTGCGTTAGGGTCAGCTCACACCAAGACGCGACGCGATGCTGCGTGCACATTTTAATAGAGTGACTCAAAATAGAACTTTATTGACTACACGAAAAGGTGAGAATGTAGAATACGTTGCTTCATGCAGTGCTACGCCTCGTGACGCCGCACGGCGTTTTTATGTTTTTACATACGCGACGTCGTGTTGCCGACGATTTTACTATGCGCCTCGCAACGTTGCGATGCGTCACGCAGGCGGCGCGTAGCGCAGCGCGGTGGAGCGCGAAATCACTGGCCTCTTCCTGCATCGTCGCGTCGAGTCGCGTCTCGGTGTGAACTGACCCTTAGAATAGAATAGAATAGAATAGAATAGAATAGAATAGAATAGAATAGAATAGAATAGAATAGAATAGAATAGAATAGAATAGAATAGAATAGAATAGAATAGAATAGAATAGAATAGAATAGAATAGAATAGAATAGAATAGAATAGAATAGAATAGAATAGAATAGAATAGAATAGAATAGAATAGAATAGAATAGAATAGAATAGAATAGAATAGAATAGAATAGAATAGAATAGAATAGAATAGAATAGAATAGAATAGAATAGAATAGAATAGAATACAATAGAATAGAAATTTATTTTTATATCCTTATCTTACTTGATCAAGTTTCTGGGAAGACCGTATTTAACGTTCTAAACAAAGTATTCCAGTTAACTAAAAACGAAGAGTAACAATCAATCCGCCAGTAACGAACAACATCAAAAGAGAAGTTAATTTTAACTTCAATTTCTTACATCGTCCGTTTGACGTTAACTAAGGTATCTGTCTGAACAAGTTTCAGTGCTGAAGAAGTGCGCGTTTCAATAGTTGTCTGCAAAAGTTTACAAGTTCTTGTATTGAAGGGTTCGCCTGAAGTTTCAGGATGTTTGTCAGTTCCCAGAATTGTACTGCTTTAATTTAAATGCCTTAGGACTAAGTTGAGTTGTGTCATAATCGTACGGTGATACTTGAAGGACTGATTTGTTAGATACTGGGTTTAGTATCTAGGTTTAGTAATATTTTTCCTGTTGCATTTGAGTTTTGTGTGCGAAAGACTTGCTATTAAGGCTCTTGTAAACTAAGGGTCAGTTCACACCGAGACGCGACGTGACGCGACAATGCAGGAAGAGGGCAGTGATTTCGCGCTGCGCCGCGCGCCGCCGCGAGACGCCTCGCAACGTTGCGAGGCGCATAGTAAAATCGTTGGCAACATGATGTCACGAATTTAAAAACGCTTCGCTGCGCAGCGAGACGCCGCGCGGCTTCACAAGGCGCAGCGTTGCATAAAGCAACGTATTCTAAATTCTCACAATGAAATGTGTATCTTTTCGTGTATTAAATAGTTTTATTTTGAGTCACTCTATTAAAATGTGTATGCAGCGTCGCGTCTCGGTGTGTGCTGACGCTAAGTAATACGTGGCCACGGCACATTGCTCATAGAACACATGGGCAATTTGGTCTGTGAAATTATCAATTAACGTTTTCCGCTCTCGATGGAGAGAGCGACAGACTTTGACTGACTAAAATTTACTCTATCAATTGTTTCTTCGCGTGCTCTTTGCATTCGTCGTGACTGAGTTTTTTTTATAAGTACTTTGTATTTATTTTCTGATTAAGTACTGACACCACAAATATATTTACACTAAATAAAATAAAAATCCCTAAAGAACTATCGAAAAGTAAACTAAAAAATGGCGTCGAAAAATTCCTCAACATCGCTGTCGACTCGTAATGTACCCAAAAGGCCTAAGTACTTTTATTTAAGTTTATAATCTTTATATCAAAGAAAAAAGATCTACGCTTTTCTAAATTATGAAAGCACATTGTCCGTAAATAAATATTGAAGGAACTCTTAACACTGAACCCTTTTGTTACATAAGTTGCTAACGTATTTCAGGGATACTAGAGCTTTATATAGACAATCTTAGTAGGTACCTGATACAAAGACTAAGTCTATAAATAGCTTTAATTAATTAAGTATTAGAACACGCTATTATTAGGCTACGGCTAATTTAGGTGGCTTCAAGGCTAGAGTGAATAGGCTCATAATAAACTAGTGCGCCACACCATCAACGATTGCATAACTATTTATCATCTGGTGGGATTACAGTCAAACACTAATTATTTTTTTTTTTAATATGATAGTGTTAATATTATTAGCAATAAATATTCCATGTCAAGCTTACTCCGTGCCAAATTTCATCAAACCGCTTCAGTATTTTAACCGTAAAAGTGTAACAGACAGAGTTACTTTTACATTTATAATATTAAGGTATGGATAATATTTATTTTGGCCTATGTCCAGCAGTGGACGTCTTTCGGCTGAAATGATGAAGAATGATGATAATATTTATATCTATCTACATAGTCGTAAGTAGGAGCAGAGGAAAACTAAATGATTGAACGTTGTTTTGAAAACAAAGACACATTACATAGTCAACACACATTACATACATTTACATGAAAATCTCTCAACTGTCAGCAATCAAAGTAACGTCATTTAAAATTATCCCTTTAACCTAAAATCTACACTAATATTATAACGCCGCAAAAGTTTGTTTGTTTGAACCCAGATTAGCATCCTAGTTGTAAAAAAATAAATAATTATATAACATACATTAGTATTTGGCTGCGGATCCACCCGATGGTAAGCAGTAATGCAATCGTAAATAGTTGGGCGCACTAATTTATTAAGAGTCTATTCATTCTAGCTCTGAAGACACCAGCACAGAAGGGAAGATTGCAGTAGGCATAAACGAAGACTTCAGTGTTTTTTAAGTGAGAAATCATCCAGTGACTTCTCCCGCTCTGAACGGAACAGGAAGGCGTGTTAGATTTTTAATGACTAAAACCCACTCCTGTTCCGTCTTTGCCTTCGTTTCAGGGGTCCTATTTATCAAGGAAGGCTGCTATATAAATAATATCACAATACAACTAATACAAACGGATAGATGTAGATAATAGTCATCAGACGTACGTAAAACCGCAGGACGCAGCTAGTGAAATAACATTTCTCTTGCTAAAAAACTTTAGTTTTTATCTAGACGTCTGCCATCATCTTTTTGACAGCGCTGATCCTGGCTCTACCAATCGCGCCAAGTCCAAAGAAAGACATGATTTGCCCTCGTTCTTGTAACTGCGGGGTGCCAATTGAAAACCAGTGGGTGTGCAACTTTAGAACGATAGAAAAAAAGAAAAATGTTTTATTTGGCGCACATAGTCTGAAAAAACCGAGCAAGAGCGAGTTAGACTCGCGTACTGAGAGTTCCGTAACAACTTACCTATGAAAACAGTTCAATTCCCGAATGGAGTCTTGAAGATTTTACCGAATTACAGTCAGTTTTCAGACTTTCTCCTATATTTGTGCCATGAGACCTTACTTTTTCCTAAATTTCAGGATTCTAGGTCAACGAAAAATACTTACCCTATGAATTTTGATTCCCCTGAGAATGTCGAAATGTACGTTATTTGTTACAGTTTATGTTGCAAATTACGTACATTTCGACATGGCTGTATCTTTTTTTTCGTTACCTTATAAATATATAAGAATTTCGTTTTTTTCATTTTGAGGTAGGTACGGACCCTAAAACGAAAAAGAAAAACATTTAGAAACTTAAGATTGAAAAAGAACGCTGATACATTGTGTCTCATAACTGCGCCAAGGAGATCCAGTTCAGCAAAAATTTCTGGCTCTTATTTATTTTATGTTATTTTATTTTTCTAATAACTGTTGCCCGTGACTTTATTCGAATGAAGTTGAAGAACATTAATCTCCGTTTTTGGGGTAACCGTGTTATAAAATTTTATACATTTCGGAGATTACCCCGCCCCGGAGTCAATACGGTCCCATCTCTCGGAATTAAGTACCGTTCCTGCGGGAAAATAAAAAGTAGGTAAGTAACTCAAGTTTCTCACTATCTGTATTCCAATGAAAGTCCTGTCAATTTTTTTTAACTGCTACAAGCACTTATTCCGTAGTGTGAAATCCCGTTCTTGTACGGTAGTGAAAGTCGCGTCTCATCTCGCAATTATTCAAACCGTTTTGGAGATTGACAGACAATAAAAATAAATGAAAACGGAATAAACAGACAGACCAAGTTTTACATAATTATTGCATATTTGTTACAGGTGTAGAATATACTTGTACATTAAGTACATTATACTTGTATATTAAGTAAAAACCGGCCAAGAGCGTATCGGGCCACGCTCAGTGTAGGGTTCCGTAATTTCCCGTCCGTCACAATAAGTGTCCCCAACTTTTCAAAAACTGTTCGTCCCATCAAGTTCAAAATAATTTTCCTAGAAAGTTCTTATAAAGCTTTACTTTCCAGATTTTTTTCATATTTTCTAAAGTTATGGTTCAAAAGTTAGAGGGACACACACACATTGTTTTTTGCTTTTGGAGCCAATATTTCCGAAATTATTGATATTATCAAAAAATGATTTTAGTAAACCCCTATTCATTTTTGAATACCTATCCAACAATATATCACACGTTAGGGTTGAAATTAAAAAAAAAACGCTTTTTACTTTACATCTACCCTAATAAAACAATTTTTTCCAATTTTTATTTTTGCACTTTGTCAGCGTAATTGACATACATATTGGTACCAAATTTCAGCTTTCTAGAGCTAACGATCACAGAAATTAAGCGAAGACGGACGGACAGACATGGCGAAACTATAAGAGTTCCGTTTTTGCCAATTGGCTACGGAACCCTAAAAAAGATTTGTATAAAAAAAATGAAGTACCTAATGAGTTTAGAATTAGAAACGCTGACAACTAAAATATTTTGCATTTTTTTGGAAGTGAGAATACTTTTCTTGTAAACTATATTTTAATTGTTGTATTGTGTAGAATGGGGATATTCATCAATAACCAAACCAAATGACATGGATCAGTCTAGTACAAATGGATATTAATAGTACCTATACCTACATAAAACACCACGAACAATAAACTAAAATAACGATAAAACTTAAATATCGACATCCCCACTAATTAGTAGGATCTACGTAGTTATCTATAGTGCTATTATTCTTTCCCGGCGTCCGTCTGTTGGGTCAGGGGGGTAGTTTATCATGAGCTCTAAGCCTGCAGTAATACAGCGTTATTGTAGGACTTGAAATATTAGAATAGCTTTTTGTAGCTTAAGACGATCACTTCTAGCCTCATTTGAAGACTTTTAGTCACCTAAAGGGCAGTGCTGTTATCGTAGTTCGTTTTTGCAATTGAACTTTAATTAACCTATCAATACCTGCGAAACGAGACACAATAGTTAAACAATAACAGCGCGGTCCAATGAGACCGGTCGGGGATTCATGAATTAAAGAGAACCAAAGTCGTCAACATAGCACGAATAATAAGCAGACTTAACGGCTGCCCGCCCACGACCGATGTCGGTGAATGATTTTTTGTTGGTGAAAAATAGAACACACTGATAGCTATAGTGCAACGCACGCGGCCTACAAAAAGTCGGTCAGAATATACTATAGGATTATAATAATATGTAACGATTATCAAGACGATTATCGGACCTACCAAAAGTCTATCGTGGGCAGGCAGCGATCCTGAACGACAAAAGTAAAACCGTGGTTTTATGGCTCGTCGGTAAAGCTCACCGGTGTATCATTCCTGTCCAGCGGTTTTGTGAGGTTGGCTCGCGGCTTGATATCTTTGCTTTATTTTCTACGGTTCGACTGTTTTACTGGCTAGTCGATCAGCATTCAGCACCGACGAGCCGGACGGTCTTTAGAACCGTGGTATTGACGCCAGTGGTCTCGAATGTCAAATGCGAAATTGGTGATTCACCAAATAAAATCGGTATTTAATTGGACCATGGGATATTTATTTGGACCGTGAGGTATTCGGAACGTAAATCAGTCTCCTTAAAAAAAACTTCACTGATTATTCTTTTGCACTTGTCTTTAAAACTAATATACCAAAAAATCGTTAGGTTCGAGCTTCTCTCTCGCTTCAGAGGGCTAAATGGTTCTGGCGTTTCCTTTCACAAGGTGCAAATGACGAGAAAGCTGGATGAGAGAAGGTGAAGACCAGCTGTTGTGGCGAAGCTTGGAATAAACTTTATCATGTGCAATAATAACATTCCATTTGGGTTACTTTAGGTTGGGTAGTGAAGTGACTCGTGTCTCCAAAAATTGAGATAATTTTAATTAATTTAGGGCCTGTTTCACAATGTCCGAGTAGCCACTACTTCCTGAATAAATTCAAAAATGGAACAGAATTTGTATGAAATTATCTGCCAAGTAAGATATTGGAAACTTAATCATAGGTGTTTTTTTTTTTTTTTTTTTTTTCCGGTAGGGGAATCATCAGAATGACTTCTCCCACTCTTGGGCGGAGCGGGAGGGCGTGTCAGACTCTTACTGACTAAACCCCTACCCCGTTCCTTCGTTACCATCGATCTGGGGGACACGGTGACAACCTTTCGGATACCGTGTTCCCTAGAGGGTTCGGCCCTACCGGGCCCCTACAGTTTGCTGACATCTCCTTGAGGCGCGCGTGGAACAGAACGCGCCGTCGACGACTAGGCTCGGTCCAGATTATTACCAGACTGCCGGACGGCGAGCTACCCAGCGCTCGCTATCCGCGAGCCCGCGCCTACGGTGGTCGGAAATCGGGATCGGGATCTCGGCGGCGGCGGCGTGAGTTCCGTTGCCTCACGCGGTCGGCAGCCTCCTTCGCTAACATTACTGCTTCGCAGAAGGAGGCGACTGCGTGCCACCCCTCCTCGCTCCGGACCATGGCCTCTACCAGGGTAATCATAGGTGGTGAAACAGGCCCTAAGAATTTTTGAGGATTATATTATAAAACCTCATTTATTAATTAAACCTAATGTTATCCAAGTTGTAAATGTAATTTTCGCACAGTAACCCCTCGTAATTGTTATTACATATTATCATCATCTCAGCCGAGAGACGTCCACTGCTAGACTTAGGCCTGTAGCAGTCAAGGCTATGACCTATCCCCGGAGGAGATCCCGCTACCCCTTTATTGCATACTCGTACAGTTAACATTATTTTGTAAACAACTCCTTGGTGTATACCAGATAAGGTAAACGACTTGGGAGTTTCGACCTTCGACCGCTGTCTGACATTTAGAGGTCAAGTTTCTACCAGACGCCTGGGATTTGTTTTGCGAAACGCTCGTGACTTCCGCAATACCACTGGTATTCGACTTTTATACAGCACTTTGGTTAGAAGTAGACTCGACACCAGTAAGTGCCCTTTGTTGATTTGTACGATTTTAATTAACTACAAATAAGTTAATTAACTATCAGTTAAAAGCGTCTCCTTTTCGTCTGAAATGATGATGCGGTTAGTAAAGGATCACAAGTGAGGTGAGTGAGGTCTGTTTGTTTCAGTGGATGGCGGTACATTGGTATCACTGATGGATTGCGTTATTCTAAACGTCAATACTCAATACGTTTATTTGCATTCCACAATGTGAACTTAGGTGGTAGGTACATAAAATTATACAAATGTTAACAGTTTTGGAGCATTGTGGGCCCCGTCGGGCATAACAAAAATAACAAAATGGGAGGAGGGCTAAAATTAATTTTTGTTTACAATTTTAAAAAACTCTTTCGTTTTGTGTAGGTAGGTAAGCTTATAACTAGAATACATACATATAATTTACTGGTAATATATTGAATTTATACATATATATATTTATACAATATTTATTTAAATCCTCACAAGAGTCATGTGACGTCTTAGGCAGATTTATTGACACAGAGAAATTAGTCACTACGCTACGGATTGTATATTTCTATGAGTAGCCGTTGTAAGTTCTATTTCTCTGGGTAAAAAAGCTAGGCTTTTTTTACCTAGCCGGCCTAGAGCAACTGAAGTAACACAGGTTGGTTTTAGTCAGGAAAAGTCTAACAAGCGCTCCTGTTTCGTCCTAGAGCAGGAGAAGTTATTGGATGATTTCACACCATCGATCAAAAATATACATTGTAGATCGAAGTTTCCCACCTAAAAAACACTTGTATCCTTCAGTTACCTTTTGCGTTCTAGAACCACGGATTTCCTTTTTAGAAAATCCTCGCGGCACAAGCAGAAAATTTATTAGATTCCGTACCTATATGCTACTGGTATCTGTAAATAATCTATTTACACGTGACTGTTAAAGATATAAAATTAGTATGGTAACGACTTTGTTATACTGTGAGTACTTGTGTTCTGCGTGTAGAAAAAAACGTCAGGCTTATCTCCACGAAAAGTCCCATTTACTTACATTATACTTGAAGAACACATTGTGTGGTTTCATGTCAATCACCTTAACTTTCAAAGAACTCATTTCCAAAGACTTTCAATTAAAGAGAATCTTTTTAAACACTTTGTCGATGAAAGCCAGGTGATATGAAACTAATTACGAGTTCTATCGCAGCTTGTTGAGCCCACGTCATTTGGAGCAGATTGAATATTGTCTCCGCAGACTCGAGTCACAAAGACGCGCCTGAAACGGTTGGGGCTCTCGAACTACAGTAAGGGGGTTTACACATTATGCCGCAGCGGCAGCGGTAGGCGGCGCCGCTGCGCTAGTCCCCCTTGGATTTGTATGGAGCCTTACATACAGATCGTCCGTTATAAGTTGGCGAGTGTGAAGTTAGGCTCTGCGAATTTTGGCGCTTGAAATATCGTACAAAAATAAAGGTTTTAAAAAAACAAATGCAATTTACAGTTGTTATTGCTATTAAAAACACCGCGCTGTTATTGTTTTACTATTGTGTCTCGTTTTGTGGGTATGTGATAGGTTAACCTGCCAGAGTACCTACTGTTTGAAAGGTGTACACTCAGAATTGGTGTACCTATTTATTAATACTAAGTATAAAAGCCTTAATTTGAAGAATGGTAGCATGTACCTCTACCTACTCGTAGTTACAATTCTTGATTTGTAGATAGATATAACCATGGTTATGTCCATGGATATCATCTACCTAGCCTTTTTCCCAACTATATTGGGGTCGGCTTCCAGTCAAGCCGGATTTAGCTGAATACCAGTATTTTACGAGGAGCGGCTGCCTACCAGACCTTCACAACCCATTAACTAGGGTAACTCGGTACTTCATGGCAAGATTGGAGTCAGATTTACTGGCTTCTGACTATCCGTAACGACTGCCAAAGATCTACAAATGACAGCCGGGACCTACGGCTTAACGTGCTTCCCGAGGCACGGAGGAAACTCGTTATGTTAAGATGATCACTCATCTACAGACCACTCTTGGGAAGAGTTGCTTAACCTTGAAGATCGACCCACGCGGCTGTTACTACCTAGCCACGAGCTCCTCATATTATATATATCCATGGCCATGTCCATGGATATGTTGGTACATAATAAAGCTATGCCAATCAGCATGGGTATCATACAATATATTTATAACCAGAAACATTTGCGGGTGCGATGAGTGCGTTACGAGCAATAAACAGCCCTTGTAACTGATTTATTATGATGTGTACTTTAGGTTTTCAATACACAACAAGTCGTAAAACAGTTTCTAGGTCAGTGTTCTCCAGGCAGTTATTTTTCCCGCGTTTGATGGAGCGGGAGCTCGTGGTTCGATAATAACAGTCAAACGGGTCGATCTTCAAAGTTAGGCAAAGCTGGCCAAGGTTGGTCTGTGGATGGGTGACCATCTTAACATACCGAGTTTCCTCCGTGCCTCGGATAGCATGTTAAGCCGTAGGTCCCGGCTGTCATTTGTAGATCTTTGGCAGTCGTTACGGATAGTCAGAAGCCAGTAAATCTAACTCCAGTCTTGCCATGAAGTACCGTGTTACCCCAGTTATTGGGTTGTGGAGGTCTTGTAGGCAGCCGCTGCTCGTAAAATACTGGTATTCAGCTAAATCCGGCTTGACTGGAAGCCGACCCCAATAGTGTTGGGAAAAGGCTAGGTAGATGATTATGATGTTGGATGGAGCGAGAGAGTGTCAGACTATTTCCTTTCGTCTTTCTTTTCCGCGACTCGTCGAGGTCGTCACCTGGTGAGAGTCGCGGAACGCGTAACGCTGCGTCTTTCGGCGCGCTGTCGCTACTACGGAACGTTTCGATCATCTGTGCTACGAACAATGTACCCTGCCCACAGCCAATTAAGCTTGGTGATTATTTGGGCCATGTTGGCGACCTAGGGTCTACTGCGAATATCTTCATTCCTCATGCGATCGCGCAAAGAAACTTCGAGCATTGCTCTTTCCATTGCTCTTTGGGTGATGAGGCCCATTGTAAGCGACCACGCTTCGGAGCCATATTTCATCACTGTCAACAGGTAATGATCAAAGACTTTCTTCTTGAGACACTGCCGTATGTTAGACGAAAAAATACTGCGCTGTTTTCCGAACGCTGCCCAGCCAATTTTTTTTTATCACCTTGTAGCGACATATACTACATATACGACGTCACAGAATCCTGCATCGCGCAAGCAAAGTTCTCTGCGCGATTTGAATAGATACTACAGCCCGAAATCATCTATCGCGGGCAGTTGCCTACCAGATATAACACTTATTTGGTTGGAGGATCCTCCCTTTTCAATGGAGGTACGTGGGACTTTACTCTCTGTCCACATACCTCTAAAACCTCCTGTAAAATATGAGCTTAGACTTAGAAAGATACCCTCAACATTTTTATCTAAACACAGCAATTTTACATCGTTTTATCGCTGTCCTGATTGTAGTTAAATGTCAAATGGTGGGCTTCACCCACGACTACAACAAAAGACTTGTTTAGCATAGTAAGCGTTAAGAAAAGCTCGCATTATATCCCAGCATCTCTTTGTAGTTACCGTGACCCGGGCTTTATCTTATTGTGATCCTGAAATATCTCCAGACGCCTTTCATAAGATCTAAAGTTTATAATAATCTTGATGTTTAAAAAAAGGTTTTGGTGACTAGGTATTCTTGAATTTTTCGTGTCAATGAAGGGAAATAAATATAGTCTCCTTTCTTTAAATATAGTCTATTTTCTTTTTTGAAGAAAAGTGATCAAATGACAAAGATTCCCGTTTCGACACCCAGATTTTCGGTACCCAAGCTATTCCTGATTCGGCACCAAAAGTATTTTGGATGGTAGTAACCAAAACAAAATTCTAATCCATACTTTTTCCGTTTTGGCTGTAGCGAGAACCCTCTCGCAACACGAGAGAGACTCGTGTTACATTTTACTGACTGAAATCTGAAGGTGTTGCTTTGCCTGCGCTCATGTAACTTCTTCCGGTCTGGGTGGAGCCAGAGGAAGTATCAGACTTTTACTGACTAAAACCAACCCACTAAGCATAAGTTGCAGCTGTTTATTTTTATCTTTTTTTATTGTTATAAACTACTACTTGACTGCGATCCCACCAGATGGTAGATGGCAGATGGTAAGCAGTGATGCAATCATTGTGGGTGCTCACCCTCTAATAATTAAGAGCCCAGCACTAGTTTATTAAGAGCTTATTCACTCTAGCCTTGAAGACACTTCAATTATAATCGGACGGGAAAACCGCAATAGGCAAATTGTTCTAGTTCTTCGATGTACACGGTATAAACGACGAGGCGAAATGCTCAATCAAATCAAATCTCTGTTCAACAGAAATTGTCTGAATTAGAGTTTTCCGGAAAACTAACGATGTGAGTTGGTCTTAATTATTAGGTGAGTGCGTTTACTCCAAAAATGTAACTTATATAGTATACAAGACGTAGATGTAAATTTAAATATGTACTAGCAGCCCGTCCCGGCTTCGCACGGGGTAGATAATTATTTATTTTTGGAATTTTTCCCGTCAAATGACTACCCTACATATCCTACGCTACCCTACCCTACCTTCCCTACACTACCCTGCTTACCCTACACTACCCTACAGTACCCTACACTACACTACGCTACACTACACTACCCTACACTACACTACACTACACTACACTACCCTACACTACCCTACACTACCCTACACTACACTACGCTACACTACACTACCCTACACTACCCTACACTACCCTACACTACAATACACTACACTACACTACCCTACACTACCCTACACTACCCTACACTACCCTACACTACCCTACACTACCCTACTTTACCCAACTTTTTTTTTTTTAGATTTAAACTATCCTATCTCTCAAGTTGGATCGAACTGCACATGGTGTGCGAATTTTATTATAATCGGTTTAGTGGTTTAGGAGTCCATTGAGGACAAACATTGGGACACGAGATTTATATATATTAAGATTAAAAACATTTAAGCATTCCTATAGATGTGAGACGTAGAAGACCGGTCGTCGTGGTAACGCTTGGGGGACGCCTATGTCGATTTCTATGAGTAAACAGTGACACACACTGATCGCTTGCTTTATGAGAAAAGTTTTAGTATTGCCATTTCTAGTAAAAGCCGTTGAGATTTGCTGATCTGTGACTAAGTTTACTTAACGTCAATAGGAACGTAGGGGTGAACAGAAACAAAATTTTGATTAGTATTTTCTGTTTGGTATACACCAAAAAAAAAAAACATAGGCCTACATGGGCACTTATAAAACGTCAGAAGCTAGTACACGGTTCCAATTGGTCGTGTCATACGGAGAATAACCGGCCAGAAACTCCGAGAAAATATTATTAGAACTATTATAACTTGAAGAGTCCTAACCACCTTAGCTCCACAAACGTTTCAACAAACATCTAACTAAATATTAAAGTCTATTCGCGCTCAGTCGTCCGTACATTTCTGCACACTCGTACTGGGTGAACTTTCCACATGATTGCAACTTCCATCGCTGCAATATTTTTAGCGTTTACGTGTACTTTCTTACTAAAGCTGTGCGAGGTAGTAGGCGAGAGCTTAAGGTAGCATTCGGTTCTTAACGACCGCGACCCGTGAGCGCGACCTGGAGTGCTATTCTCTTAGAAAACAGCCTTGCACACAACGCTGCTGTTTTCCTAAAGATTAAGTTCTCACAGTTTAGCGAATACCGATTTGGATTTCGTTGTTGCTGTTTAAAGCGGTAAAGACTGTTTTCTGCAATCCAGGCGTGCTGTTTTTTAAGAAAATAGCCTTGCGGACAGCGCTGCCACAAAGCTGATTTCTTAGAGAATAGTACTTACCCACTCCGAGTCGCGCGAAACACTTAGTATGGATTTGTATGGCATCGGTCGCGCGACGCGGTCGCCTGATTGATCAGTACTCTATACAAAGCCATACTAAGCAGAGAATCGTGCGACCCAGTCGCGATCGCCGGTCACGGTGGCGCGTCGCGATCGCTGAGAACGAAGTGCTACGTTTACGTACAAAAAAGCAAAAGATGCATGTGGGATGCGGGCGATGAATTTATTCAAGAGGCGCAAGCGAGGATTACTGAGTATGTGCTAGCTACGTGAGCCCGACAAATCGATCGGCGATTAACACCTTTACGACAAAACCGTTCTGCTACTCACCTTATTTTGAATGCACGCTCGTGCGACATTCTGGAGCTCGACATCACGCTATTGTGATAACCGATTGTTCCACAGCAGTTCTGTCTACGGTACCTATTGTGATCAACAATTGTGTGGTTACTATTTGTATGAGTATTGCAATTGGACTATCTGTTGGTGCAGTACGAGTATTACTGCAGTTTGAAACTACCCTAACTGCCAAGATAGCTCAATGCTCCTGAATAGTTATAATAAAAATAACCACGAAGGCTAAGACGGGAGCTCTGCTCCTCTTCGTTCCCGCCTTAGTCTTTTAACCGAACCTGTCCATATCAGGGTGTGCAAAACTATGTTAATTTTTTATATCGCTCTAGATAAATATCGAGTTTCAGTTTGCATCTAAAATATGGTGAATCGCACTACAGTTAAGCCTTAATTGCACAGTCATTTGTCGAGCGCACGTAATAGCTACACTTAGGAATGGAGGGAAATCGAAAAAGTCAGTTCAGTAGTAGGTATTCGGTTCTTAGCGACCGCGACGAACGACCGCGACCGGCGATTGCAACCGAGTCGCGCGACCCACTGCTTAGTATGGATTTACATGGAGTACTAAACAAACCAAACAACCGCGTCGCACGACCGATGCGACGCCATACAGATTCATATTAAGCAGTGCGTCGAGCGACCTGGTCGCAGTCGCTACCGCGTGTACCGAATGCTCCCAATACGCATTCTCGCACCACTCAGCTATTCACCGTCTCACAGCGTCGCTATGCATCCTCGTATCACTCATTTTTACTGGAAATAGACCCCAAAGCGCTTTTCATACGATTTCAAGTGTGAACGTCGGACTATCGCTCCTTCACACACCTTGCTCGCTCTCAAAAGGTGGAAATATTAATAGTTGGAATACCTGCGAAGGTTCGCGATAAGGGTTTTTAAGACGAATAAACGTAGCTCGAGTTAAAGTGGGGAATCCGATTTTGATATGTTTATTTTGGGATGTTATTGCGTGTGTTCATCGAAAGAACTTGTTATTCGATATAGTTTTATTTATGAGCTTTTCTCATAAAATCTTTAAGAAAGAATATTTTTCTTCCAGGAAGAATAATGTTTAAAAGATTAGTTATTATGTAGCTTCTCCGAACTATGCAGTACAATATTTCTCATAATATTAATTTACTACTTCCCTTGGTTGGCACTGGTTGAGCGATTAGTTGCTGCAGTGTGTGTCGTGGGTTTAATTCCCGTCAGGAACAAATATTTATATAGCCTTCAGATTTTAATATAGTTCCAAGTATGATAGCTTTATGTAAGTTTACTTTTTTGTGGATACACCCACGACACAGGAGTAATTCCCTGAGGTCGACACGTATAAAATGCCTAAAGCATTAAGTCCACCTTTGTACAGTGTTTACTTGTGCATAAAGCTGCGATAAATAAATAAATTCCTTGTGTGGGGTAAAGACTTTTTTTTATAGTATCCATTTTGCAAGAAGATAGAATCTACTCGTGGTTGGATAGTAACCTCAACAGACTCCTCGTGACCGGGTAAAGTGGATGGGAAAAGGCCTCGTGGACGCAGCCCAGTACTTTGATCCGATCAGATCCGCACCGCTCTTGATTCTTCGGCCTTACAATATCCTTCACACCACCAGAGATAGAAATAGATGGAGCAATTTATTTATTCTTTATGCAACACAAAGTAAATAAAGTACATAGGAAGACTGCCTTAGGCATTCTCTATAAGTCAACCTAGGTTGGTGAAGAGATAATATGGTAGGTGCATAAAAGAGCGTTAAAGTCAAAAGTCAAAGTCATCATACGAATGAAAGTAATGAAGCAAGGTCACGATGCTCAGCATTGAGGAGTATGACGCAAGAAGGAGGAGGAGAATATCAATATTATTAACGAATAGCGATTGTCATCTATCCGTTTGTCATAAAAATATATATTTAAAAGAAATAAGTTTCTACCTCGATAAACAAGTTAGAAGCAATTTATCGTTTATGTAATAGTCCTATCTCAATCGAGATACTTTAATTCGTCTTCAGACACAAACTTTATGAGGTCTGACAATGGTCGTTTAAAACTTTTTCGTTTAAATATTTTTGGAAGAAAAAGTTCTTCCTTCGGTTCTCTGAACGCCCGACAAAACCCAAGAGGGCTCTTTTAATAAATTATGGAAATAAGGTCTTAAATAATAAGCATAATCAGCCTTCGAGTTCCTTGCCACATCAGAAATTAAGTTATCCGCAAGACAATCAAGGTTACCGACATAGCCCGAAGAATTGCCAAACTTAAGTGGCAGTAGGCAGGGACATTGCTCGTAGAACAGATGGTTGATGGGGATGGAAGGTTCTGGAGTGGTGAACACAGGAAGATACAGAGTTGGAAGGCCTCTAACAATGTCGACCGATGTGGACTGGTGAGAATCACGGGAATCGGATGGGTGCGAGACGCACAGGACCGGTCGTTGTGGCGACGCTTGGGAGACCTATATCCAGCATTAGACGTCTTTCGGCTGAACTGTATGTTCTTACTGCTGGAACTCAGGCCTCATCTTTCGGATAATAGGCCGTAATGCCACCATGCGTGCCCAGTTCGGGTTGGTGAATAAGCCTAAGCTACCTATTATCATCATCTCCCTAGACTTTTCTTTTTTGAGGTGGGATATCATCCAATGGCTTCTCTCGCTCTAAGGTGGAGTGAGGGAGCGAGTCGGACTTTTACTGACTAAAACTACATCTGTGTCCTTGAGTTTGAGAGTCCACGAGTTTCCTTTGCTAACGTCTAGCATCTCTTTGAGGCGTTTGTAGAACAGTACGAGCCGTTGGCAGCATAGTTCGGATGGTTACCGCATAACCGGACGGCGAGATACCCATTACTCGTTGTCCACAACTACCCACAATTCCACATAACACAACTAAATAATAGTAACCTTTAATAGTTTGAAGGTATAAAAGGGTATGTAGTCCCACATACCTCTGTTGAAAAGAGAGGATCCTCCGACCAGTCATATGTTATGTCTAGTCAGGGCAACTACCCGACAGTTGATTTCGGACTGTTATCGTTGGCGCGGAAAACTCAAAATACAGGATTTCATTTACAATGTATAAATCTGACACTCCCTCTAGCTCCACCCAGAGACCCCAATAGGTGACATTAAGTCACCAGATCGAAGGCAACGAAGGCAGGGGGGTGGGGTTTAGTTAGTAAAAGTCTGATATACCCACCCGCTCCGCCCAAGACCGGTAGAAGTCATTCTGATGATTCCCCACTTGAAACAAAAGAGGTGACATTTGAAGAGATCCCCAGTGAAAAAAAAAGTACCCACCATAATTAAAATAAAAACATTGCACAGTGCAGCTAATACTAAGATTGACTTGAAACAATTTTTAATCAACCTAACCCATTTGCCTGACGAAAGCGAGTTATGAACCAGTAAAAAAAACGTCTAGATGGTTTCCTTATTTCATTACAGATCTCTTCACCTGGATTCTTGGAGGCGCGTTTCAATTTAAAGAGCGGCTGTTTTTGTTGATTACTTCCAGATAAACGAACTCAAGATAACATTACTTAAAAGAACTCTATTTTTGTTGATTGCTAAACGATTTCATGAAATACCCATTAAGATTTCTGGGTAAACAAAATTTTGTTTTCAGCTTCATTTTATTTTACTTTGGGAATAAATAAATATCTCTAGATAAATAGATAACTCTCTCTCTCGATAAATCTCTGAATAGACAAGTAGTTTTTTTTTTAAAACGAATCTGTGAAACGGCTTGGAGACTAAGTCCTTTCAACCATATCTTTGTAAGAATAATTAATTTGTTTATCGTTAGAATTTTGATGGATGTAACACATTATAATATAAAAATTAATATTCCGTATTACACGAGATTAAAACAAAAGACTGCTCTTACACATATGAGACTTGATCATAAGTTTGAGCCAGGTACTGTTGAACAAAACGAGCACAGAGAAGTTTTAACAAGTTCCACTGTTGGAGGTAGTGGGACGAGTGAGCAGCTCGACTCAAGATCTAAACTGATTTGTCATGTTCATAATCTTATTACAAATATCCTCCACCTCCCAGCGTCGTTTACCCTCGTCGACGTCAACGAGTAACTTACTTGTGAACAATTTTTTTTTTCATTATTATCCTTTATTTTTGTACATATCTTATTATAATTTTAAATATTTACTTACATTATCCAAAAAATATATAAACACTTTCAAAAATATAAAAAAATATATTTTTTATATTTTTAACCCACTGGCATTGGTAACAGGGTTCAAGCTACCGGTGGTTAGGGCTCCTGATAGAGGAATCTCCGAGCAATACGCGCCGTGTCCAGGAGTACTGCTTTTTGAATCAAGCCCTTGATCCAGTTGCCCAACGAGAGCCTCCTCAGGTGTACGTCGAGGCTCTTGGCTATTGAGCCAATGGCTGACACGACTATCGGCACAATGAATGCTGTGTCCACTTCCCACATGTCGACAACCCAAGCAAATAAATTTAGTTTGCTTATCTATATTTTTAATAATAATAATAAATAATAAATCGTTTATTTGCGTAAATAAGGTACAGAAAGTTGTTACATAAAAATATTTGATCTCTTATTCTGCCTTTCATTTCGGCGTGCAAATATAAAACAGGAATTGATAGTTATTTTAATTATTGATTTAAAATCATGCATTCATTACACATATTTCCATATCATTAAAATTAAAATTGTATTATATCATAAATGAAAATTAATAAAAATCACAAATGTCAAAAATAATCATAAATGTCAATACTGTTAGCGAGTGTCAAATCATCACAACTAATCACCAAAACCGATAATAATTACAAATGTCAAAAGTAACCATGTCAATAATAATAATGTCAATAATAATCATGTCAATAATAACAATGTCAATAATAATCGTGTAAATAATATCCATGTTAATTATATGTCAGGATTTACAATTTGTAACCTAAAAATTCATGTACACTATAGAAACACTTTTCAATTAAAAACCTCTTTAAGCTACTTTTAAATCTAGAAAAGGGTAACGTTTTCATAGAACTTGGAATTTTGTTATATAATTTTATACACATAATATAACTATTGTTACCTGTACAATATCGTTGCTTCCGGTTTTCTCAAAAATATTGGAAAAAGTAGTAAATAACCGTCTTGTCAAATACCTTGAATTAAATAAAATTTTATCGGACACTCAATTTGGTTTTCGTAAACATAAATCTACAGAAGACGCAGTTAATCTATTAACAAATGAAATTATTGACCATCTAGACCATGGACTAGCATGCGTAGGAGTCTTTTTAGACTTAGCAAAAGCCTTCGACACCGTGGCTATTCCAATATTGCTGAGAAGACTGGAAAACATCGGAATACGAGGTATTGCACTCGAATGGTTCAAAAGTTACTTGACTGAAAGAAAGCAATGCGTTAAGCTGAACTCCTGGATCAGTACCAAACAAGAAGTATCTTTTGGAGTGCCCCAGGGCAGCGTTTTGGGACCAACGCTGTTTTTAATATATATTAACTGCCTGACTAATTTACCTCTGAAAAATGCTAAAATAGTTTGCTATGCAGATGACACCGCTGTTATATTTCACGATAGTAACTGGAAAGACTGTTTTAGAAATGCGGAACAAGGCATCAATATAATCGCAAAATGGCTTAACAATAACCTACTAACATTAAATGCCAACAAAACCAAGTTTCTATGTTTTCACAAAACTGCAGCTTCCTCACCTTCTTCTCTACTAAATATTAAAATACATACATGTGACCAAAGGCAGTTCTCCAACACCAAATGTCAATGCTGTAATTTACAAAGATCGCAATCTATAAAATATCTTGGCATAATTATTGACGAAAAACTCTCATACAAGGCGCATATCACTGCACTCTCAGCCAAAACCAGAAAGTTAATCTATGTCATCAGGGAACTTAGAGATGTTGCTTGCATGAAACTTCTTAAAGTTATTTATATCTCCTTGTGTCAATCTATCTTATCATACTGTATAAGCGTATGGGGTGGCACATCAACATCACACCTCATGCTGTTGGAAAGAGCGCAGAGATCAGTTCTTAAAGTAATGTTAAAGAAGCCTACTAGATTTCCAACAAAAGATCTTTATAAAGAGGCTGATCTACTTAGCGTGCGAGGGCTCTATGCAGTGCATGCAATTATCTCCACTCATAAGCTAGTCCTAAGTTCGCCAAGTTACAATGACATGCTAAAGCTTAGAGTCTTTAAAATCCCTAGTAATAAATGTAAAACTTCATTTGCTAGAAGATCACAAAAGTTTATGTTTCCATACTTATACAATAAAATAGCAAATAAATGTCAGCTCCAGCATAATACGACTCGTGAAGCCAAAGTTAAAGTTAGAAAATTAATCACCGGCATGAACTACCATCAGATGGAACAATTGCTACGCACAGTTGCCTAAAGACTAAGCTAAACACTCTCACTAAATTCTATCATACAAGACACACATTACACATAACACTCTCCCAAACACTCATTTACACATTTCACACACATACACAACACACTCGCACTTCAACTACATGAGAACGATATGCAGATTTATCTTTTTACTATTATTAGTGTAATCGTTTTTGTTTGATAGCCACGATTCAGGCTCTGCCTAGTGTGGTTTCACTGTTATTTTTGTAAACTGTAATTTTAATTGCTAATAAAGTTATTATTATTATTTCATTTATTTTTCATTGATACATATTTTATACATTTTTAAATATTTTTACAAAATCTTAAAAAAAAACATTTAAAAATATAAAAATATATTAAAATATATTTATTATTATTATTATTATTATTATTATTATTATGTGAGATTAGTCCTTGGTTTAAATAACTTATTAGTGTACATAGATCGTGGGGCATAGTAGCTTGTGGCCTGCTCAAAAAGTTTTTTATTTTTGAAAACAAATATACAAGATTCTAATATATAAATACATGGCAATGTTAATATTTTATGCTTCCTAAAAAATGGACGACATGACTCTATTTGCTTTAACCCAAATATTGCTCTCACGCATTTTTTCTGCATTACAAATGCTCGATCAATCTCCACACAACGCCCCCAAAGGACAATACCATACCTTAGAATCGAGGTTATATAGCCATGGAAAGCTGTTAATGCGGAACTTCTCGATACTTCGCAGCTAATACGCCTCAAGGGGTATATAAAACTGTTTAATTTGGCGCAAATATCATTAATATGATTTTTCCAAGAACAAAATTGGTCAAGATTAATTCCAAGAAATTTAACAGAATCAGCTTCAGTCAGGGCAACCTTTATAGGATATATTTAGATCCAATGGTTTTGATCTATAGGTATGAAATTGAATAAATTTTGTTTTATTAACATTTACTTTCAAATTATTAGCCTCTAACCACTCTATAGTTCTTTGGAGAGCAAGGTTAATGTCGTTTTCATACGTTTTTTTATCGTGTCCCTTGATTATAATAGTGGTGTCGTCAGCAAATAGTACACATTTATGATTTAAAATGTCTGGGAAATCATTTATGTAGAGCACAAACATTGGTGGCCCTAAAATACTGCCCTGTGGAACACCATATCTATTATACATACACTGAGATTTGAACGATTCCATTGTTTTAGTTTCCTTATTATAATTTGTAACTTCTACAGATTGGACTCGGTCAGACAAGTACGATTTAAGCCAGTTATGTGCTGTACCTCTTATTCCGTATCTTGAAAGCTTTTCTAATAATCGTTTATGAGAAACATAATCGAATGCTTTACTCATATCCATAAATAAAACTGTAACAGGTATTTTCTTGTCAATGCAATCTGTAATTTCTTTTAATAACTGAAATGCTGCTAAAGATGTACTTCTATTTTTACGAAATCCGTTTTGTTCGTCTTTAATAATATTGTGCTTTTCAATAAAGTTTGATAATTGGTTATGAAACACCTTTTCGAAAAATTTTGAGAATATAGGTATCAAAGTCACCGGCCTGTAGTTATCCATTCGAGTGCTATCTCCTTTTTTAAATACTGGTTTTACTACTGATGTCTTTAGGAAATCGGGAAATATTCCTTGTTCTAATGAGAGGTTAATAATATACAGAAGTGGCTTTAGAATTAAATTGACTGCCAGTTTTATGATATCGGTGCGAACTTCGTCATAGCCACTAGCTTTAGAATCATTTAGAGACATAACTATTTTCTTAAGGTCACTACTATCCAGTGGGTGCAAAAATATTGAATTACTGATTGATTCAATATGCTCCATTTGTTTTAATTTGGCGTCTCCTTTATTATCAAGGCTATTATTGGTAACCGTGTCAATGAAAAAACTATTAAAATGATTTGAAATAGAGTCAGGATTTGTACAGTCAATGTTGTCAATACTAATTTTTGAAATACAGGACCGATTTACATCTGTGCCGGTATGTTTTTTTATTACATTCCATGCAGCCTTACATTTATTTTGAGCTTTATTTATGTATTTAGTATTATTATTTTTCCGTGACGTCAAAATGCATTTTTTTAATTAATTACTATAGGCTTTATAGTAGTTTCCCTGACGTTCATTATGTTTATATTTTAATTTATAGTGTAATTTACTTTTATTCTTACAGCTTATTTTTATTCCTTTAGAAAGCCAGTTTAATTTATTTAAAGATTTATTTGTAACTTTCACGCGAATGGTCGGAAAACATAAATTATAAAATAGTAGAAATGTGTCGATAAATTTGTGAAATGCTTCGTTTGTTGAGTTTTCTTCAAATACGTCATTAAAAGACAGACATGAAATTGAGTTCAGAAATTTCTCCTTATTCTCATGACTATAGTCACGCTTAAATTGATACCACCATTTTAGAACTGGTTGATGTAGCTTTGTAACAGCCCAAGCATATGATTGCGCTGTGTGGTCTGATAATCCTAAATTATGTAATTTTGCGCACCCTTTTTCTATGTTGGTTATAATGTGATCAATGCAAGTTTGTGTCTTTTCTGTTACTCTAGTAGGCGTCAAGATAATATGTTTTAGGTTATAACTTTGTAACAAGTAATTATATTCCCTACTTTCCTTTGATTGTTTTAAAATATCGATATTTGTATCCCCACATATAATAATTTTCTTTCTTGTATTGCGACACAACGTGCTCAAGAGAGCCTCAAGTTTACTCAGAAATATCGCTACATTTGACGAAGGGGTTCTGTAAACACATATTAATAATATGCCGTATTTAGTTAGCTCTAAACCACAACATTCAAACACACATGTTTCGCTTATTTTTTGTACTTCCTGTATAATTTTAAATTCAATTTGATTTTTTATGAGAATCATAGCACCGCCTCTCTTTGAAGTTTTCCGTGAATAGTAAGCTGCTGTTGTGAAGCCTTTTAAGCGAAAGTTTCTTTCAGTACCTTCAAGCAAAAATGTTTCCGTAAGACATAGTATGTCTACATTGGTCCCGTTATTTAACTTATCGTATATGGCAAATGAAATTTCGTCACGTTTGTTTAGTGCCCCAGCTATATTTTGGTGCAGAATTGTCAAATGTGGCTCACTTTTGGTCACGAAAAAAGTTCTCTAGATTCGGAGTCGTTATAATACTATCCGCTTGTACACTAATATCATTTAAACTACAGGTCTGTACCGCAACCTCTCTAGTCGCTTTTTGTTTACTCTGCTGAATAATCAAGTTTTCGGTATATTTTTGAAAATTATTTTTATAATTTACATGCAATAGTTGTCTGTGAATTAACCTACAAGCATTCAACATTCTCATATATTTTGTTGTCGTATGTGATTCGTTACATAATTGTACAAATGATGAGTTCTTACAATTATAACACACAAACTTTAGTAGAGCATTAACATTTCTTTCATTCAGAGTCTTATTTCTATAAATTGGTACGACTATAACATTTGTAAATTTAAGTTGGCATACTGTATGGTGTAAATACGTTTGGATGTCCATGGGGTTTACGTCATTTGATCCTGCTAATATTATTACAAAATCTGATTTGCTAAAGTCCTTACAATTATTTACGCAGGTTTTTAGTACTTCTTCAGTAGTTGCATATGGTTTTAAACATGATGTCACCGCGAATTTTTTCCCAAGATAATCCTGTAGAGTGTTTCGAACTCCATATCCAGATTGGTCCGCAAAGATCATAACCCTCTGGATATCACTTGTCTTCTGAGTCTGCAGTTTTAGGTTTCTCTGTTCTTTACCAATCGTCTGGATATTACTAATTTCTAAATTCTTATCTGAGGTCAAAGATTTCTTTATAATTGGTATGTTGTTGTCGGCGTCGTGGTCAAATTGATTCATCCGCGAGCTGGAGTTTTCGTCATTTACGTCATTACTAGGTAGCGGTTTTGTATGGAGTATTCCGTCATTGCTGCAGATTGATCCGGCTGTATTGAACGAGCTGTCATCTACGTCTAACATGGTCGCGCTCTTTACAGATTGATGAGTTGGAGGTGAAAAGCTCTTAGTCGGGGTAGAAAAACTTGTTCTTAAAAGACTTTTTTTCCGAGCAGAAATTGGAGAGAATCTTTTTGTTTCTAATAAATTCACCTTTTTATAAGTTTCAATAATTTTCTGATACTGCCCTATATCCATTTTTAAGCGAAAGTTTTCGCTGTTTAAATTGTCGATCTCTAAATGAGCACTTTCCAATTCCATAGTCAACCTTTTTATTTCGTCTTTAAGGTTTGAAGAGTCGCTGTCATTTAGTGAGGCATTAGGTAAGCTCATCATAGTGGCGTCTAGTAACGTAGAGCTAGTGCTTAGATTATTATTCAGAATATTATCCACTGACTTTGCTCTTGACGTTTTACGGACAGTAATATTTTCACTTCCAGAGTTGTCCATTGTGATAATAATGATTTAGATAAATTATAAATCAATGTTTGAATTCTGACAGTTTTATTATTTTTCTTACGCAGTTTGTTTGAAAAAAGAAATGAAAACACAAAGTTCACAAAATGCAAAAAGTGATTTCGCGAGATTTGAACTTGCGCCACTTCAGTAACTCTTGACGTAGATGCGCGTTGCTTAACCACTAGACCACGGCACTTTTCTAATGAGTAGTCAAAATAGTGGACTAATTTATGAAGATCCCTTATTAACTTGCGCTCGGATGACCATTTATAGTAATGACTTGCAAAACTGTTTGTCACGATGAGTCACACACTTGAGTCACTGAGTTCAACGTCTATTAGTAAAAATCTTTGTTGTCGTGATTTTTATTTTGTTATTACTCACACACCGTTTGATTTAACTGAATTTTGCTTTCGATAGCGTTACACTCACACGTTTAACTTTCGATTAGTTGAAGTTGAAACTATATATACTCATATTCGTAATTTATGAAGATTTTTGTAACGGAGCTCTTACTATTTGTATGCGGTCTGCGAGACGCGCGCGCGCGGAATTTAGCTTTCACGAGTTTTGCGAGCAAAACTGCTGGTGGCAGTTACGTAAAAAATTAAAATGGATATCTTATTTCCTACCACACGATTAAAAGGAAATGTATGCTACGCTGAGTCGATTTCTATCCGAGTCACGTACGAGGCCCGGCTAGAGACATTAAACTACTACTACCATTTTGTATGACCATGCTTTTTCCACTAGCTTCGCCCGCTGCGAGAACTGTTGGAAGAGTGACCATGGCGCAAAAACAGCCACAGGTGGGTTTTAGTCCGTAAACATCTGACACCCTAGAGCGCGAGACGTCATTTGATGATTCCCCACTTCTGAAAAAAAGAAGCGATAGGGAAACCCAAGGTCCTGGAACATAAGACAAAGAAGGTACATGGGTGTGGTGTTAGTCAGTAAAAGTCTGACACGCCCTCTTGTCCCGCCTTAGACCGGGAGAAGTCATAGAATGATTACTTTAAAAATCTCTGAAAAAAGAGAAACCCAGCTTCGCTCGCGTGGAAGGCGGAATTCTTCTTCAAGGAATATCTTACTGGAATCAAAAGTATCCTGTGTCTTTTCAGGTGCATTGTGCAATGAACCACAGATTATAACTTGCTATTGACAAATCTACTATAGACAAAGCCTACACAACTGCGTTTAGTTTAGTGTCTATGGTGCTGAGTTATGCCGGGTACACACATACCACGACAGTTATTGTATTAGAGATATTGTATTTTATTGTGCGTCCATTCGGAAAAAATAAACGTATTTTCTTTCTTTCTTTCTTATTCGAACTCTATTCGCGATCCAAACATACACATCATGGTTGAAATACCTTCAAAAATTCATCTTTAAGAATATTTTATTAAACTTAGTGTTTTCATTTCCGTCCAGCCATTGAAGCGTAATTGCTTAATAAAAACCCAAACATACCGACACACTAGCTCACATTCATACAGGTAG
Source organism: Mythimna separata (assembly GCA_030763345.1). NCBI lineage: Eukaryota > Metazoa > Arthropoda > Insecta > Lepidoptera > Noctuidae > Mythimna > Mythimna separata. The sequence continues at coordinate 151,088 of CM061170.1, forward strand.
ACGTTACTAGTTTATGTAGAAGCTAGTTCATGCGGTGCCGCCCACACAGACCGGTGTAAATAGCAAGGTTTACACTTCCGTGCCCGGCTTCAGAGCTAGCACGAGTAGGACTGTGTCCTCTATACGGATTAGTTTAAACCGAATCGAGTTCTGACCACCCATGTCCAGGCGTCTAGATAAAGCCGGACACGGTAAGGCTTTTAGGATGTGTGTCCGGCAAAATTAGGTGGAGTTCAGCATGTCCGGCTTTTGTTAGGCTTTTTAAATTTGACCATTTGTGATGTGTTCTTGTAATTGCAAACATTTGCAAACCAGCAATTACTTGTTATTTCATTAGAATGTAAAAAGTAAAATTTCCGGAATGGCATAAAAAATGTTGACTTTTTTTGTTGTTGACCGGCTTTTTGGTTTAAAGATCTGGCAACCCTACCTATGTCTGTCCTCACGGTGGATTTCACGCTTTGTTTTAAAATCTCTGCAGACCCGTGCTGAAGAAAATCAAAAGACTATCTACTAATTAAATCTGTAATTAACAAAAAGGGATAAAGCAGGTATTAAGCTCTGTCCAGAGTGAACGCGCGGTGTCTCGGCCGGTTTTTTTTTGATGTGGGAAATCATTTAATGACTGTTCTCGTTCTAGAACCGTTCGACTTTTGATGACTAAAACTATACTTATGTTTCTCCAGTAGCATTGAAAGATTAGAGGTTTCCCTTTCAGAAGTTAACCCATGGATCCAGTAGGCTTCGGCTCTGGTCCGTGTGGTTTTGCTGAAATGCTGAGTTCTCTTTGAGACGCGTGTGGCGCCCCATTGACGACTTGGGCTCGGCGGTGAGCTACTCATTGCTCGTCGTCGGCAAGCCTACGGTGTGGTTGGAGCGTGTGGATGTCCTTTTTGAAAAAAAGAGAACGCCGTTGCGTGACTAGGGCGTTTGCGAGACAGTTGGTTAGAGGCAGTTGAGGTTAGATTGCTGGTGCTTCTTTAGGGTAAAATAATAGACTATCTTCCGCTAACGAGGCCGCACCTCCGAGTCCAAACCACATTACGATGAATATAACAGCGGGATGTATGATATTTGGAAGTTCATGCCCACCTTAGCAACAGCGTAAGTTCTTCATTACTACATTGGTCAAGGGTTTCAGTTCGATCTAGATGGGACACGTAGTGATGTGAAATATCGATAGGTAGTAAATATAAATGGCTGAAGGATCATTTATTCAAAGTTAAATTTCATTTTGATTGCTTTACCAGTTACAATTTGGTAATGGGAGATGGGCGTGATAATACAGGTAATTTAGGGATTATAAAGGACGACTTTGATCTGTTTAAGCCCGTGACGCGTAGGCGCGTATTATAATTACGTGATTGCGCGCTTTTTAATAAACCCCGAAAATTTTACTGTAGGTATTTAAAAACATGGTTTTGGGTAGACCCAAGGAAAAACAAAGATATAGGAACCAAAATTATCGGCAGAATCAATTATATGAATAATTTTTAAAAAAAAATCTATATGATTTTCAAAAATTTATTAATAAAAATTGTTAATTATGATGATAGTGACATATATTAATAGTCCTGAGAGGTTGCCAGTATTTTATAAATAACCCTGTACAACGTAAGACATGTCGGGGTGGTCGTATACTACGAGTATGTACCTAAAGGCCAATTAACATCAGACGTGCGAATGCTCATTCCATCTTCACTCTGTTAAATTAGTCTTTCGTTTTTCTGTCTGCGTTCTTAAAGATTCTTTGGAATTTTCTAAGATTGCTCGCTCGCTTGGTGTAAACGGCACTAGAACGTGTGAACACTTGCTTGTAAGCGTTCTTCTGTGTTCGGACGTGCTCGCTCCCCGGAGCGGTCTCTTCAAAGCGTTCTTATGTTCTTGCTCTGTTCTAGTTCTTGCTCGTTGATATCTAGGTGTAAACGCTAAAACGAGCTTTCGTTTACACTAAAAGAGCCAAAAATAATACTCTTGTTCTAGCTCTAGCTATTTGTTCGTTTGGTCTAAGCCCACCTTAAGCGATAGACGAGCCACGCGCTTACAATATGGTTCTACCTTACCGAAAAGCAATTCTGCATACTCCGGTCGCCAGGACGTTACATTTTCACGTTTGGCTTATTCAGTATATCAGGCTTTCCGGACTTCGAGCCGGATGAGCTCAATTTTGTCGCATTTCTGTCAGGTGAACTACAAGCCCGTTTCTCTCTCTATAGACTGTCACTGCAAAGATGTTGTCACTGGACAGTGATAGTTTACTTGATAAACAGTTCAACGCAAAACCTCAGACACCCCAAATCATTTTTAATTCAATTGACCTAATTCTGAATTAAAGTAAATCTGACTATAGTCTTACCCCAGTTAATGTTGTGAAGGCCTAGTGGGCAGCTGCTCTTCGTAAAATACTGGTATTTAGCTAAATCTGGCTTGACTGGAAGCCGATCCCGATATAGTTAGGAAAAGGCTAGGCAGATGATGATGATGACCTAATTGTAAAAGAAAAACATGCTAAGATTTCATGTGCTGTTTTAATTTGTTTAAGATTCAAATCTGCATTGAAATAAGATCTATTATTATCTAAAAGATATCTATTTATCTATTATATTATCTATTATTATCTAGAAAATTTAAATTGGACGACCACCGTTTGTATTTGTTTACCTATTTCAGCGGGTTTTCGCACGTGGTGGCTTAAAAATAAATAGACAGGACAACATTCAGACGGTCGGACAGGACCACCGAATTTGACGTGCATAAATTCATTTTTAGATCATTTAGATACCCTACTAAAGAAAATTTGTACAAAACCTAATAAAAAAATTGTATTGTGTGGGGATTTCAATATTAACAGACTGAAAAGAAATAACTTCTCACTAGACTTCGAAAATGTATTGCTGAACTATAACCTTAAATTAGAATTAAATGAACCAACCAGACCAAAAAGCGGCAGTTGTTTAGATAACTTTGCTCATAATTCTAAACAAAAATGTGAGAGTAAAGTAATCGATTTCGCATTGTCAGACCATACTGCGCAAATCTTAAAAATTCAAGTTAAAAAAACATGCATACTGAATTCTTGGCACACTCAGAAACGTGATCTATCTAAAGAAAATTTAGTCTTATTTAAAAAGCATCTACAATGTCTGTCTTTTTCTGACGTTTTTGAATCAAATAACCCTAACGAGGAACACGATAGGTTTATTGAACTGTTTCGTTTATTTTATAATTTATGCTTTCCAAACCAACTAATTAATGTAAAACCCGATAAGAAAGTAAAATGGATCTCGCGAGGTATTAGAACTTGCAGCAGGAAACAAAGAAACCTACTTTGGAAATATAGGAAAGAACCTTCATGTGAAAATAAAACTACATTTAAAAATTATTCACGCACGCTTAAAAAAATTATCAATCTCACACAAAAAGCTAACAAACTACCTAATTCATTGTTCTCAAAATAAAGCTAAGACGTCATGGCAGATAATTAACAATAACAGTCGGTTAAAAGAACCAATATTACAAATTAACAAGGAAGATAAATTAGTAACTAATCCTAAGCAAATTGCTGATTCATTTAAGGCGAAAGGATAGACCAAACTACAAAATTGACCTCTCTTTGAAATACTACTACTACTAGACGAATGGACCAAATAATATAAAAAAAATTCCTAATACGCATAACATATTCGATTTTAAATTTTAAGTTTATTTTTTTTATTATCTTTCATACTTTAGTCGGAATAAAATCGAATATATCCTCTTTATATTTGCAATAATTTGCTTACTGCTTTCAAACAACTGAAGCGATTTAACAATATCATAGTGAATTTATTATTTTATTAAATTTAAGTTCAATATTTTTCACAATTATTACTTACGTGCCGTTAAATCAATAATACTATATTATTACATACGCGCCGGCGCTCGCGCTCACTCGGACGCGGACGCGGCGGCCGGCCAGTCTTACCCTAGCGTTTGCACGGGAAGGCTGTGTCGCATGTTAGCGCGCTCCGCTCGATAATATTTGCGTCAAAGAGTAAACAGTGCAGATAGTACGTTTGGTACAATAGTAAGATTGGGCTATTTAAAAATCGGACATTTCGTTAGGGCTTGGACGTTTATGTCAATATTTTGTATTGATGTACAAATACTATGTGAATAAATAGTTTTAGTGTTTTATTAGTGTACAAACAATTATTTGTAAATAGGTAGTAAATTGTGTTTGCAAGTGAACGAAGAATATTAATATTTTGAAACTATTTTTATAATTACTAAATTAAGTGTAATAAGTACTAAAATAAGATACCACGCAGAGAGAAGAAAATTGCTAATTTCTTAAATAGAGCGGCGCATATGAACAAAGTGCGGTAAGTATAAAATATTTTCGTTAATACCATAAAAAGAAATTTACAATAGGTAAAGCAACAGAAATGTAATGTTTTTCGTATTAAATTAAAAGATTCAATCTAAACACTTCAATTTAACTGAGTTGTTTCATGTCATAAAAAAAATATTTGCTATTGAGTTATTTTTAATTTTAATGGTAGAAAAGCTATTAGTGAATTTACCATTTTGAGAACCTGCCTTTTGCGTCTCGGTTGTCATTTTGCGAATATGGTTTTATGCGACCAAACCCAAAAAGAAATAGATTTTTTTTTGTCATTGCTTTACTTTAGTTCCCATTTATTTACATGTACACATTTATTTTTTCAGGAAGATGAAAACTATACCGTTACATGATGCGTTAGCTGTTGAGGGACAACAACAGGATGAAACCAGGTAAAACGTCTGCCTATTTATGAACAATAATATGGGTGTCAAATGAAAGGGCTGCTGCTAAAATCAATGAAATGCTAAATTTTTAAACAAAAAATATTATCTTCTTTTTAGAGCGTTTAAGCTTTTTGAGCTTCTTTTTTATTAGTTTTATTTTGTTACAGAGTAAATAAAACACTTGAGGATGTAGAGCAAAGTGACCAAATGTTTGATTGGCCCGAATCATCAGCTGATGATGGCTGCAATATAAATACTTCGCGTTCTGGTTTTGACAGCCCTGCTGATACAGCAACTATTGACCAAAATGCTGAAGTTCAGGTAATATATCTGACATTTTCTAAATTCTGGTTACAATTATGCTGGTAGTGGTGTCCTTTATATACCAAACTAAATAATAAATAACCTTTTAACCTTATATGGACGGATCAGATCGTATTTGTATACGATGATCATATAGATGTATACTTTATGTTACAGATAGAGATAACACCAGCTTCAAAAAACTATGCGAAATTTGCAGTTGAAGGTCGAAGAATTATTGATGTTAGTCATTTTTATAAAAAACTTCAAGAGGTAGCAAGTCATGGAAGTTTAGACTGCGGTTTGGGTTGCGTGGAAATTGTAGGTGAAAAAAGAACAGGATTCCATTCTTTGTTTACCCTTAAGTGCCAAATGTGTAATGAAAAATTTCACGTAGAAAATGACCCTCCTGGAGAGCAACTGACTGTTAACCACTGCGCTGTTGCTGGGACAATCGCAACTGGCAATGGACACTCTCAACTACAAGAGTTTTCTGCATCTTTAAATCTGCCAATTATGACTACCAAAACGTATAAAGCCTGTCATGTCAAGCTTCAAATGCACTGGGAAAAAGTTTCCGTTGAGAGTATGAATCAAGCAGCCGCATAGGAAAGAGAACTAGCTCTATCTGAAAATCGCGTTGACAAGAACGGCATACCGATCATAGACGTCGTTGTTGACGGATGCTGGTCTAAGCGAACTTATAAAAAAAATTACTCGGCCTTATCTGGTGCCGCTGCGATTATTGGAAGAAAAACAGGCGAGGTACTTTTCTTAGGTGTAAAGAATAAATACTGTGCAATTTGTGCTCAAGCAGAAAATAAAAAACAAGAACCTAAAACCCATGAATGCTATAAAAACTATAGTGGTCCATCTACGGCTATGGAATCAGAAATTCTCGTCGAAGGTTTTAGGTGTTCCATTGACATGCATAACCTGATTTACGCCAGAATGGTTTCCGATGGGGATTCTAGTACTTATGCGAAACTATTAAAAAGTCGACCATATCCTCACATTACTATAGAAAAAATAGAATGTCGCAACCACATTCTTCGAAATTTATGCAACAAACTAACGGCATTACAAACGGATACCAAATACCTGTGTAGGTTCAGAAAATTTGTTACAACCAAACGAATAATGATCATAAGAAGGTGTATCCGAAAAATCATATACGCTCATAAAGCAGATATAGAATCTGAAAGACGGTGTAACATAGAACCGCTATATGCAAACATACTGCTAGCCCATAATCACGCGTTTGATGATCACACAAAATGCAAACCTTTTTTTTGTAATTTCGTGGGTAGTGAACAGCCATCAGATGTTCCTAAAGACTTTTTTACCAGTACCTTATGGTCCAAAATTGGTCTGATAATGTCATATGTGGCGGCACATGCTCCGAGCTTGATACACGACATTGACAGCAACAATGTGGAGCGCTATAACAGCATTGTAGCCAAGCTCGTCGGTGGTAAAAGGGTTAACTACAGCAGGCGTGGCTCTTACCAAGCTAGGTGCCATGCTGCTGTAGTTTCTTTTAACACACACAAAGTGCTGACGACTGTGTATAAATCTATCGCAGGGCGTAGTCCACGAGGAAATGTAAAAAAGTTAGAAGAGAGAAGAATTAAACGCATGAAAGCGTTAAGAAAATATTGCCGAAGAAAAAATAGACTCCTTTTTTCAAAAGCTGGGGATACCAATTATGGGGAAAATTGTGAAAAACCCGACATGACTCCTGAAATTTTTGAAAAAGAAAAAGAGACCTTCTTGCAAAATTTAAAAAAAAACTGAGGAAGAAAGGCAAAAAGTTGAACGAGATACTGTTCTGCAAAGTTCTTGTTCAGACTGGTTAGAGCTCAGGCGAAGTCTATTAACTGCATCAAATTTTGGTAGAGTGGTGAAAAGACGAAAAAATATTAGTTGCTCAAATCTGGTAAAAGACATGCTTTACAAAAAAACTATATCAAATATCAGTTCAATAAAGCATGGCAGAGAAAATGAAAAAAAAGCTTTGGATCAGTTAGCAAAACAACTAAATGTCCAAATTCAACCATGTGGGCTTTTTATTGATGAAGATATACATTATCTTGGAGCCACACCGGACGGCTTGATTGAAGCTGACACTATAGTAGAAATAAAATGCCCTATAACAGCGTTCCAAAAAAATGTGAGAGAAGCTGTAGAAAATAAAAAAATAAAATTTTATAAAATTAATAAAGGAGAATTGGTTATAAACAAATCACACGATTGGTACTACCAAATACAGGGACAATTGCATATAACCAAAAGATTGAAATGTTTGTTTGGCATTTGGACTGGAGAGGATCGACCTCTATGGACAGAATGGATTCACAAAGATGATAATTTCTGGGCAAACAAAATGGAGGAAAAATTGTGCATATTTTACACAGAATGTCTACTTCCTGAACTGGTTGACCCGAGGTTTCCACGAAACCAGAAAATACGAGATCCCCAATTTATTCAATACGCGATCGAAGAAAACTCTACAAAAGAAAAGCGAAAATGTATGAATATTGAAAACGAAGATAAATCTAGCCAGCTACAAAAGAAACAAAAAACTGTTGAAAAAGAAAATGAAGAAGTGAAGTCAAGCTCTAATGAAAGTAGTACAGAAGAAAAAAGAAATCAAGATATCATATTAAAGCCACTTTACAATGAAAATAATACAGATGAAACTATGTATTTAAAATCTACGTTTGTTAGGGAAATGCAATTTAACGAGTTTTAATTATTTTTTTAATCGTTGCTCCACCCTAGGAATTTATCCAGTCTTGTCAGAAGTATTAAGTAAATAAAGATATTATATTGATATTTTAGTTTTTTTACTCGAACTCTCTAACCACAATGACGTACTCATTAAAGAATATTTTTTTCTATTTTAGTTTTTTTACTCGAACCCTCTAACCACAATGACGTACTCATTAAAGAATATTTTTTTCCCTAAATAAGCATTACCTATAGGTAGCGACAGAAATGCTTCGAACGCATCTGCGTCCGGTGATACTCTTTGACGGTCGGGGGAATACGCGGGCGCGCGGAGCTGTAAGCGTGGCCCCGCGGGGTGGTCAGCGCTGGCCGCATGTTTTGTTCAATGCTCAAGGACGTTGAGCTATCCTTTCGCCTTAATGATTTCTTCATTGACCAGGTACAAAAAATAAATAGTAAATATCCAAGAAATACAAGTAGTAATCTCCATGTCAGCAATTCATTATTCATGCCCCCAGTAATACCTCAAGACATTTTGCGTATAATAAAACACTTGAAAAATAAAAATAGTGTTGGATGCGATGAAGTTTCTACCACAGTGGTAAAATTTGTTTCGGATGTCATAGCTAAACCATTAACCCACATAATCAATACATGCATAAGCTCAGGTATATTCCCTGATAAATTGAAAACTGCCATAGTGAAACCATTCCATAAAAAAAACAATAAGGAAGACATGTCGAACTATAGACCGGTAGCTTTAATTTCAGTGTTCGCAAAGATATTCGAGAAAGTTATTTATGAGTCTATTTACACATTTGTAACTAAAAATAATATTCTATGCGAAGAGCAAAAAGGCTTTCGAAAAAACAAAAATATTAATATGGCGATATTTGATCTCTTAAAAGTGATAATGAACAATGTGGATAAAAAAAATCCTGTATGCGCAATATTCACAGACATGACGAAAGCATTCGATTATGTAAAACATGACATCCTCTTAAATAAGCTTAATCAATATGGGATAAGGGGCAATGTCCTAAATTTAATAACGCGAACTAAAATATTTATCCCATGGTAGAATTATTACATTCGGAGTCCCGCAGGGTAGCGTACTTGGCCCATTGTTGTTTTTACTTTATATTAACGACCTACCTTGTCAAATACATCATCCTATGACTTTATTTGCTGACGACAGTACAGCTATAATTGAATGTAAAAATAATAATCAATACGAAAGAGACATAAATGATACACTTGAAAAAATAATAGATTGGCTTAATAAAAATAATCTTGTGTTAAATCTACAAAAAACTAAGGTAATGCATTTCTTCCAACGACTGAGGCCAAACTATATTGTAACTAAATATAAAAACGAAATAGTAGATACCATTTCAGTTACAAAATTTTTAGGAGTACATATTGATGACAAATTGACCTGGAAGGACCATGCTGAAATTGTGTGCCAAAAATTAAGCAAAACTGCATATATTCTATACAATCTCTCAAAAAAGTTAAATATGAACACGTTAGTGACAGCATATCATGGTTTGGTTGCTTCATTACTAAGGTTCGGTGTTATATTCTGGGGAAACTGTAGTGAGAGAGAAAGAATATTTAGGGCTCAAAAACGTTGTCTTCGATCAATGACAGGGCTTAAACCTATAGAAAGCTGTAAACCAATTTTTAAATCACTGAAGATTCTAACACTACCTTCTTTGTACATTCTTGAAGTTGCCCTATTTGTTAAGATGAACAGTAATTTGTTTACATCAATGATTGATAAAAGAATACGCAAAGGACCAGTGAGGTCTCAATATAAAAGTCAACTTTATACAGGTGGTTACAAAACATCCTTACTGAAAAAAAATATTTTTTCCATGGGTCCTCTAATCTATAATCAATTACCAATAAATCCAAAAGTATTACCCATCTCAGTTTTCAAAAAACAGTTAACAAAGTTATTACTAGAAAAATGTTACTATTCAGTTAAGGATTTTTTTGATGATAAAAGTTTTTCCTAACCCCTTAAGAAAACTCCCCAGTTTTGATTGTATTGTAATTAATATAAATTTGTGTTATTTTTTTTAAATTATTTTATTTGATGTTTGTCATTGATTTTCGACATTTATATTCTTTGACATTTTGATTTTTGACATTTGTATTCTTGACATTTTGATTTTTGACATTTATATTCTTGACATTTTCATTTTTGACATTTTGATATTTGACATTATATTTTGATTTTTGACATTTGAATTGTAATAATAGTATCAAATTGGTAATTGTAATGACATGTCAAAAATTCTAATGTAAATAATTTATATCTTTTCTTTTAATACACATATTTAATTGTTTTTTTTTTTTAATTAATTTAATTAATGATAATAATTCAATAATTATAATTGATCTACTTAATTGGGATAATAATGATATATAATCTAAAAATTTTGCATGCCGATTGGTAAAATGTGGCTGAGCTATAATTATGTACTTAATCTTAAGACCTGTATGTATTACCCATATTTGCGAAATAAACATTCTATTCTATTCTATTCTATTCATTTACAATGAAGATTAAAAAAAAATCTTACCTGTATTATTTAGTACAATCAAATCCTTCGTTTAATACACATATCTAGTAAAAATATAAAAAGTGTTTAAAAAAAAACCTTATAACCCTTTTTGAAAATTAGTGAATTTCCACATCAACAGGTCTGTTTTTTTCTTTATTTATTTTTTTATTTCTTTTTTTTTTTAAAGTACTCATTACCCAACAATAGGACAAAATGTGTGGAGGCTGCGGCTGTTGCGGTGGATGCTGCAGTGGATGTTGCTGCCCTTGCATCACGATCTACACTTGTTGTACGAAGATTTGCTAGTGCCTCACCTTGATCTCAGGGTGGCATGGCGACTGCGACTGTCGCAACCCAGTGCTGGGCACGCCGTCATTGAGGCGGTTAGGCCCCTCTTTGAGGAGTGGTTGGAAAGAGGTCACGGCGTCCTCTCTTTCCGTATGACGCAGGTCCTCACCGGACACGGTAAGTTCGGGAGGTTCCTGCATCGAATCAAGCAGGAGAGGACGCCCGGGTGTCGCCACTGTGTGGACCGCCCGGAGGACATGGTGGAGCACACGGTAGAAGTGTGCCCCGCTTGGGCGGAGCACCGCTGTGTCCTTGTGGAGGCTATCGGGAGCGGCGACCTCTCGCGCCGGGCCCTGGTTCAGGCCATGGTCCGGAGCGAGGAGGGTTGGCATGCTGTCGCCTCCTTCTGCGAAGCAGTAATGCTCGTGAAGGAGGCTGCTGACCGCGAGCGCGTGAGGGAACGGTCCTCACGCCGCCGCCGCCGAGATCCCAAACCCGATTTCCGACCACCGTAGGCGCGGGTTCGCGGACGGCGAGCACTGGGTAGCTCGCTGTCCAGCAGTCTGGAAATAATCTGGACCGAGCCCAGTCGTCAACGGCGTGTTCTGTTCCACGCGCGCCTCAAGGAGATGTCAGCAAACTGTAGGGGCCCGGCCGGGCCGAAGCCTCTGGGGGGAACACGAAGTATTCCTAAAGGTTGACACCGAGTCCCCCCCAGAACGAAGGCAACGAAGGAACGGGGTAGGGGTTTAGTCAGTAAGAGTCTGACACGCCCTCCCGCTCCGCCCAAGAGCGGGAGAAGTCATTCTGATGATTCCCCTACCAGAAAAAAAAAACCTGTATTATTTGATACTGCTCGTTATGTTGATCAAACTATTACTTGTGGACAACTCTTTAGGGTGAATTTTCTTGCACTGGTTAGCTAGCGTTTAACTATTATGTAAGTAATTAATATTCGGAACGATCTAATCAGTTTCCAACAGAATAACCAATTATGATAATTAAAATAATGCGTTGACTGGCAGGATAATAAAATACACACATAGGCGCCTATAGAATGCATGCGGTATTCTTAAGTGTGCCCAATCCAAGTTACATTTCCTTCCAACACTTCTTACGTGATTATGTGTGAATTGGTGTACAATAAAGCGTATATTATTATTATTTATTATTATTTCGAAGAAGATATCTGGGTTTTTATAGAAATGAAAATATAACGTGTAAAATTATTATAATTAACACGTTATTATAATATTATTAAACTAATTTATGAATACGAGTATAAATTATAAGTTCGAACCTTTTCAATAATTATTTATTTGAGCCGACATAATTATTTAATGACTTGTAATTGTTTGTAAGCTATTCCATTTTACTCAAATAATTCTAGGAACTTTAGTTCACTAAATTGTTTTGCGGTTTACCTTAGCATCGTACGTATATTGCCACTATATAAGGAAACTCATTATATTTTCACGAATAATGTAATTAACAAATACAGAAATTGTAGAAATTACTCACATTATTTTCAGTACACACCTACTCATTAATTTCATAAGGTAATTTAATAGTAATAATTATGTCGAGTAATGTGAGTTATAGGAAAAAGGGACAACAAACAATATTATTAATTACAAATGTTGTTTGTTTACAACTTTTATGGTGTAGGCAATTGAAGTGTTAACAACAAAAAACAATTTGTAACATTAGTTTAATAAACATAAATACATATAATAGGTAAGTTAAAACCGACTTCAGTATGTGGTTTTAATTTAAATTCGATACCTCGACGCGTTCCCAAAGCATTGACAGATAGATAGACACATAGACGGACAACAAAGTGATCCTTTAAGTGTCCCGACTTTTCTTCTGAGGTACGGAACCCTAAAAACAAAAGCTCTGAAAGTCCACGCAAAGTATTTCAATGTCAGGGTCACGAAAGCAAGAAGTGGAAAATAGATTCAGGTCAAGTGTCACAGAGGGCGCTCTAGTGACCCGGCAGGGGTCACAGGAGGGGAGGCAAGGTAAGAAAAATTAAGAGTTAAGTATTTCGTAGAATTGCGACCGCAAATTGACTCGGAGAAAGAAAATTTACCGTTTTTCACAACGTTTTTGCCGCATATTTATTCAGCTTATTCGGTTAGTTACACAACGCAAGCTTTTCTTTTATTTATTTCAATTTTTGTCACTCGTAGCCTGATTCACGTAAAATCAAATAAATCAAATATCGTTGAAGTTTTATAGTTGTTCTATCGAAGTCCCACACAAAATAGGTATTCACGGCTTCCATGAACGGGATTTGATAGAACGTTGATTTAATTGGCTTGAAACTAAACGATTTATCAACGGGTTATTGCCAGTTTCATTATTACGTACCGGGAATCAGGATAGTGATTGGCATAGTGAACGACACTTCGATTGAACGACTTTAAAATCGGTGTAGTTCAAGCCCGATTTAATGTGAATACGACAATGGTCTAAATGGCTAAGCCGCTACGTTATCGTTACGGTTTTGATTACATGAATCAGCCTACAGGTCTGCCACTAAGCATAGAAACTCTTCAGAAGTCATATCTGACGGTATTTTCATAACTATATAAGAAGTAAATATGCAAGTGCATATAATCCGATGTCAGGATTATATGCACTTGTGTATTTACTTTTTATTTAGTTGGGAAATCAACCTATGATGGGCGTGTCAAACTTACTGACTAAACCCACTTCTGTTCCTTCTTTACCACCGTTCCATGACTCAGCTTCAACCCTGCTGGGCCTACGGTTTACAGACATCTTCTTGAGGCGCCCGCCCGCACTACGCGCTGTCGACGACTTGGGCTCGGTTCGGACGGTTACCCGACAGCCGGACGGCGAGTTACCCTTTGCTTGTCGTTCACAAGTCTACGTTTAAAGGCGTATTTACATATGCAAATGCATAAAACGCCATTTTTACGTAATGTTAATTATTAATAACAGTGCTGGTTTCATAAGTTAATTGTGCAGGCGTGTTGTACCTATTATGCGGGAACACTGGAGAGCTGACTGTGACGTGACGTACGTCTCATGAGCACTCGGCGTAAAGCGTGATGATCTGTCCTGTAACGTCAGTTGACCTAAAAAGGTCATCCGTTTTCAGCTTAGAAATTAATATAAACAGACAAACTTCACAAGTTTACTCAAAAATATGTTTTATTGCATTTGTCATAGGATCTACTATAGAATAATAGAATAAATATATATAAATGATAATATACCAACCTATTGTGAAAATGAACTGAAAAAATAACAAATAGTACTTTTACTGTGTATGTTTTGTTCTTTTCAGCACATACTTACTTTCATAATTATAGTTCATAATTATAATAATGAGATGCCTAGTTAAATCAACTCATCGTGTCAGTCATAGGCTTGACAATTCCTACTATGGAATGAAACTTTCACTCCACGCACATCAGCCTATTCAATGCCAGTGTGGAGCCGCTGCACAGGACATGCGACACTTGCTATGGATCATGCACAGTCGGATCTATACACGTTGCCAAATACTGGGTTGAAAATTTTCGTGAAACAGTACATCGACACGATCACTCGATCATTTCCTTTTTCCCCTTTTACCCAGTACACTATCTCTGCTACTACAGCGTTCTGTACTCTGTGATCTTTGGAATCAACCTAAAAGAACGTAGTTTTTTATTTAAATCTAAGAAGTTTAATTTGTTGAGCGGCACAATTTTCACGAAACCTGCGAGAAATTTGCGAACTCTACGCTCTCACTGTAAGAAACTCCTTGAAAGCGAATCTTACGCTTTGTCGAATTCTTGTTAACCTACACGGGACATAATTTGAATAACAGATTTCTATGCAAACCTTTGCTTTTATGTGCACTAGGGCTTTCATCCAGGGAGTCAGTCTCGAAAATATCGAGAGTCTCAACGATTTTTCTGTTTTTTCGAGACTCGAGAGTGATATCTCCAGTCTCGGGAATAACGAGCCTACTAAAATCTACTAAATCAAACACTGCACGATACGACGCCATACTTAACAATAGATACCATTTTGAATTTATGACTTTAAAAATTTGAATTCCAGAAAAAGTTTTTAATAATAGTAGATTATGTGACTAGGGAGTAAAGCAGTGTCTTTAAGGCGAGGGCGGCATGTTGAATTCCGAACAAAACGAAGGTTGCTAAGTTTTAATCCCGAACGTTAGTGAGGGATTTATATAATTAACTCCCGAGCATTGCGAGGAAGTTAATAGAGAAACCTGAGTGAAGTGAGGAATTAAAGCCGCCCAAGACAAAGACAGCTTTACTCCCGTGTTGGATACTCTACCTTTTACACCATGTGTGAGATAATTACAAGTCTACTACGATTAATTAACTAGGTACTATATATCGTATAAAACAAATTATAAATAAATTAAAAAATATGCAACATTATTTACACGTTAATCTCAACTCCAAATTAGAAGCAAACAAAATTCAATATCTATAACTTTACTCTTTTTTAGAACCTCCTTAACCTTTTCCTCAGTATGTAACCACATTTATTATTCTTTTTTTTTGTTAGTGGCCAGTTTCATTTTTGAATAAATTTGTTTGATGCACGTACATTTTAAATTATTGAAGGCGTATTTGATGTTCTAAATTAAAAAAAAACCATTATGCCCTAGGGATCGGCCATACTGTATTATCTCCCTAGGTGATAACGAGTTGCTTTAAGTGCAGGTTATATGACACATAATAGGGTCATTATCGAGCAGGTGGTGTAAAAAATTATTTTATAACTGAACCAATTATTTAATACCTAATTGATTAATCTACAAGTCTCGAAAGGCTCGTTTTTCCCGGAAGTTCCGAGACTGGATCGAGTCTCGATTTTTTAGTCCCGTAATTCGATTAAGTATCGAGACTGAAAGCTCTTATGTGCAAAAATATTATAATTATTAAGGCGACACTAAATGCCAGCGACCTTGAGCGAGTGGGGAGAAGCTAGTGTTAAGAGCCCCCGAATATTTGCGTATCAAGATTATTCGAATAATATCCTTCATTTATTCAACACAATTCGAATAAAAGCCGTATATCTAAAGATTGGTAATTAAATTATCTTTAAGATTGTGATGTGTTTTTTAAAAATACACTCATTGGTTTTTGCCAGATCTTCGTTTTTTTCCCTACGTTCGACATAACTTTGAAAATAAATTACACCAAGTTCTATAAAAAAAAATGTAGATATTCGTATATATAATTATTATGCAAATAGTCTAGTTTAAAGCGCAGGCCACACCGCGAGCTACCGACTAACCTGACAAGCTAAGCTAACGAAATATCTGACGATTCCAGCGAAGTTACTCGTTCACCTCGTTGGCGCGCCCGCGCTTCGCTAGCTTAGCTCGACCTCCAGCCTGCTCGCCCGGTTCGTTAGCCTGTCCTCCCCGTTTCGAGTAGACTAGTCGACGTTCGTCTTTCGAATAGCAGTGCGCCCCCCGCTTCGCCCGCTTAGCCCGTTTCGCCCGCTCCGCCCGTCGCTTGTCTGTCCGTAGTTTTCGGTGTGAACCCCGTGTAGTTTAACTCGCCAATATTTCGCGTAGTTTGTTTAGTTACCTTCGTTCGCTTCGCCCACCTGCCTAGCCCGCCCACCCGCTAGCTGGCGGTGTGGCCTGCGCTTTAGATGTATTTTTTTAAAACGTACTGACTAGCCGTGTAGATATGATGTTGGATTTAAAATTATCAAAAGAATTGATTCACACGTTGGAATGCCCCAAGTGCCCAAGTCACCTACACTTTGGAGGATCTGATGAGTGCCGTCGATGCTGCTATTAACGTAACCACCTACTGGGCCCAAACTGTTTAACGAGTTTACCATCGAATCGAAAAGAAGAAGACAAATTATCAAAAAGCATATATCTGCCCCTTAACAGCCAAAATACGGGTACAGTCGGCTTCGCATACCGACCCTCTCATCATTGTACCCTTCACAATAGGCTGCTTTTCAGGATATTGTTGCCATGTGGGATCCCGCAGTACCCGCTAATGGAAGTGATTTGCTCTGGCCCCCACTTTAGCAGACCTGTGTTAATTATTTTATGTTAACTATTGTGTGGAGCGTTGGTTTTAACAAATGACCTCATTTGCATTACGCGTTGCGTTAAATTCATGGTTTGATAATTGTTATTGTGTAAATATTAGTTAATAATAAAGGATCATCTATAAATTATTATTCGCTAAAAATAACCAGTCCCACTCTGAATGGAACGAGAGAAAGTGTTTGACTTGCCCTTAACTAAAACCTACTTTATTCAATCACCGTAACATTTTTGAAAAAGCTTTGCTGCACCCCTTCGGTTTGCTGACAATATATCAGGCACGCGTGGAACACATCGTGCCGGCGACATCTTCAGTGGCTGACCAACCTGCGATTATACGGACGCCTAAAGCTCATTTCATACTACGCTATAATATATAGCGTAGCTCTATATAATCTTTAGTGTAGATTACTATAATTTTTTTATTTAACAAGATTACGATAATTTTGCATTAAAAATCCATTAAGCTATATAAAGTTAATTAACTGATCATAATTATAGTTTTTATTCCAACACTTTCAACTGGATCACTCGAGCGCTATTTCAACAACATATGTAGTATGAAATATAAACGTGTCACTTAGCGTTCAATAAGTCTTTATTGTCCTATAAAACTTTGTTATGATCATGATAGTGCTCATGACATTATTGTTAGTATTAGTTCTTTACCTATGTATATGAAACTGCACATTTTGAACTGTGATTTAAGTAGGTAAGTACAAATAAACATTAATCAAGCTACATTTACACACAACCGCTCTTAAAATTTATATGACGTTTTCATACAACTTTCTCTAGATATTTTGGAATACCTATTGGAGAAGAAATGGGTGGTAATCCACCACGCAAGTCCAGTGCGCTTTTGTCCGTAGAGGCCCAGCAGGGCCTAAACCTAATAGAGCCATGGATTAGCTTCCAAAAGTGGAACACGGGGTCCTAGAACGCAAGACAAAGAACGAACATAAGAATGAGTTTTAGTTATGTAGTTACTCAGATACCCGCGAAACGAGACACAATAGTAAAACAATAACAGCGCGGTCTCATAGAACCGGTTGGGGATTCAAACGTTAAAGTCTGATACACCTGTCGCTCTATCTTACTGCAAGAGAAGTCATTTGACGATTACGAGTACCTATCTTAAATATAACAGGGATTAATAGTTATGCCAAACATCGATATTATTTGAACTTGTAATACCAATTCATTCCGAAGATATCAATTCAAAGTACGCAGTTTTATATAATGACAATTTTATAGATCTGTACCGAAGTACCATTAATCAGTATTATTTTGACAAGTACGGATTAGGGTAATTTACGTAATTTAGGTCACAAGTACTGTTTATTGGGTGGAATACGGTGATTAGTAGAGAACAAAGAAAAATATTTATTTATTAAAACTTTATACATTAGTAGGTAACACTGAACAGAGGCAGATTGAGTCCGCCTTTGTAGCATTTTGAACCTGTAGACATAGCCACCTAATAAGTAGAATGGTTGCTTCGATACAAGTGTGCTCGAATGGGAGGCGTTCACCTCCTTCTGCGAAGCAGTAACGCGAGCAAAGAAAGCGGTAAAAACCACGAGCATAGGTGTTAGAAGTCGCAAAATAATTTCCAGCCTATAGGCGGAGGCTTGCGGAGGGTAAACAATGAGTAGCTCGCCATTCGGCCGTCCCGTAAAGATCAAACACGGGTCGATGTCGCGTTGTGTTCCAAGTGCACTTCAAAGAGATGTCAGTAAAATTGATGGAGCTGGTTAGGGCTGAAGCCAACCATGGCTGACGGTTTCACTTTAAGAGTAGATTTTTTTTTATAAATAGTAGGTACAAGAGCAGCTTAAATTTAAAATTCGTCTGTAACCGAACTAGGTAAAAACCTGTATCTCGGCGCCAAACCTCTTAGAAAATTATAATGCATACAAAATTTAAGCCAACGAATACAGTTATTATATTCGACTAGCTATGTAGGTAATGTTTGATTTTATACGAGTATACCCTGCAGGATTTATATTAAAATGCATCAATATCATCTGTCGCTGTAAAGGTAACTTTCACTAATACCTATATTATATCGGTAACCTTACTTACTTTAATCAACGTTTGCAGGCGGGGCGCAGATGAAACCTAATAAGGGATAAAACTACTTTTCAACGAATACGTATCATAATGTGAGTACTGAGTATCACTGCCGTCACTCTGAGGATGGGACCACACTATGATCAACCGTTTTCATCTATCGGTTTTTTTTATTAGGTGGTTTATCATCAGAATGACAAAAAATTGTTCCATCTGTGCCTTTCGCTTCAAGGCCTTTCAAAAGCGAACCCATGGTCCCAAAGATTTTGACACTGCTGGGTCTTTATCTACCGTTCAGGATTTTCATTGTTTTACTCGTTGGTTTGTCGCAAAAACTATAAGTGGGGTATTGGATTAGAATACGGGTTCGAGAAGAGTTGTTGAGGGTTTTTGATCTGGGTTTTTGAAGTAACGGCCCGGTTCCTGACTTCGTGGTGCGAGTCTATTGGCATGGAATGGCCTTAGATCGTTTACATATTATGTGTCGTCCTATCATCATGATGATGTAACCATTTCAGTGGAAAGATATACACTTCTGGGCATAGATCTCCTCCAAGTTTGTCCACAATGACTGGTCCTGTATATCTCGCATCCATTGGATTCTCGCGACCTTAACGCCTTCAACGCGGTTGCCACTCCAGAACCTTTTGGCTTCATCGACCCGTTGTTCTGCGAGCAATATATCCTGCCCACAGACACGTAGTTTGATGATTCTTCGGGTTATGTCCGTAACCTTGTATCTCCTTAGGATATCTTCATATTTAATCCAATCATGCAAGGAAAATCGGCTTCCAAACTCTATATCCCTTTTAAAATGAAATTTCTGAGGAAAATTCGCAAAACCTTTGAGAGCCTAATAATAGTAGGCGTGTTATCATATTTTTTTAAATTGTTATAAACTAATGCTTGACCGCGATCCCACCCGATGGTAAGCAGTGATGCAATAATTAATAGTGAGGCACACTAGTTTATTAAGAGCCTATTCACTCTAGTCTTGAAGACACCCAAATTGTAACCGGTTGGAAAGACCACAGCAGGCAAATTGTTCTATACTCCGTCGGTTTAGGTAGTTAACTAAAGGTAAACAATCTTGGCATGTCTTTTTATCTAAAAGTTGTCTATAAATTATATGTAAAAATCTTTGCAAATAGGTATTTACCTAAATCGATGTTAGCTAATAAACTAAATTTAAATAAACTTTGTGTATATTTTATACGACCTCTTTAATATAAAAAGACATACCAAGACTGTTTACCTTTAGTTAACTACCTAAACAAACGGAGTATAGTCCTTCGATGTACGCGGTATAAACGACTCTACACACATGGCATTATCATTATTCACTCGGTATCGATCGACCAAATTCATAAATAATCGATTGGCTAACTGATGTGTGGACACTATCGACGTCAACAGACCGCAGTATGGCTGCGGCTTTACTCACCAATCTGTGTGACTGGCACTCGCTACACGCCGCCGCGTCGACTGAAGTTCGCCGCCGGATTACGCTCGTCATTACCGCTTATTGGCGTGCTTTGATCGCGAGACGCCATGTTGCGGGCATATAACAGTTGATTGTGATCGCGTAATTAGTGCCAAGTGATACTAAGCTGGTTATTATACAGGTTTAGATGAAATTAGCTAAATTAAACGTGTTGCGCCGACCCTAAGTAATATGGGATAAGGGCAAGAAGATAAAATTAGCTAGAAAAACGCTGCAGAAGGATGGTTTGTATTTCTTTTTCTTAGTTTACCTCTCCATTACATCGGGTTATTGTAAACTCGTCACATTTTCGTTTCAGTTTCATTCACCAATGCATAGTGTGGCGTAACAAACATTACATTAACGTTTATACCATACGAGCTTGTGCCAGCGGCTTCAAAAATCTCAAGGGGGAAAAGTATCTGTTACTAACAGAGACCTTGTCCAATTTATAGACATGGGTTGTACACAGAGATACACAGTACACAAAGGTGCTAACTGATGAAGTCTCAATCAAATCCGTTCAGTCGAATAAAATCAGACATAATAAAACAAAAATAACCGTAGGGTCCCAGCAGATTCGATGCTTCTGAGGCCATGGGTTGCTATGGGTTATGGAAGGTAAACAAGGAACATAGGAGTGGGTTTTAGTCAGTAACAATCTGACACGCCTACCCGCCCAAGAGCGGGAGAAGTGATTCTGATGATTTCCCACCTAAAAAAATAAATAAAAACTATGTGTCTCACGGATGTGCCAAAAATAGGTCCGGATACATATAATATGTATAGGTACACACAGACACAGATGGCATGAAGTTTAAGTAAATAAGTAACTAAATAAAACCTGCCTCAAAGAAAAGATTTGGCCGAAGGGTATCGTGTATTGATAGTTTCGTGGAATGATACCGAGCTCGCGGCGAAACACGACGCGCTCACATCATGCGTGATAGTTTGATGAATTGTTACGGTTTTATTTATATGTATTCGTTTATTATTTTGTAAGATGTTTGTGTATTATTTGAGGCCTTGGTTGTTTAGCCTATCAATACCCGCGAAACGAGACACAATAGTAAGACAATAACAGCGCGGTCCTATGAGACCGGTCGGGGATTAATGAATTAAAATAAAGAGTTAGATTATTACTAGCTGATCCAACAGACGTTGTTCTGTCTTAGAATTACGAGTATACAAGTCGCTGACAGACGTAAAATCTTCTTAGATTTAAACTTGTGGTTGTTTTCTGAAATTTTCTATTTTCTGCGCAACTGCCTTATTTTTATCTTTTATAAGAATCATCTCCTGACAATAACAAATACAACAAAAAAGAATTAGTGAAATTGGTCCAACCGTTCACGACAAAAGACGTGACTAAAGCACATAAAAAAATAATTTCTATAACACCTCTAGATCATAGATTTGCAACAGGGGCGGTACCGCCCCCTTATGGGCGCTGGAGCTTTTCAAAGGCAAAAGGTTGCGTAAAAAATAATTAATAATTACAACCCTCAACCGCAACCATGAGTAGCACGATTAAAAAGAGAGAGAATTGATTTTTAATTTGTGATTACCTATTAATGATAGATAATAATAGACGGACATTATATAAAATTGGTATAATTAAATATGTTAGTGGCGTGTTTTTTTTTTCAAGTTGGAAATCATAGCCGATCGCCTCAATGAGGACACAGCGGTGCTCCGCCCAAGCGGGCACACTTCTACCGTGTGCTCCACCGTGTCCTCCGGGCGGTCCACACAGTGGCGACCACCGGGCGTCTCTTCTAGCAGGAACCTCTCGAACTTACCGTGTCCGGTGAGGACCTGCGTCATACGGAACGTTAGGACGTCGTGACGTCTTTCCAACCACTCCTCAAAGAGGGGATTTATCGCCGCAATGAAGGCGCCCACAAACGCTCCCCGTTGGAATTTAGTTTTCTTGTAAAAGGGGCAGTAATTCATAAAAGGCTGAGAAACTATGCTCTAGATTATAAAACGATAATTTTTACAAGTCAGCTTCACTTTCATTTCTACCTCGTTCACCACTGCTAGAAAGCCAGATAAACTCCAGTCATTATTGATTACCCTCACGACCTCAGCAACACACAGCCATGTTTGAACTTACAATTAATACTGCTGGTAACACTAAGCCGTGCCTACACGAGGGGCTCATTAACGCAGGCACAATAATTAATCAGTCGGTAAGCTCGGCACTTAATGCATGATTAGTTGGATGACGTACAGGGCTTTGGGTAATGTAGGAAACCTGGAATGAAGGACTTGAACTCGTACATACGTACCTATACAACTCGGTCACATTAACTTGATGCTTGACGTCGATGAAATAATGTCCAAAAACAATATAACAACAACAGAGAACTAGCCAAATGATCGACGAGAGTATCGATAACAAAGATGCTGAGCATACCTGACACTTGCCGGGCGAGCTAAGGAAATGCGGGGGGAAAAGGGGGGATGCTTGCATTTCAGATATGCATCAAGTTAATGTAACCGGATTGTACATAGAAGAAGATACATTAGTTATAAAAATATACAAAGGTACTGCTAATTTAAAAATGAATTTCTTCCAGCAGACCCGCGAAAAGGAGGCAAAATATTGTGTAAAGACGAGAAAAGAAGGGTTTATGAAAACTTAGGTACTTTATAATAATCGTGTGAGCACACTCAACGGAGAAATATAAATGTCATTGAAAATTTTATAAGAATGCAAAATTGTGAAAGATTTTCAAGTTTACAATACGATAAAAAATATATAAAACTGTTACCAATAATTTTCGAGTGAGATTTAAACCTTCCAACGCTGCGTCTTCCGTTACGTGGCCGCTACTTAGAACCTTCCGTCCCCATCGACAATGTGCCCGACGACCTGGCGAGGGTCGCGGGAATACGATGGATGCGAGACGCCCAGGACCGGTCGCTGTGGCGACGCTTGGAGGAGGCCTATGTCCAGCAGTGGACGTCTTTCGGCTGAGATGATGATGATGATGATGAGATTTAAACTCTCAGCCTCAGTCATACCAACTACCGTAGGCGTGAGTTAGCGGACGGCTAGCAACCGGTAGCTCGCCGCCCGGTCGTCCAGTAACTGTCTGGACCAAGCCCGCATCGTCGACTTGTTAGTGTAGTCGTAGTAAATAATATTTACTTTAAAAACCATTTACAAGTTAGTTATTTCGTCTATTGAAACTAGATGAGGCCGGTATTTGTTAGCTGACTACCCTGAGAAGAAACACCGAAACAAACTCAGGGGTCAGTCTCTTTTAAACTATAGTATCTAGTAAACATTAAATTGATTCTATTGACAATCAAATAATTACGTTTATCAGTTCACCAGTAAAATTCCGTGCGGTCTCATGCGACCGCGCGAAACGTCATCGCAACATTGGGTTGTACGGGTCTGATAGGCAGCCGCTCCTCGTAAAATACTGGTATTTAGCTAAATCTGGCTTGACTGGAAGCCGACCCCAATATAGTTGAGAAAAGGCTAGGTAGATAATGATGAGATGGTGGTTATAGGTACCCGTGACCAAAACCAGCCAATTGCCGTAAAGAAATAGGCTTGGAGATAAGGGGTTAACTATGAGTATTTTGTATATCCGTCTGTAGTTTGCGCCCATAGAACGATGTTTTATCGTTCCATATTGCTACTCTTTCATTATACCTGTACCTATACAGCTATCTGCGATCCTATCATACCCGACGCCGTGTCCGCCAATTATTTTCGCATAAAACAATGATAAAGGGATAATAACATAAAATAATAGGTTTTATCAGCACAGACCCTAGCTTCATTAGTATTAATGAATATCTAAATATAGAAAGGTTTTAGGCGTTATAATGGCGATGGCGAAACGAATTTGTTTGTGTTTGATTTTAACACAGTTCACTCTATTATAATTGCATTGTTAGGTAGGTAGGTTAAATTTTACGTTAAGTGCTTTAGTATTAGTAAGGAACAAAACGTTAATAATAATAATTTGACTTCAATTTCAGACAACTAAGGTAAATAGACAATATAAATAAACGTTCTTACAAAATAATAAACTAATACTTATAAAAATAAAACCATAACAAATTACAAACTATTGTACACGAAGTGATGGGTGTCGTGTTTTGTTGTGAGGTCCTTCTACGAAATCTCCGACATACGATACGCTTCGACCAAAACTCTCCCTTGAGGAAGGCCTCCAAAGAGTAAGTTTTACCCGCACCACAAACGATTTAAAATTATTGTTTTAACGCGACTCCAATTGCAGACTCTGGGGCCATGGATTGGATTCCGAAAGGGAAGCTCGTGACACCAGAACGAAGGCATCGAAGGAATGGAGTTAGGTTTAGTCAGTAAAAGTCTGACACGCCCTCTCGCTCCACCCAAGAGCGGGAGTAGTCATTCTGATGATTCCCCACTTGAAAAAAAACGACTCTCAAAGTCCAGTTCATCTTCACATGTACTTATTCTATGATGCCCTACAGCGGGGTAGAACAAGCTGAAAATACAGTAATAATAGTCCCTACTCGTAGGTACATAATTTCCTCCCCCGTTTCTATGTAATTGACAGTTATCTTAATATATATAAATCTCGTGTCACAATGTTGGTCCTCAATGGACTCCTAAACCACGTAACCGATTATAATAAAATTCGCACACCATGTGCAGTTCAATCCAACTTGAGAGATAGGATAGTTTAAATCTAAAAAAAAAAGTAAGGTAAAGTAGGGTAGTGTAGGGTAGTGTAGGGTAGTGTAGGGTAGTGTAGGGTAGTGTAGGGTAGTGTAGGGTAGTGTAGGGTAGTGTAGGGTAGTGTAGGGTAGTGTAGGGTAGTGTAGGGTAGTGTAGGGTAGTGTAGGGTAGTGTAGGGTAGTGTAGGGTAGTGTAGGGTAGTGTAGGGTAGTGTAGGGTAGTGTAGGGTAGTGCAGGGTAGGGTAGCGTAGGATATGTAGGGTAGTCATTTGACGGGAGCGAAGCCGCGGGTAAAAGCTAGTATATAAATAGTTATTAGTCGACATTAATCGTGCGTTTCTTTTTGTAGTCACGGATACGGCGTGATTGGGAACTGGAGTAAAGGCAGTTTCAGACATACGATAGTTGGGAAATTCTCAAGATTAAGTTCGACCACGAATTATTTTATGTCCTTACGGGAAACCAGAAGGTGGAAAGAGTGACTGCTAATCTTGCCTGTTGTGTCAAATTCATCTGTCCTTGAGTCGAGTAGCTCAGATATACAACAGTTTTATTTTAAAAACTAGCTGTCCCCTGCGGTTTCACCCGCATTTTTCGTTACTGCTCCGCTCCCGTGGGTCGTAGTATATAGCCTATAGCATTCCTCGATAAATGGGCTATCTAACACTGAAAGAATTTTTCAAATCGGACCAGTAGTTCCAGAGATTACCCCCTACATACAAACTTACAAACATACAAACTTTACCTCTTTATAATATTAGTATAGACGAACAGATGAACCAGATCTGTATCCGATAAGACTGGAAGTTGACCCATATTTTTCTTAGTTAGAGGAGGAAAATCTCTCAACTATTGCTCCCCAATGATATCAGTTCACACACTCTAAGATTGAACGAGAGGAAGAATATCAAGCTGTTAGCTGACTAAATCTAATACGTGTGACCTTTCAATTCTAGGGAGTTTTTCATTTGGTAACTCCTTTAAACAAACTCGCCTTGACAGGCATCGGCTTTAGTGAACCCCATCAATTTTGCTCATAACTCCAAGAGGTGAGCGAGGAACACAACACAACGCGCCGTTAAACTTGGCTTAATTACGATTATTATATATTATATCTAGCCTATGCTGTCCCACTGCTGGGCAAAGGCCTCTCTCCATTCCTTCCAATTACGATTATGATGTGGTATTAAAAACACACTATCCTAATAATCAAACATAACAAACTAAAACGCTTCTATTTTTACTGAACTTTAACAAAATGTGCATCGACATACTTTAGCACATTTAGTTTAGGCAATTATTCTGTTTCATCAAGATGGATGGGTCTTGAATGTACGTGGGATTAACTAATCTATTTTTTCTTCATAAATGTGTGAGTTCACACACATATCCAAAACCAAACCAACCCGCCTTCGTCAGAGAATAGCTATAAAAAATATCGATTTATAAATTCTGACCTATCTCCTTTCAACCCGACATTTCATTAAAACCATATTGCACAATTACAAAAACGAAATGAGAGAATCGCGCTCTGTACACACTCGAAGTTAAATTAATTAATAATATTTAAAACTGGCAACACTTTCAATTGGAAGTCGTGCGACAACCAATTTGAGTTGAGTTCGAATTTCGACGCGGCGGCAGTGTTGCCAGAATCGAAACGAATCAATTGCCCATACCCACCCGTGTCGTATTGGTTTTCGTACAGTATTTTAATTAATAAAAGAAATAAAAGTACCTACGTTTTCATATTTCGAGTTTCATAACTTTTTCCATTATTATTTCTACGTGAAACTGCACAAAAGCTACTTCCACTACCCGTTCTATAATCGTTTCACAGTTAACGTTTGAATCCCCAACCGGTCCTATGAGACCGCGCTGTTATTGTTTTACTATTGTGTCTCGTTTCGCGGGTATCTGAGTAACTACGACAAAGTTCCGTCCGTCATATACTTTAAAAACTAATAGATGTATTTTCAGGAAATTTTCACTAATAAACAGAGTGATTCATATGGTCAATTTTGGTGATAGAGTAGAAATAAACCCTTTATTTAAACGCAGCTGGGGCGGGTCATTAGTTTTAAATAGAAGTAAAGAGATGATTTCTGTTCTTGCAAATGACTTAAAAATGCTCACGTATCTTGGACTGACGTGACCGATAAACATACATAAAAAAGTACATACAGCCAAACGTATAACCTTCTCCTAGAAAATAAAAACTTAATAATCACAAAAATATTAACAGCAGCTTAAATTATATTTTTTTGTATTCAGGCAAAATAATTAAAATCGTAACTAATATTATAATTTTTTTTTTTTTGTATCCTGCAACTTAGCAATCTGTTTTTCCAAACAATAATCTAATCATTTGTCAGGTTTCCCGCGTCAAATTGTCTTTAGCTGAGTTTTGCATCCAGTGATGCTAGTCTCATCATTTGTCTGCGAATCTTAACTCAAGGTCCACTATGCTATTTCTCTTAAGGCGAGTGTATTTGAAAACTGCCTTCTCTCCGTAAGTCTGCAACCAATATGTTTATATGTTGGTCCAATTTTGCTTGATAATTTCTACTAATATTATAAATGTGAAAGTGTCGATGTTTGTTACTTAATCACGCAAAAACGGCTGAATGGATTTGGATGCCCATCCATGCATATATCCTTTGACATAGAAAGAACATAGACTACCTTTTTATACCGATTCTTTTTTTTTTACTTATAATAATAACTCGCAGACGAAGTCGCGGGTAGAGGCTACTACTTAAAAGCAAAAGTGAGATATTCATCAAGCGTACCAATAACTAATTTGCCTTCCCTTGTTCCAGAGCCTCGTACGTGTCGGTGCTGACGATAGTGGCCTTCTCCCTGGAGCGGTACCTGGCCATCTGCCACCCACTGCACCTGTACGCCATGGCAGGGCTCCGGCGGGCGCTCCGCATCGTGGCGGCACTCTGGCTGGTGTCCCTCCTGGCTGCGTCACCCTTTGCGCTGTACACAACTGTGAGCTACCATGATTATCCTCCAGGTAAGGTTTCAACTGATTTTTAGGTTCTGTATTTAAGTCTGAAAAATGGAAGCCTTGTAAGATCACTTTTGTCTGTCGATTTGTCTATCAAATCTTTTATACCTGGAACGCTCTATACGTTATGAAGCTGAATTTAATATCAAACACTTAATGGAAAGCTGTCCGAAGAAAACATATCTATTCCTGGAATGAAAAGCATCTTATTAAGATCTTAATAAGATGCTTTAGATGTAGGATTTTGTATTTCGTGTGCGAAATTTCATCCAAATCCGCTCGGCCGTTTGAGCGTGAAGAACTAATAAACATACACTCACAAACTTTCACCGATATAATATTAGTGTGATATTATTGTGACCTTTAAGTTTATTGCAGATTAAAGGACTTTCAGCTTATCAAAAAAAAAACTGACTCAAAAGAAAAACAATAAAAGATAAAAACTAGCCAATTACAAGTTTGACTGGGTCTGTCACGACTCTGTTTCAACTTAAATGCGAACAAAGTATTTTTTTGCTACATTATCCTTACCGTACCAGCGGTGCTATCATTTCGTCCCATCATTTACTTTTAGACATATCACAAACTACAGCCTGTAGCTACCCTTAGGGTCTCTCATATCAGGGATAAGTGTCGTGAATGTTTCCTAAACTACTTTACTGTCCTCCGGGAGTAAATTGGCAACAAGAATTCCTATAAATTTACGACTTTTTCTTGATAACTTGCCACAAGAACTATGGCTGCCCCCCGAGAGACGCTCAGATTCTTTTAACTAAAAGAAAAATGCGCTATAAAATATTGTGTAACACGATATGAAAAAGATAAAGAAGACTCTGTCATTTATTAAGCTGTGAGTTTGCAAAAAAAACCGTTTATGATCTGGAAAGTTGATAACAAATCTCTGTTATGATTTACTAGATGCAGCCAGCGACTTCGCCCGCGTGATTGTAGAAAATTAATTAAAATATTAAATTAATTATTTTTATTTTTTTTTATTGTTATTAATTATAATGATTATTTTTATTGTGCTTTTGGGTTAAATATTGACTTGTCTACACTGCCCTTACATCCCCATCATCATAATTATCTGTTAATGTTGTATAGAAATATTGTAAACTCAATTTTTTTTTTTTAAGTATGGGGTTTCATGCTAGTTCTTCTCCTGGATAGGAAACGATGAAATAGAATCATGCACTACCTTCTGACGTTTTCTAGGTGTTCCGTGAAATAACACTTTTGATATTGATTTTTGAATTTTGTATACTATTTTTCGTCATCTGTTCCGTTCAGCCGTTCGAGCAATCACAAACTTTTGCTTTTTCTATTTATTTATTAAAGACTCTTGAGTACAGCATTTTACAGGTTCAGATAACAATTGGCCTAAGTCTTACACAGTGTCCCTCGAGCGTCCATTACACAGACGACTATACAACCTGAATGACCTTGAAAATCGCTTCAAGCGTCGTTCGTACATGAAATTGATCGACAGACATTCGGTCTCTAACTATCTTCGTTTTTCGAATGTCAACCTAAAATAATTTCTTTTTTCAAGTCTCAACATTAGGGATGAAACGCATGTTACTAAAAGAGTTATGAGTTTACATGTGGATGGATGGAGAGGGAGAGGGAGGCCAAAGAAAAGATGGATGGATTGTGTGAGAAGTGATATGGAAGAAAAGGGTGTGAGTGATAACGTGACGAGTGACAGGACGGAATGGAAGAAAAAGACGTGTTGCGCCGACCCCAAATAAAACGGGACAAGGGCAGGAAGATGATGATGAACATTAGGGGGATTTAAGTGAAAGATGACGTAAAGGATCGCATGACTGGTCAGCATTCCCAGAATAAAGAGCGATATAACACGAAAGTATAATTATGCATATCTATTACAAAATTATATTATTTTTATCGGCTTTGTAATTTTCCCACTGTTGGAACACAGGCCTTTCTTGAAGAGGGAATGGGCGGTAATCCACCAAGCGAGCCCAGTGCGGGTTGGTGGATGTCACATGTCTTCAAATTTTTGGTTCTAGGACAAAATGAGCCTCACTGGGATGGAAGCCATAACCTAAAACTTGTGAATCGGGGCAGTTACCACTGGGCCACCACTCATCATTACAACAACTCGTATTATTAATATAGGTACGATAAAATTTTAGAAACTAGAACAATGAAATAGATACTTACATCATTACACAAAAGAAAATGTCAAAAATTCTCTTCCTGTAGTATAGATTCGAAACAAAAATCTTCAACCCGGAACAACCCTCCATGATAAATGATAGCCGAAACTAGTCACATCCGGTATCCCGAGATATTTCACAAGCTCTAATACCTTCCTATCTGAAACGAACACACGATGTCCCCAAAGAAAAAACATATTTGAAAGTGAATGTTGCAAAGCGATAGATATTTCGGGTCCTCACGTTTTCGATTTCTGCAGTGACAATCATAACGGATTGCTGCTATTCGTCTTTTCTTTTTCAGTGCGCTCTTGAAGGTCAAGGTGAAACTATAATAAATATTTACTGTTTGTTTTCTTTCGGTTAGCTCTGAATAAACATATAACTGGAATTATACACCCCAATTGTTACAATCTTGTTAATGTAAGCATGGTACTTAAACACACTTAGGTCGTGCTTTTCTAAGAAATTAGTTATCTTAATTATAAGTTATGTTTATTTTGCAAATAGGTTCTTTTTCTTCTTTTTGTATCGATGCTCTCACTAAACTTTTTTTGCCCAGTATTTGGCAACCTGTATGGCTTTGGCATTGGTCTCGTTTAGATCTTACAAAGTACAGGTGGTTGTGCAGGATGGACAGCATAGCAAGTGCCGCATGTCCTCGTAGCTGCTCCACACTGGCGCTGCGTTTAGGATGGGTTGAAGAAGCCCCATTTGGCCATATAGTTTTTACAGCGGCCAACCTGGGTCCACAGTCGGTTAAGGGATTAAATAAAATAGGTTAAAAATAACACTTTTACATGTAAATTTTTAAATTATTTTTTTAACTAGGTGTTTCTAACCACACAGATTTGAGTGGACCTGTCCATTCAGTGCAAAAAATAGTCAGGATACATGTGGCCAACTTAGGACTAAGAAGAAACCTTTGAAGAAACCTACGATTCGAACAACAGTAACAAGTAATCAAACTGCCAGACAAACGATAATAATAACAAAAAAAAAAAATTATAATAGTAATGGAAGTCTATTTCCAAAGGAAATACGGAAAAGGTGCAAAATAACTTTAATTTCGGAAGTCGGTGTTTCTGTAATAGTTTTGTCTCTTGGTTATTTAACACCGACTTACGTAAAAAAAAGTATACTTAACTATATTAAATAAATAAAGTGACATGTTGACAATCTTGTATACAAATAATAATATGTAAGTTCAGTATTTTTATTTAGTTGGACATGAGTGTTTACTTTAAAAAGTAAACTATCATATCAAACATAATTAATTAAATGTCAAATTGTAAAAATAGTAATACAGTAAGCAATTATGTTAGCACTCTATTACATACAGGTATATTATTATTTACGATTATTAGATACTCTATTTACACACGCTCGCACACACAAACACGCTAACAAGTAGTCAAGATTTATGAAAAAAATATTTTTCGACACACTTGCTCATAAAGTGGCTATTATTGCACTGCACTTAGGTATATAAAGGGGCTCGTTACCAAACTGTGACATTTTGATTACTATTATGCACATGTGCGGTAATGTAGTTAGAACCTTTTTGTTTAACCTCTTTTTTGTCAAAAAGAGTTTTAAGACAAAAAAGAATAAAATTTGTTATTGCGTTCAATGGCATAAATTAGTGTTTTACTTACTTATTTCATGCAATTTCGTGTTTAAATAAACTGTTTAAAATTTTACATATTTAATTAATTAAATCTTTCATCAAATTTGTATTTTCTGTTTATATGCAACCTCATTCTTATTTTTTCTAAACCAAGAGCTAGAGTAGCTAGTCTATGGCCGCCATTTTTCGCGCATGCGCGCGTTTAAGAAAAGTCATTTTTTGCCGCCATATTTAAAAATAATATACAGATTTTACAAAAATGTCTACAACAACTATTTATGAGGAAAATAATTTGTGCTGTACGCCTTTAATTCGAAAATCTATGTCATGGGACCACTATACAGTCAAAATAGTTAATTATAACTTTAGGTACTGACTGCACATTTACGAACTGTTTCTCTAAATAAACTTTTCATATACCTACTAAATAAAGTTGATTTTAAATTTATTTTCTTCACAAGTGTGTCGAAAAACGTCGTATGATACACGTGAGTAATTAGTCATTATCGTTCTTGGTTCTCTTAAGATCCTCGCCATGGCTCGGATCTTAATACCACCGCGACGATAATGACGCACATTACACACTTGTATCATAATGTACTATTACCTTAAAAATCATCCATTAAAAAATAACTGAAATTGATTCAGTAGACTTTATAACTTGTTATATAATGTCACCAAACTGTTTTATCTCAAGGACCATTTGGACGTAGTTACACAAAAAGGATGTGGATTGTCCAATCCACATGAAGGTAGTTTTGAGTTATAGGCCAATGAAGTTGTAACACAGTTTAGTCGAACATTTGATATGTTTAGATCATATGTGTTGCGATGATTATTTAGCAAATTTTTCGTATTTAATTTCGTATTAAGTTTTGTAGTAAAAGTAATACAATTTTATAGAGATAATGTGGAAAAAGTCGATCTGGATCCTTTTTGCTAAATAAATAAGTGTAAGGGTGCTGCTCAACATACATTCATCAATAACGATCCACATAATGTTTTAGTAACTTATTCAATAAAAATCAATGTATAATAATAGTTTTTTTTATTAAATATTAATAATTATTAACAAACTTAATGCTAACAGAGTATTTTTGACTTTGAAACTTGCTAGTTTCGTATGAAAACTATCATTAAAAAGAGATCAAAATCTGTTGTCACTATACCACTTTTGCTGTATGAAAGTGTAGACTTTGAGTATGTATACTTAAAGGAAAACCATTCCCATATCAGCCGTAGGACGTCCACTGCTGAACATAGGCCTCCTCTATAGATTTCTAATAGGACCGGTTGAAAGCGGCCTGCCCACTGCCACTTCAACTTGCTAATTCGCTGAGCTATGTCGACAACTTTGGTTCGTCTACGAATCTCCTTATTTATGATTCGATCACACAGAGAGACTCCGAGCACAGTCCTTTCCGTAGCTCGTTGGGCTATCTTGAGCTTACTAATGAGGCCCATAGTAAGAGACCAAGTTTCAGTGCCATAAATCATCCTTGGTAACACGCATTGGTTAAAACTTTCGACTTATGACACTGAAACTTGGTCTCTTACTATGGGCCTCATTAGTAAGCTCAAGATAGTCCAATGAGCTATGGAAAGGACTGTGCTCGGAGTCTCTCTGCGTGATCGAATCATAAATAAGGAGATTCGTAGACGAACCAAAGTTGCCGACATAGCCCAGCGAATTAGCAAGTTGAAGTGGCAGTGGGCAGGCCACACAGCACGCAGAACTGGGGCCGTAAAGTTCTCGAATGTAGACCACGCAGTGATAAGCGCAACGTAGGATTTCCACCCACAAGATGGACAGACGATCCGAAGAAGACCACAAGATCGTGCTGGATATGCAAGCCGCTTCCAACCGGTTCTGTTCCACGCGCGCCTCAAGGAGATGTCAGCAAACTGTAGGGGCCCGGTAGGGCCGAAGCCTCTGGGGGGAACATGTGGTATTCTTAACGGTTGACACCGAGTCCCCCCCAGAACGAAGGCAACGAAGGAACGGGGTAGGGGTTTAGTCAGTAAGAGTCTGACACGCCCTCCCGCTCCGCCCAAGAGCGGGGGAAGTCATTCTGATGATTCCCCTACCAGAAAAAAAAAAACCGGTCCTATTGGAAATCTATAAGGAGGCCAATATATATAACTGTGGCGAGTGTCTATGGCTAACTATATGGGAATGTAGATAAAATATTTCTACTCACCACTCACTGCACCTGTTGAGAAAGTCAATCGAGTTACCTCAGTGCCTCAAGTCATCCTTGGTAACACGCATTGGTTAAAAACTTTCGACTTGAGGCACTGAGGTAACTCGATTGACTTTCCCAACAGGTGAAGTGAGTGGTGAGTAGAAATAATTTTATCTAGATTCCAATATAGTTAAAATTATTTCTATCAAAACTCGTACCTTCTTAGAGTTAAAATGGTGTAGGAATGGTAACATTAAACTTGGCTTGGGGGATGGACTGCTCGCGTCCGTAGGATCTACTGGGGGATGGACTGCTCGCGTCCGTAGGATCTACTTAAGTTCTGACCACCCTACACGTAACCCCTGGGTAGTGCTAAACAAGCAGTTAATTCGGTGGTAGGCCTTAGCATCGGCTGCCGGCTTTAAGTTACCACCCACCAGACAAAGTCTTGCCGCCAAGCGATTCGTCGTGTTCCGGCTTGTTGTCTGGTGAAGCCGTATGGCGGAAGAAGGGTCTGAGTAGTTGTGTTGCGATGTACGCCGGGTATGGTGCGCTATTTGTTGTTGTGTCGGCCGGTTGATCATGGAGGGTAGCGGGATCCGAAGCACGGTTGCTCCGCTGGTCGACCGCAGACAGTTGGGGGCCCAAGTAGTGTGCCAGCCACACACGAAAGGCTGCTCCGCCATCTGTGAAAAATCCCAGGGTGGCCCCATCGTGCCGGTTGGCGACCGGACGAGAGGACCCGATGGCGATCCCTGGGGGGGTTCGGGCGTCCCCGCAGTCTCCATATCAACCCTCCCTTGGTGCAGCAACGCTGACCGTGTTGTTGGGACTAATATCGCAACACCTCGCTCAACTGCCATGTTCCATCGATCCTATTCACTCCTAATTAGAAAAAAAATTGAAAGGTCCAAAAATGAAAGGCAAGTCTGTACAGCGGAGGCACGTCCTCTCTTTACAAGTGCAGCTCTCGAATATTCGAGGGCTAGCTCCCCTACATGTTAAATGGAAAGTGATTTTTTTTTTAATTTCAACCCTAACGTGTGACATATTGTTGGATAGGTATTCAAAAATGAATACGGGTTTACTCAGTTCATTTTTTGATAATATCAATAATTTTGGAAATAATCGCTCCCAAAGTAAAAAAACAATGTGTCCCCCCCTCTAACTTTTGAACCATAAGTTTAAAAAATATGAAAAAAATCTGGAAAGTAGAGCTTTATACAGACTTTCTAGGAAAATTATTTTGAACTTGATGGGACCAACGGTTTTTGAAAAATTGGGGACACTTTTTGTGACGGACGGAAACTACGGAACCCTACACTGAGCGTGGCCCGACACGCTCTTGGCCGGTTTTGGAGTATCCCAAAGCTTTAAACAATATTAACTCACTTCTCTTCATTTTTACATTCAACAATAATTAGGTACATAAGCGACGTGCATGAGCATTGAACACCAAGGAGTATGTAATTCCATTGAACACAGATTATAAAGTTTTTTGTTTCGTTCGTTCGGAAACTTTAACCTTTATTTCCAACAACTAAAAGTTTCAGCAAATTGTAAAATAAAATCATGGATCTCTTTTGTAATTTGTTTACATTGAAATAATAATAGTTAAAAAGGCGCCAATTCTTTTGGTACATTGTTGAATGTAACGAAATACTTATAAAAAAGGATCTAAGCCGTTTGGATCCTTTTTGATATTTAGGTATACTGGTTAATGAGACATTTATTTTTAGCAAAAAGGATTCAAGTAATCTGGACCCTTTCTGATATTTGAGTGTGTATATAAACTGTATTTCTCAAAAAAAATCCAAACAGTTTGGGGCGTTTTTGTGATTTTCCTAAAACACTTATTCCATAGAGTTACCATTTCTCAAGAATGATTCAAGCACATTGGATTCGTTTTGATGAAAAATATCTGATGCAGCCCATAGATGTGGCTTGGTATCTGGTAGTTGTGGATACGTTTAAAACTGAGTTTTTTCACATGGGTGTTTTTTGACATTAAAGATATCACCCCAAGGATGCGTTTGGTATATATAACTCAATTTCGGGAAAAGTGTGGATTGGATCCTTTTTGCGTAACTACGTCCATTTGGCCTAAAATTGTTCCCAGATCGGTCATGTCATTGAGTTAGACGAATGATGTCGAATATAGGTCGCTATTTCTGTATTCGAGGACAAAAACTATGTTTAGAAAATTGCTGTGTATCAATATTTGTATTTTATTTGAAGACAAACTGGCCTGAAATCAGAAGGGCAAACAAAAAAACGATTTGGGAGATAGAGCGGCTGATTTTTTATAAAACGCTCTGTTACAGAAAATAAATCTGGACAATGTTTTGTGGAGGACTGTAGAGACGGTATGATCGGTTTAAAAATAACCTTTTTTACTTTAATGATTAGCGTTACTTTCTTTAGATGAAAAAGAATGGCATAAATGTACTTTTTCTGACCTTTATCGTCTTAGTGGCTAGGCAAAGGCCTCCTTCAAGTCCATTCAGACATTCTTCTCTCGCGCCGTTTTAAGAAAGTCCTCAAGTTGCTTATTTTAAATGAATCATCTCGCCTCTTCTTTCTAGGCTTTGACGATACTTTCTATCTACAAGAAGAGATTCTTGCCCAGCGGTCACTGTGCATGCGGCTAACGTAACCCACTCAATCCTATTTGAACCTGGCAACATTTGTGCTCATCTATTATGACTTGTTTGGAGTGTAGCGTATTATTCCGTATTCTGTCTGTGCTATTTACACCCACAAAGTTGCGTTCTATAGCTCTGTGACAAACCGCTCAGGTCTACAAACATTAAGTTAGAATAGGCGGGATACACATTTATTTATTTACTAGCTTCTACCAACAGCATTGCTTGTGTGAAGTAGGTTTCTACATACAAACTTTGGATCATCCACAGGGGTGAATTTTAGAATATCCTTTTTTACTGCTCCCCTACGTCATGTTTGTTCACGAAGAATCATATCAATCTATATATCCAGTTATGTTTAATGGGCAGCGCACTGATCCAGACGAAGTCATCATCATCATCATCTGCCTAGCCTTTTCCCAACTATATTGGGGTCGGCTTCCAGTCAAGCCGGATTCAGCTGAATACCAGTATTTTACGAGGAGCGGCTTTCTACCAGACCTCCACAACCCATTATCTGGGGTTAACACGGTACTTCATGGCAAGACTGGAGTCAGATTTACTGGCTTCTGACTATCCGTAACGACTGCCAAAGATCTCCAAATGACAGCCGGGACCAACGGCTTAACGTGCTTTCCGAGGCACGGAGGAAACTCGTTATGTTAAGATGGTCACCCATCCACAGACCAACCTAGGCAAGCGTTGCTTAACCTTGAAGATCGACCTGTGAGGCTTTTATTATCTATTATGACTTGTTTGGAGTGTAGCGGATTATTCCGTATTCTGTCTGTCCTATTTACACCCACAAAGTTGCGTTCTATAGCTCTGTGACAAACCGCTCAGGTCTACAAACATTAAGTTAGAATAGGCCGGATACACCTTTATTTATTTACTAGCTTCTGCCAGCAGCTTTGCTTGTGTGAAGTAGGTTTCTACATACAAACTTTGGATCATCCACAGGGGGTGAATTTTAGAATATCCTTTTTAGTGCTCCCCTACGTCATGTTTGTCCACGACGGATCATATAAATCTACTCGTACTAGCTTTTACCCGCGGCTTCGCTCCCGTCAAATGACTACCTACCCTACATATCCTACGCTACCCTACCCTACCTTCCCTACCTACCCTACATATCCTACGCTATCCTACGCTACCCTACCCTACCTTCCCTACCTACCCTACACTACCCTACCTACCCTACACTACCCTACAGTACCCTACACTACCCTACACTACCCTACACTACACTACGCTACTCTACACTACCCTACACTACCCTACACTACCCTACACTGCCCGACACTACCCTACACTACCCTACACTACCCTACACTACCCTACACTACCCTACACTACCCTACACTACCCTACACTACCCTACACTACCCTACACTACCCTACACTACCCTACACTACCCTACACTACCCTACTTTACCTAACTTTTTTTTTTTTTTTAGATTTAAACTATCCTATCTCTCAAGTTGGATCGAACTGCACATGGTGTGCGAATTTTATTATAATCGGTTAAGTGGTTTAGGAGTCCATTGAGGACAAACATTGGGACTCGAGATTTATATATATTAAGATATAGATTACCCAGTTATGTCTAGGGCAAAGCAATGATCCAGACGAAGTATACAAACATAATCACTACCACAAGTATATTAGGTACATATTAGTACACAAGCAGGAACTATTAGTTCTGCCCACTCCCCTTGTGTATGTTGACTTGAACTCGCTCTAAGCAAACGTATATTAGCTTACTGGGAGGGACTAATTGCAGGGGACTGACATTTGCACAATGACTAATGAGTTTTTGGACATAATTGGAACAGAGTAGAAAGAATTCTGTATAAAAAACCGGTCAAGAGCGAGTCGGACTTGCCCACGAAGGGTTCCTTACCATCCGTAGCGACCTGGGTTGACGAAAGAGAACCCTGGGACCCTGGAATTAGGGCAAAGAAGGAACAGTAATAGGTTTTAGTCAGTAAAAGTCGGACACTTCGCCCATAGCGGGAGAAGTCATTTTGATTATCTCCCACCTTAAATAAAAAACCATCCGTAGCAATATCACGACAAAAAATCGAAGTATTGCCATGAAGTACCGTGTTACCCCAGTTAACGGGTTGTGGAGGTCTGGCAGGCAGCCGCTCCTCATGAAATACTGGTATTCAGCTAAATCTGGCTTGACTGGAAGCTGACCCCAATATAATTGGGAAAAAGGCTAGGCCGATGATGACTTCAGAAAATCACCTTTGTTGTGTGAGAGCCTCGTTTAAATATTTATTTTATGTTTTTTTTTATATTGTTGTTAGAGCAGCAACAAAAATACATCATCTGTGAAAATTGAACTGTCTAACTATCACGGTTTATGAAATACAGCCTGGTGACAGAAGGACAGCTGAGTCTAAGTAATATTTTATCTTTATTACCCTTTGGGTACGGAACCCTAAAAAACCTAGCGTTCGGCCAGGCGGATATTGCGGCTGGTGAGCTACTGCTCACGTCCGTTGTCGAGTGTCCGTAGCAATATACGTCAACTGCGCCGAAAATAACTAACTTCACATCAAATTATACCAGATATTATACCCAGTTTTATCAGGTAGAATATCTTAACCAGCATTGTATTTTTGGCAGAAATATCCGTTTTTTAAGGTCACCATAAAATGACTTCTCCCGCTCTATGTGCAGCGGGAGGGCGTGTCAGAGTTTTACTGACTAAAACCGTATGCCTTTTAGTTTACTTTTGCGTTCTAAGACTATGGGTTTCCTTTGCAGGAAATTTCCACTGGAGTTACAATTAGTGCTAGCAATGTGTCCTTAATGCCTCGGAAAGCACGTTAAGCCGTAGGCTGTCATTTGTAGATCTTTGGCAGTCGGTCAAAAGCCAGTAAGTCTGACTTTAGTCTAGCAATGAAGCATCGTGTTAACCCAATTAATGGGTTGTGGAGGTCTGGTAAGCAGCCGCTCCTCGTAAAATACTGGTATTTAGCTAAATCCGGTTGACTGAAAGCCGACCCCAATATAGTTGGGAAAAAGGCTAGGCAGATGATGAATGTGTCATTACAAGTTCACCCCTTAATACTAAGTATTCCTTTGTCCCCAAGGTTCCGGCAACAACTCCCTGGAGTCAGCCTTCTGCGCCATGCTGGAGATGCCATCCTGGTACCTGTGCGAGCTCAGCAGCCTGCTATTCTTCATCCTGCCCGGCCTCATCATCCTCGGCCTCTACGTGCGCATGGGCCTCCGAATTAGGTACGTGCTGGGGTATGTATCTTTTGCTCTAATTAACACAAGCTTTTTATTGCAGCTTCATCCGCATTAATGACGGAAATGGTTTTAAGGGAACGTATCCCAAATAACAATTACTACCATCGTACAAACCATCGTACGGCGAGTATTCACCCTTACGTTGTCGAAACCTCTACGGTCCAGACTAAGCGTTTCGCTTCGTCGTGTATACCGCGAAGGACTGGAACAATTTGCCTGCTGCGGTTTTCCCGTCCGATTATAATTTAGGTGTCTTCAAGGCTAGAGTGAATAGGCCCTTAATAAGCTAGTGCGCCTCACCATCAACGATTGCATCACTGATTACCATCAGGTGGGATCGCAGTCAAGCACTAGTTTATAACAATTAAAAAAATATGTATTTTTTGTCCAATTCTCAGGGCTTGTCACGTAGGTAGACCACGGCTGGTCATGCCTGAGGTCTACCTATGTGATCTCTCTCCTGCCTGAGGTCTATCCAAGTCCATTCAGTCGTTAAGAAGTAAATATAACAAATAGAATTTTGTGAAACAGATTTAAAATATTCTTACCTTCTGTCAAAAGTTTCGCCCCGTGCATTAAATTAATATTGAGTTAGCACTTTAGCTGTTTAATGAAAACTTACCGAATAAACAATCGTAATAACAGGTTTTATTTTCGAATTTGTAATACCTAAACTATGTAGTTTTTTCCTGTGATTTCATTCGCATCTACTGCACCGCCTTCGTTATTTGCAGTGCGATGTCATGTACCATTTATGAATCACATATTAAAAGATTTTTTCAATTTGAATAAGTAGTGTCTGACATTATCGCATAAATAAAAAATAAAACAGCTTTATACTATTGGTATACATTTACTTATACAATGAATTTGTGTAGGTTTTTTATAGCTGTACTAAATAGTACAGCTATAAAAAACTAAAGAGTGCTGTGTAGCTCTGACTCATTCGCACGTAGACCAATAAACAGCTTTAATAGAAAGAAACAAATAAAGCGCATTTATTTAGCACATTCAATGAAGAAACATCTAAGTACTGATTTAGAAACTTAAATAAAAAAGACCTTTTAATTAACAATTTATTATTTTCTCACGGCTCACCAAATAGGATGATTATTAAGCAAAATTCCAGACTACAGAGCAGTTACCTAACACTATTTCACAACCTTACTACTGAATGTTCACAATTACGAGTATAATTATGACTGAACATTATCTAAGCACATTATAAGACTACTTTTAGTAGGCTAAAAGTACAGATATGAACTATAGAGCAACATTAAGACTAAAGTGTAACTCTAGACTATAAGCGATCTGGCTAAGTGAATAAGTTTCTTATGACAGTTATTTTAAGTAAGAATTTTCATACAAACAAGAAAATTTATTAGTACATTACCTATTATACTTATGGCTACATTAGCTTTTATTTTACGACAGTAATTAGTCTGTGAACTCAAAACCGGGGGCGTAGTTACCAATGATTCGGGGCCTCGGGCTGTAGGGGCCTCAACATAAGCAGAAACTTGTAACATGGTATCCACAACCTAAAATCCTCTTATTGGGAACGAAGTTTCTTTGTGTGATTGAACCAAGAATGAAGATATCCGATGGAGAACCAAGGTTACTGAAAGAGTCCGAAGAATCCGATTATAATTTGGGTGTCTTCCAGGCTAGAGTGAATAGACTCTTAATAAACTAGTGCGCCTCACCATCTACAATTGCATCACTGCTTATTATCAGGTCGCAGTGAAGTACTGGTTTATATAAATTAAAAAAAAAAGAATCGCCAAACTGGTCACCAAAGTGGCAGGAGACAGAGCACATTACTCGCAGAACAGACCGATGACCTAGTGAGGGTTGCGGGAAGCCGATGGATGCGAAACGCACAGGACTGTTCGATATCACTTGAGGGAAGTCTATGTCCAACAGCGGATGTCTTTCGGATGAATAATATTCGTGAATAAATAATGAAATAACTAGGTATATGATTGGATCTTCCAATTTCATAGCTCGTAGCGCTCGTTTTTAGGGCCCTGTACCTCAAAAGGAAAAAACGGGACCCTCATAGGGTCATTTTATTGCCCGTTTGTCAAGACCCTTTATCTCAGGAATGCGTGAAGGTATCAAATTGAAATTAAAACAAATACTTAAGTCCGCGGTCCCTTAAAACTGTAAAAATCTAACTTGTAAGTTGACGGGAAAAAAAGATACGTCCGTTTATGTTGCAAAAAACGTACATTTCGACATCATCAAAGGAATCAAAATTCATCGGGTACTTTCCGTTGACCTAGAATCTTGAAATTTGTCACGAAGCAAGGTATTATAGCACAAATATAGGGGAAAGTCTGAAAACTGAAAATTTGCTGTTGAACTGTTTTCATAGGTAAGTTGGTACGGAACCCTCAGTGCGCGAGTTCGACTCGCACTTGCTCGGTTTTGTTATACAGGGCCCTTTGTTTCAACCCAACTTGGCTTTATTAGGTCTGGAGTTTTAAGATTTAAAGTAGTGCGTTAAGTATCCCACACGACACTTAGATAAAGAACACGTCTGTGGTATCATCTCTTGTGTAAGCAGACATCTCATTACATTTTATATCTTATTACGTCGGGTCTATTCAAGGTCAAAATATTTTCAAAGTCAAGTCTGTACTAATTCACAACTATTTACTTAGGTACACTAACTAGCCCTTTGAGATAAATTCACAGTTTGCTCTCAAAAGTCACAGGTAAGCTTAAAATAACACTGAAATCTTATTATTTTAATTAAATATACTGTAGTTAAACTTAAATTACTTTTTCCACATTAGGGTAGGTAGATCTCTTAGAAGAAGAAAATAGCCTCCTGAAACTCCTTCAAATCGTGATCATCATCATCATCATTTCAGCCAAAACAGTGGTGTTAAACGTAGGTCTCTCCTAAGTGTCGCCATAACAACCGGATTCTCACAACCCCCAGCAGGTCATTGGTCCACCTTGTGGGAGGCCTACCAACTCTGCGTCTTCCGGTACGTGGTCGTCACTGCAGAACCTTTCGATTCCAGCGACCGATGGTTTTGCGAATAATGTGCCGTGCCTAATGCCACTAAAGTTTGGCGGCTATGTCGGTAACCTGGTTCTCCTACGAATATCTTCATTCCTGATGCGATCATACAAGAAAACTTAGCCCATAGTCTTCCAAAAAATATATTCATGTTATGTATTACTAAAATCCAGATTACATCATTCTTGTATATTACGTAAATTAAAAATACATGTTTTTGGCTCGAAAGGATCATCTCTGAAAGTCAATTTGTGGTTCACTATGAAATGTTCAAACTCACACAATGTAATGTGTAATAACCCCTGTTTGTATGCCTATGCCCTAATGCTAATGCTACTCCTTGGGGAATAGAGCTTCATTTTGATTCCGAATTCGTAAATCTAGGCCGTGACTGGGTCAAGTAGGGTCAGGGCTCCAGTTTGTTAACACGTTAGCTACCATAGGAGTCATCGATGACCGCTCCATACTGTATCGATGAAGCCACGACGGTCACCGGTGACCAGAAAGGTTGTCCAGTTTCACGAGCAATGAGTAATTCGCCATCCGACCGTCTGGTAATTATTCGGACTGAAACGTAAAAGAGATGTCAAGAAAACTGTAGGGTTCTAGCAAGACCAAAGCCTACAATAGATTTACTTCTGAAAAGGAAACCCGTGGTCTTAGAATGCGAAAGGACATATTAGTGTGATTTTACTCAGTTAAAAGCATAGAAAGGGAGAAGTCATATAATGAATTCTTATCTTAAAAACATTTGAATTATGAAATATTCAAATCAGAAAAATGAGGCCTATTTTCAAGAGCCACTCGACAAACTATTAAAATCCTTTCATAATAGTAGTCTTGTTCATGACCGTCAAAGATTTTGTAATCAAACGTATCATTATCAAA
This sequence comes from Mythimna separata, assembly GCA_030763345.1. NCBI lineage: Eukaryota > Metazoa > Arthropoda > Insecta > Lepidoptera > Noctuidae > Mythimna > Mythimna separata. The sequence continues at coordinate 194,951 of CM061170.1, forward strand.
CCAAAAATGTGCAATAGTTGACCCCGAACTCGATAGATGGCGTTGGGATCGAATTAGATCTCGATATCGTTTGCTTACCGCGATTTGGCTAGGGTCAGCAACAGTACAAATATATGAGACGCTAACTATAGATCAGTATATGGTGGTTTTATTTATACATCCCTACCTATATACACACGGTATAGATCAACTACATAGTTCAGTCGCGTAGTACCGAGTGTTTCCGCCGCGGCGCTTGGTATTATACATGGTCCTACGAGCCCGATAAAAAACCGTTTTTGAATTTCGCGCGGCCGGTTCCGCTAGCCCGTGGTACTGCAGTGGATTGCTGCGGTAAAGTACCCGGTTCCCCGCATCGACAGCGACAGCTTCGTCGAGTGTTGTTGCCGGGACCAGCTACAGCGGCAGGAGAAGTGGTGTCGTAGAGTGCGCCACTTGCATCAGTTCAACCGTGAGGAAACAGCGTCATCCTCCGAGTCCAACGTGTCGTCATCCAGATCAACGTGCTGACGTCACGACTAGTTCAACGTGTCGCCACCAGGGAGCGCCACCAGTCAGTGAGTGAGTGAAGTGCAAAAATTGTAAGTACAGTTCCTTTAATTGGTCAAAGTGCAAGTTCACAAAGTTACGGCAATTTGAACCTTAGTGCTATCGAGTTAATAACTTAGAAGTTTTAGAACATTCAAGAAAAGACTTAGTAGATTTTAAGAGATTATTGTGTGCATGTTTAGACTTATAATAGTTTTAAATAAAACGAGGGAACGGGGAACCTATGCCCGATTTCCCCCACAGTAGAAATTAATCGTCAAACACTTGTAAAATTTTGGACTTGTAAAATCTTAGGACAAATTGTACTGGTAATTTATTTGTTTACAAGGACTTAGAAGATTTGTGGTGGATTTTGGAATTGTTAGTTATTTTAAATGCTTTTTATACTTAAGAAATGTAACATAGCTGTTTTTAGATTGTTGCTAGTTTTATAAGCTTTTGTTTTATGTTTTTATTATATCGCATAGATTAGGATTTTAGATTATTATACATTTTACTGATAAATCAAGTTCTTTACTATTATATTTACAGTGTTTTACATAGATCATTAATTTGTTACAATGGAAGGATTAATCAATGTTTTAAAGGAATTTCAAAATATAATACAACGAGGCTTAACAAACTTTAAAAAGAGTCCAAAAGAAAGGTTAACAAAAGATTACGTACAAACTAAAGATGAATTATTAGAAAGAGATTGGAACTTATTTACAAATAATTATACTAAACTCTATGAACTATATAATACAAAAGATAACACAAAAATAGGAGAAATGTATGATAGTACGGAAGATATTTACATTACATATAAATGTTTAATAAAATCCACATTGAGCGAATATGGCGTTGTAAAAAAGACTGATAATGAGTCGAGTTCATCCAGTAGTGTTTCTAAGTCATGTACATTTGTAAAACTGCCGAAAATCGCCATTCCGATATTTAGTGGCAAATATTCGGAGTGGACGACATTTCGGGACTTATTTGTTTCACTAGTACATAAAAATGATGGGTTAGACAATGTGCAAAAAATGCACTATTTGAAGAGTCATCTCAGCGGTGAAGCTGAGCAGTTAGTGAGACAAACACCCGTGTCAGATTCAAATTATATTCAATGTTGGGCAAAATTGGAAAAGAGATATAGTAATAGGAAATATCTAGTGAGCTGTATATTACAACGTCTATTTAGCCAAAAACGTATGCAGGTAGAATCGGCATCGTCATTAAAGGAGATGCTTGATACAACCAATGATTGCCTCGACGCTTTGAGAAATTTGAAGGTGGATGTGACAACTTGGGACATCATGATCATACACATAAGCGCCTTTAAACTTGATTCAGAAACTCGCAAACAGTGGGAACTCAGCATAAGTAATTTAGACTCCGATGAATTGCCCACCTTTGAGCGATTTACTACCTTTTTAGAGAAACGTTTTCGTGCTTTAGAATTTATAGAACCAAAACGGAATAATCAGGTCAATAGTTCACACAGTCCAAAGGCTATGGTAGTGAGTTTAAACAATATAAAATGTGAGTATTGTAGCGAATCTCACAAGCTTTGTTTTTGCAAATCATTTGCAAAGCTATCAATTGGTAACCGTCGTGATTTCGTGGTAAACCATAACATTTGTTTCAACTGTTTAGGTGGTAATCATATGGTCGTACACTGCAAGAAGCCCACCACATGCAAGCTTTGTCACAAAAGACATCATTCGTTGCTCCATCCGAATGGAGACCTAGTCAATAAAGTGGAAGCTTTAGCAAGCACGCCTACGACTGAAACTAATCCGTCGACTAGTTCCACTCCGGTAGTCTCTTGCCTATCCACTAACAAAGTCCCCATACCTGGGCAGGTTTTACTACCCACCGCGTTAGTAAACATCGAGTCGAAGATGGGTTATCAACCGGTTAGAGCTTTAGTCGACCAAGGCTCACAAGCCTGCTTTATTACTGAGTCTACAGTACAGTTCCTCAGATTGAAAAAAGTACCTATACAAGGAATTGTGTCAGGGTTAGGTAAAAAATCAACATTGGCTAAGTATATGGTAACTGTAGAAATCCAGTCCAGGGTTGATCCAAAATGTAGAATGAATATAAACGCATGTGTCATAAGTAAAATTACCTCATACCTGCCAGAACAAACCATAGACAAAACTTCCTTTGACTGGTTTGATTTTAGGAATCTGAAACTTGCCGATCCATTATTCTGTAAGCCTAGCAAAATCGACATTTTACTAGGAGCAGATGTTTATGGCTGCATAGTAAAGGAAGGCATGATAAAGAGTCCATCGTCTAGTTTAGTCGCACAAAGCACAACTTTAGGGTGGACCTTATCTGGGGTGGTTGATTCAACCACTAGTTCACGTTACACACAACCTAGTGTCAGTGTAATGCATGTAAATTTCACCACAGATCAAATCTTTAGACAAAATCGGGAAATGATGACGTCACGCGAGTGTCGTACCAAATCAAGTACAATAAAGAGGCCAACCAATAAAATCTGTATTTTACCTATAGCAGAATCATAAAATGATCATTTACAGTTTTTAACTTTTACATTGTTTTTATGCACTGTTTTGTGTTGCTATTGTAATTATACACAATTTATTTTTATATTTTAAGTTTTAGTTAGTTTTACATTTTATGTTTACATTTTCACTTAGTTGCATGTCGTAAAGTACAAAAGTATATATCCACATAGTTCGAGCTTTAGCTGCACTGATGAAATTGTATTTTATGTAGATCAAATTTAATATTGTATGCTTATATTTAGATCAAACATTGTATGTAGCATGTAGTTACAAAACTGCTTCAATTGTCATACTCGGTTTTTAGACAATTGCTAATTTGTGTAATAATGTAAATTTGGATAGAGTCCATGTTATTCAATCTTGTATGTGTATAGGTACGAATAATTTAAACTAATTGTATTGTTAAAGGACATTTCGTCACTAAATGTCCTTGGTGGGCGGTATGTTCATGACCGTCAAAGATTTTGTAATCAAACGTATCATTATCAAACCAAAAATGTGCAATAGTTGACCCCGAACTCGATAGATGGCGTTGGGATCGAATTAGATCTCGATATCGTTTGCTTACCGCGATTTGGCTAGGGTCAGCAACAGTACAAATATATGAGACGCTAACTATAGATCAGTATATGGTGGTTTTATTTATACATCCCTACCTATATACACACGGTATAGATCAACTACATAGTTCAGTCGCGTAGTACCGAGTGTTTCCGCCGCGGCGCTTGGTATTATACAAAAAAAATTAATAATGTACGGACGTTACCTAACACGAATAGCGTCTAAGATTTATATACTATAAGCTTTAATGTATTGTTCTAAGATGGCTGAAATTAGCCCTGTCTATTCTAGTCTATTCACGCGGGAGGAGGGTTGCTGAAATAAGCATAATTTTATTATGTTAATGGAGGTAACGCTGTGAGGGTGAAACGAAGATAAATAGCCAGTCGGCTGGTTTGCACCTTTGGCTAGGATTTTTATTAGAAAGTAGATAGTTATTCATTGTTTTTTTTTATTGACCACTAGATCTCACCTTTTATTAAGCGAAGATGTTACCGACGATAAATTACGCTTGAAGTAACGTATTCACTCTTGACTACAGAAATCTAAATAACAAGCTCTTGACTTAAATACCATTATATTTTATGAAACAGGTTATTAAATGTGCTTCCAAAAATACGAAAAATACCGTATAAATCATAATTATCAATTGTACTTATTGTGCCGGCGCGGCAGTTGCAGCAATAGCACTGAACGCGCTAAGCACTCGCGGTGCGCTGGGTTCAAGTTGAAGATAGGCTGCTAGACCTAGGGGAACGGACGATTCGGTATACTGAGAGAGAGGCTGCATTAAACAAGACTACGACTGACCTCAGAGGCGGGATTCCTCGTGCTCGTTCTGGTTGATGCAGGCAGCGCCCCTTCTCTGTTCCACTGGACGTCTTGATTTGAGGTTCTCTAGGTGCTGGCACTATTGATGACGCGAGAGTGGACTGTATATGCGGCGCGGTAGAACGGAGAACCACGTGGCGGTGGCTCCAGGTGACGGTCAGAGGTGACCACCACGAATCCGACGACGACGAGAGTCGATCGCAGATGATGCGGTTAATAAAGCGGTTGTAAAGCGGTGGGATCTCACAGCGGGTGAGGAATCCAGGGTGGATAGTCAGGCGGTTGACTATCACGAGCGGTGAGGCTACCTTTGACGAGGGCCGAACGTAGACTGTTCGAGAATCGAACATATAGTTTAATGCAGCGAAAAGACAAGGATGGATAGATAAGTAATATAAGAAAAATGTGGGTAATTTAAATATAAGCGCACCCACAAGTGGCGCGAACACTTATGTTGTAGAAACTGAGGGGTTTGATTTAATTAAAAGCTTATTTTCTTCTTTTTAGAGCTTAACGAAGTGCTTGTTTCAAAAAAGGTTTTTTATGAACATGTTTTTTTTATGAGGATGTAATTGACTTTAAAAAGGAGGAGGTTATGAAAGCTAAATGTTACATCATTTAGTCGGGACCGTTTGACTGGCTGTCATTTGAAGATGTTTGATAGTCATCACGGGTAGTCAGAAGCCATACAATCTGACACCAGGCTTGTCAAGGTCTCTCATGGCGAAGTGGTTGAGCGATCGGCAGCTGCACTGCATGTTGCAGGTTCTTTTGTCGCGCAGAACAAATATCTGAATATATTATGATAGTTGCTCTAGGTCTTGGTGGGCATAGGCGATCTTGGGGCCATGGCCAAGGCCAAGACCATGGGTTTAATGAAAATGTACCCCGGGGCCCGGAACGAAAGCAAAGATTATAATTTAGGTGTCTTCAAGGCTAGAGCTCTTAATAAACTAGTGCACCTCACCATCAACGATTTTTGAGATTTTAGTCAGTAGAACTCTAAAATGCCCTCCCTCTCAGCGAACGAGTTGGAGAAGTCACTGAATGATTTGTCTCCAAAAAAAAAGAGGTGGCGGCAACATTTTTACAGTAAAAAAATGCTTTCAAATAGATTGAACCTTAACATTCAATCACAATAGGTACGTCTATAAATACTAATAGACGTATTTTGTGCAAACAACACTAAAATTAAATTCAATGCGATTAATTTCGTCAATCTATTCACAATCATTAAGTTATGGCTATTGTCGGCAGAGTAAACTCAGACTGATTGCTTCTTTGTCACTTTGACACTGAAAGCAATTGTAGGATAAGCTATTTCAGTACTAACAAAAGATGTTGAGTTCTATATCAAATAGATACATTTTAAAGCGATTGCTATCGCTTGACGATACTCATTTGTATAAATGGAATTTATTGTATAAGTTACTAGCTTGTGTCAGCGGCTTCGCCCGAATGAAAGTAGGTTTCTTTACACAAACTTTGGATCACCATTTCATTTTTTTAGGGGCTGAATTTTGGGAATTACTCTCTTAGTGCTCGCCTGCTTCCTATAAGGCACCTTGTGCAAAACTTCACGCTTCTAGTTCCAGTATGTGTGTATGGATCTCAAAAGAGACCGTGACCCCTGAGTTTCGGTATTCTTCTCAGGGTAGTCAGTTAGGAAACACCGGCTTCATCTAGTATAAAATGACGAAAGAAAAAATTGACGTGTAAAAGTGTTTGTAAAAACCTACTTAGAAAATAAATATGATTTATCATAGTAGTTTCGGCTATGCATTGATATGTTAGTCAGATTCCTTTCCGCTTATATTTATAAGACCTATCTAAAAGACTTTTTGACAGTTCACATGACCCAAAGGTTTTTTTGAGGAAGGGGAATCATCAGAATGACTTCTCCTGAGGGCGTGTCAGACTCTTACTGACTAAACCCCACCCTGTTCCTTCGTTGCCTTCGATCTGGGGAACTTGGTGAGCACCTTTCGGATTTTCCGTGTTCTCCAGATGACCCAAGGGCTGGCATTTACCTCGAACAGAGGATAAAATTTATAACTCAGCGTGGCAATACCACCAGTCTTTGATGCGAGGGAGTTTTTAGACGCCGAATATGGATTGCTTTTATTCACTTTCAATTACTTAAGAGTTTTTATTGTTCTTTTGTTTTAGGGTATAGGTATTTAAAAAGCACTTAACTAAATATAATTATTATTAGTTAGTAAAGCGCTTTTGAAATACGAATAGTTGTTTGTCATTGTCATCGTTCCCGTAGTTCTTAGTTATCAGTGTTGTTAATATTATTTAGACTTAAGAAAGGGACTAATTTTTAGGTCTAAAGTGTGAGTCGAACTCGCGTACTGAGGGTTCCGTACCAATTTAATTGCGGTTTACGATTTATGAAGTATTAAAAAAAAACTACTTACTAGATCACGCTCAAACCAATTTTCGTTGGAAGTTTACATGGTAATTTAGGTACCTACATCATATATTTTTTTTTAGTTTTATCATTCTCTTATTTTAGTCGTGTCTCTCGCGAAAACTATTCAGTTCAAACTAATCAGTTCTTATAGTTTCGGAAAAAAAGTGGCTATGGCATATGGACGGACAAACAGACAGACAGACATGAGGAATCTATAAAAGTTCAATTTTTTGCCCTTTAGCTACGAAACCCTAAAAAAGGTTCATAGTCAATAAGTTCATAGTCAATAGTAGTTTTTCAAAGTCCATAAAATCATATTAATACCTGTGTGAATCATGTTGAAGAGATCTAAGGTGTTCTTATGAATAAAGCATAACATACATTTGAGTGACATCTCCAGATAGAGCAAACTTTTATCAGTTATCGTGCAGATCAACTCAAAACGTAGTAAGAATAAAGGTCAATGATCCAACGACCCTTACACAGTGAGGACTATACACTCATGAAATCTAACCATCCATTGAAAGAAAGAATGAAAAATATTTATTTGACACACATAGACACACACAATGTACAAACAACAAATATAAAAAAGTAACCAAAAAAATAAGAAGAAAAAACTAGCACAGTGTGTGTCGCGGCTGCGCCAAATAGGTCCAGTTCAGCAAAAAATAATATAATCCACTATAAAAGTGGAGCACCTATTGAGTTAATTTATTTAATTTTATCCCAGACTCCACTCCTATATAAAACTAATTATTTAAACTGGATAACGCTAGCTTCATTAAAATAATACCAGGCGAAGATACTTTAAAGAATAATCTTCATAACTTTGCACAAAAAACCTTAAACTAGAATTAGTTTTTCAATATTTTAATTTATGTAAATTAAAAACCTTCCCAAAATATTGTAAACTCTCATCTAGATTACTCGACTACCTTTCTCAAATCTCATTAAAATATAAGCTTAGTGTCTGAGCTTAGAAAATATACGCACACACACACATATATATGTGTTACAGACAGAGATTTGTTTCTTTCGTTTACGAGGATTTAGAAAAGCTTTGCAAACACAGAGTACCAACGTCCAACGTAACAAAATAGTCATATAACCCTCTTCCTGCATCTGAATAAAAAAAAGTTTGCACTACCTAAAAGTAGCATTCGGTTCTTAACGACCGCGACCTAGTCGCGGGTCGCGGTCGTTAAGAACCGACTAAACAAACCAGGCGATCGTGTCGTGCGACCGGAGCCATTCGAATTCATACTAATACTTCCCCCGATCGAATTTCGATCACGGTGGCCAATCTCAACCGAGATCAGCCAAGTACGCAAGAGATATTATAGTGCACAAATGTGTGCGCAAACACAGGTGCACTCTTTGTTCCTCTACTCTCATAGCCCGATGGGACGGTACAACCCGACACGACCGGAGAGAGATCAGGTGCAGGACTAACGGCTTTACGTGCTTTCCGAGGCACGGGGGTATCACACCACCAACTTCCAAACTCCGGGCAGCTGCAGACTAATTCTTAATGGAAAAACCCAATAGCACTTGTTGCCCGACCCGGGAATCGAACCCAGGATCACTTGCTCAGCAGTCGCTCTTGCGACCGCTTGACCAACGAGGCAGTTAAATCCATACTAAGCAGTGGGTCGCGCGGTTGCAGTCGCTAGGAACCTAATGCTACCTTTACCACCTCGCTGCATACAGGCTGGCTGCGTTGGATGAGGAAAGGTCAAAGGTTTAGTTGACGTGCATTTTAATAGAATATTTCCATTATCTGTGCTGAGCCACTGCCGGCACGGGTTTGTGTGAGCGTTGAGATTACACCTGCGCTTGATATGCCACCTTTATATGACATATGTAGGTGGATTCGCCGTGGCAGGTTGTCCTACCTAGGTGATACAATCGGCAATTCAGGCGAATCCGAAGCGAGATGGCATAATTGGAACAAACAATTGTTATTCTATTATAGTGGGCTACGAAACCTGTGCACGTGGGTGCGGTGCAGCGACATGCGAAGCGAAGTGGTCAAAACTAGTTGCGTTTGATATTTTCGGGTGTACTCTTGCAGTCGGGTCACATATCACACAAATATTTCATAAAAAATGGCGGTTACAGCTGTGACTTCACGCGCGCGACATGGCAGTCCACCACTCAAGCAGGGCAGACTTCCACCCTAAACTCCATCATGTACTCCGAGCGTTCAGTTCCCACCGAATACTATTTTTAAAATATTTAGAAAACCTTTTAATTAATAAACTATGGCTATGAAATTCTGTTTAGAAATTACTTTACATTTTCTAAGCTAACTTGAAGAAATTGTTTAGTTTTCAGCAGTAAGTACTTTGAAACCGTACAATCTGTCTCAATTACGACTATAACTAGATAAGTGCTAGCTAACACTTTATGTAAACTGAAAGTTTTGGAGCGAGATGACGAGATAAAACAGTGCCTATTGTTATTAGTGCTAAGTACTCAACTTAGGCTAAACAAAATTAAAACATTATTTTGGGATGTTAGCTCAAATTACTAATTACAATAAGGCCTGTGCCTCACTGTGACACTAATAGCGTTACTGCCAGTTCGCGCAGCCAAGAAAATTCATGTACCTCTATGGTGTCTAGTGTCTACCCCACCTTGTCCGTATTGGTCACACAGTCAACCATAAATTTTTATTTATTATTTATTTATTTATTTAAACTTTATGTACAATGGTGGTACATAGGCGGACTTAATGCATCAAGGCATTCTCTACCAGTCAGGTTATGACGTCAAATTTTTGACGTCATAACCTAGCTACGCTGTCATGGCGTCCAAGCGAGACACGGCCAGGGGGAGACTAGTTTTCTTTAGTATTCTTTAAGCCCTGGCTTGAGGCTTTAATCGATCCCCGACCCTCGTCTCTTGTTGATCTGCGAGAGGACTCACCAAAAACCGAAAAAACAATATTCGTAGATATTCTTGATAGCATGCGCCGTAAATATAAGAGAGTCTGAGTTTATCTTTATTAATACCAGATTCCAGGAGGTGGTACCACTTTCCAAAGACTACTTTCGAATCCCGCAACGTTGGTGACACGACTATGTGATCTAGGTACATTTTTTTTGGATTTGATTTAAAGTAATATCCAGAAGTAATTATATAGTTAGCCAGTAAAAAACTAAAAGCCCATTGTAATAGCAAAAATATCTCTGCTTCGCTTTTTCCTTTGAGCCTGAATGAAAACCTGGAAATATTCCCTGCCGTTTTTATCTGACGCAATAAAGAATAAATAACTCGATGTAAAAGCAATTGAAAAACAATTATAAAAGGGTTTGGTTCAGATTTCTAATTAAACGTTTTATTTTCCTATACGTGTGAGTAGTCATATAAAAATTCGTTTGAGAGATAATTTTCATTAGCATCATAAATCAGATTTTATACCTTTGAATCGAAATTGGTACCGTATGATATTAATAATTCAAAAACATACTTATAGACGAGTAACTGCCAATCGCGACTTCGTCCGCGTGGATTTGTTACTTTCGGCTAACGCTAACTTTAACTTAGGCTTTACACATTGTGCGCGCAGTGCTCGATCATTATTTTGCTGTTATGTTATTTTAGAACTGTGATCTTCTTCTTCTACCTGCCCTTATCCCACATTATTTGGGGTCGGCGCAACATGTTTTTTTCTTCCATTCTGTCCTATCACCCGTCATGCTATCATCAACTCCCTTTTCTTTCATATCAGTCCTCACACAATCCATCCATCTTTTCTTTGGTCTCCCTCTTCCTCTCCATCCGTCCACATGTAAATTCATAACCACTTTCGTAACATGTGTTTCATCCCTCCTCTTTACATGACCATACCAAGACAAATGATTTCCTTTCAGCTTTTCAGTCACTGGTGCCACTTTCAAACTTCCTCTAATATACTCATTTCTCACTTTATCCATTCTCGTCACACCACACATCCATCTCAACATTCTCATCTCCGCTACATGCAATCTTTTTTCATCCGTCTTTTTCACAGCCCAACATTCTGATCCATACAGTACGACAGGTCTTATTATGGACTTGTAAATTTTACCCTTCAGCTTGTGGGGCATCCGTGGGTCGCAGGTTGTTCCCGTGACCTGTCGCCATTTCATCCATCCTGCGTTGATGCGATGTGTTACGTCCCGGTCTACCTCACCATCCCCTTGGACAAGCGACCCAAGGTACCGAAAGTCGGAACAGATTGGTATGGGCGTTCCGGCGAGAGCTAAGGGCACAGAATTGGAGAGACCGCCGAAATCGCAGAACAAGTACTCCGTCTTGGTTCTACTCAATTTCAGGCCCACACTCTCCAATCTATGCCACCACACCTCCAATCTGCTCTGGACCTCCAGGCCACTCTCAGCAACCAGCACAATGTCGTCGGCAAACAGCATACACCAAGGGGCCTCTTCCTGGATGTCTAACGTCAAAGCGTCGATTATCAGCAGGAAGAGGTAAGGGCTGAGAGCCGACCCTTGATGTAAGCCGACCGCCACATTGAAGCTGCCACTGGTGCCCACTGTAGACCGGACTTGAGTACTGCAGCGACTGTACATAGCCCGGATCAACTGCACATACTTCCCAGGCACACCTTTCTCCTTAAGGGCCCACCACAGAACCTCACGAGGTACCCGGTCGTATGCCTTTTCGAGGTCAACGAATACCATGTGCAAGTTTTTATGTGCACCTCTGTATTTCTCGCACAACTTAGAATTTTAGAATTCGCACAATTTTAGAACTGTGATATTTCCGAAGATAATCATTTAAACCGAATGATGTAAAGGGCAATTTTGTTTTAAATTAAATACTTGTGATGAGTAACGTATTTATTTGGATAAGGATTAATAATATATCATGTTTATAAAAAACACCTTCGCAAATAATTCATTATTTTAGAACAAATTTGGTTAACATAAAAAAGATTATAGTGAGCTAACCTTAAAAGATTTTTTTTTGAACTTTTAAAGGGAAACAATTCTGTCATACATGATTTTTGCGAAACCTTAACCGTTTACGCAGCAGAAACTCTGAATACGAACAAATATCCCCGATTTTGAAACATTGTTCATTGATGCTCTGCTCCTTTTGGTCTTAGCGTGACGATATGTAACCTATAGCCTTCCTCGATATCACTATCTAATATTGAAAGAATTTTTCAATTCGGATCAGTAGTTCCTGAGATTAGTGCGTTCCAACAAACAAACTCTTCAGCTTTATAATATTAGTGTAGATTTGGAGTTCCCAAAACGATCCACTGCAATTATAAAATTTTATTTACCTACGTGATTGTAACCAATTGATGTAAAAGTTACTTGTTTATTTTAAGCAGTTGAAGCAATTATCAACATATTGTCATTGACCTTCACGTAAATATTTTCCTTTTCGTAGACCTTTTCGTACACCTTGTATACCTAACTGTCAGATAACTTGCTTGCCATTCAAGCGTAGCGATTATGGCAAACCCCCCCATATGAAAACAGCCAGAAAGACATGGCCCTACCCGGCAGCCCGTCTACCCTTGACTTTGCGGCTCCGGTAGCGGTCAAGGTCACGGCGAGGCAAGGGGTGCGAAGTAGCGATACAAGAATCACGGCCAAACGTGTTTTGCTGATCCAGCAAGCCAATTACACCGCGCTAAGTGCGGCGCGGCGTCAGTAAATATTTGTACAGCTAACCGGGTACTTTCGAACTCATTAGCATATCATTTATAGTGATTTACATAATTAGCGTTTTATAATAAAATCTATTAAAAATTATTAAATTTATTAAAGCACTATTTTTTTTTTTTTTTTAATCATTATAAACTAGCGCTTGACTGCGATCCCACCTGATGGTAAGCAGTGATGCAATCGTCGATGGTGAGGCGCACTAGTTTATTAAGAGCCTATGCACTCTAGCCTTGAAGACACCCAAATCATAATCAGATGGAAAAACCGCAGCAGGCAGATTGTTCCAGTCCCTCGATGTACGCGGTATGAACGACGAAGCGAAACGCTTAGTCCGGACCGTAGAGGTTTGGACAACGAAAGGGTGGATACCCGCCGTACGACGGCTTGTCCGATGGTGGAATGGGGATGGCGGAATCAGTTCATGCAATTCCTGCGCACACTCTCCGAAATGCATCCTGTAGAAAACCGAAAGGCTGGCTACCCTGCGCCTGTGCTCAAGGCTTTGTAGATTGGAAGCCAAATCCATATCTCCAATTAGCCTCTTTGCACGCCTTTCCACGGAGTCCAAAGCTGCCAGGTGGCATTTTGCAGCTCCAGCCCATATGTGGCTGCAGTACTCCACACACGATCGGACCTGTGCTTTGTATAACATTAGAAGCTGTCCCGGTGTGAAGTACTGCCGGACCTTTGCCAAAACGCCTAGTTTTCTAGCAGCAATCTTGGCCTTGGACTCAATGAACCGCCCAAAGTTGAGATCGGAGGAAATTTCAACTCCTAAGAGCTGAAGGCGGTTGGCGCATTCCAGGGATACATTCCGGAAAGCAGGAGCCAAGGTGAACGGGCTCCTTTTAGCGGTGAATAGACACGCTTGTGTTTTGGTGGCGTTGAATCCCACTAAATTGGCTTCGCCCCACTTGGAGACTGCCTGAAGTGAGTCATTCGTACGCTCTACCATAGCCTCTCTTTCAGACCGGATTAGCTCCTTACTAGCCTGAGTACTCGGCAAGTATCTCTCTACAACTGTGCTATCATCTGCATACCCATAGATACCGGGCATCAGCAGATCGTTGATGTGGAGCAGGAAGAGAGTTGCAGAGAGAACAGACCCCTGAGGAACTCCGGCATTAGTCATCATGGGCTCTGATGAGCATCCGTCGACAACAACTCGGAGAGACCGTTCACTCAGGAAGTCTTTTATCCAGTTAATCAGGCCCGGAGAGATGCCGTACGCTGGAAGCTTACTTAAAAGGCTAGCGTGCCATACCCTGTCGAAGGCCTTCGAGACGTCTAAGGAGACTGCAAGTCCTTCCCCATTCTTCTCGAGGGCCTCGCCCCACAAGTGAGTGGCATACGCTAGTAGGTCCCCAGTAGACCGATTGCGACGAAACCCGTACTGTCGGTCACTGAGGAGATCGTTACCTTCCAGGTATGCCATGAGGCGCGAGTTCAACACACGCTCCATAATCTTGCAGAGTATGGAGGTTATTGAAATCGGCCGATAGTTGGTAGGATCGGCACGACTGCCCTTTTTGGGCACGGGCTGCACGTTGGCAAGCTTCCAGGATTTGGGCACTATACCGGTCCTATATGAGAGGCGATACAAGCGTGTCAGAACAGGAGACAACTCGGGCGCACATGCCTTGAGAACAATCGCTGGAATACCATCTGGTCCACTAGCTTTGTTCACGTCTAGACGACACAGTGCTCTCAGAACCTCTTTGTTCCTTATATGGAACTCGGGCATCGAGGTGCCGCAGAGAGGTAGGGTCGGTGGAGTAGCACTGCCAGTGTCAAGACGAGAATTATGGGCGAAGAGAGATGCAAAGAGACCTGCTTTCTCTCTCGCCGTATGAGCCAGTGTTCCATCTGGCCGAACCAGCGGGGGCAATGTGGGCCGACAAAAGTTCGCTTCGACCGACTTGGCAAGGGACCAGAACGCTCTGCTACCGGACGGTTGTGCAGAGAGCTTCTGGCCAATGTGGGAAATGCGATCGAAGCGAGCCTTCCTTAGTGCTTTTGTGTAGGACTTGGCAGCATGGTTGAAGGCTCTCTTCTTTGAACTCAGGTCCGGAGCTTTGCGGTCACGAGCATCCACTCAGCAAAGAAACGCCGAGTGCTTTCGCTTTTCAGCTTCAGCACAGTCGGCGTTGAACCATGGGCGGGCTGAGCTACCGACGGGTACGTCACTATATGGGATGAAATACTCCATAGCTTGACGCACCACCTCGGAAATTGCCTCCTCACAGCTCGACAGATTTTCCGAAGAGAAGCAGACCCGCTGCCAAGGATAAGACGCAAAGAAGTGCCGCATCTCATCCCAATCTGCTGACTTGTAACGCCACACTCGCCGTTCACCGCGTGAGTCGCAGTCAGGTGGCGAGAAGGACGTTACAGACTTCACCAGACAGTGATCTGAAGTTCCGAGTGGTGAGGAAACTGTTACGATACATCTGTCTGGATCGGTTGTCAGCAGAAGGTCCAGACAATTGGCAGTATGACCAGCAATATCAGGCACCCTTGTTGCTTGCTTTACCAACTGGGAGAGCCCCATTGAAACTGCAAAGTTTCGAGCTTCTCTCCCAGCGTGGTCGGTCCTCTGGTAAGGGAAAAGCCAGTCTTGATGACAAGCGTTAAAGTCCCCCAGAGCGACGAACTGCGCATCAGGGTGCCGATGCAGGGCTGTATCGGCGGCCATACTGAGGTGGTCAAATAGCCGAGTTGTCTCCTGATCACCGCTGTGTGAACGGTAGACACAGGCATAGACAATTTTGTCCATACCTGTGTCCACCAACAGCCATAAGGTTGAAAAATCGGGGTCTTCAAGGTGACGAAGACGCTGGCAGCAGATGTCATTGCGGACGTACACACAGACCCCGGCACGCTGCCGGAAGTGATGCTCCAGTGAGTATCCCGGGTAGTTGAGGTACGCCGCATCTGACGGACATCTAATCTGCGTCTCCGTCAAGAAAAGCAAGTGTGGCTTATCGGTTTCGAGATGGTGGTGGACCGCATTGATATTGGAGTGCATCCCTCGAATATTCGAGAGATGCACTTGGAATGGGAGGACGTGCAACCGCTGTCGACACCTGCTTTTCCTTTTACCTTTTTCCATAATTGGGTTTAGAGCGAATAGGAGTGGTGGAAGATAGCAGTTGAGCGAGGTGATGCGATGTTAGACCCAACAACACACTCAGAATTGCTGCGCCAATGGAGGTTTGATCTGGAGACTGCGGGGACGCCCGAACCCCCCCAAGGATCGCCATCGGGTCCTCCCTTCCGGTCGCCAACCGGCACGATGGGGCCACCCTGGGATTTTTCGCAGATGGCGGGGCAGCCTTTCGTGTGTGGCTGGCACACTACTTGGGCCCCCAACTGTCTACGGTCGGCCAGCGGAGCACCGTGCTTCGGATCCCGCTACCCTCCACGATCAAGCATCCAACACAACAACAGCTGGTGCATCATACCCGGTACACATCGCAACACAACTGCTCAGACCCATCCTCCACCGTACGGCTTCACCAAACATCATGCCGGAACACGACGGATCGCTTGGCGGCATGGCTTTGTCTGGTGGGTGGTAACCTTTTAAGCCGGCAGCCGATGCAATGGCCTACCACCGGATTTACTGCTCGTTTAGCACTACCCAGGGGACACGTGTAGGGTGGTCGAAATTCAAGTAAGTAGCTACTAGCTAACTAGCTTCTGCCAGCGGCTTCGTCCGCGTGAATGTTGGTTATACGAGTAGCGGACGCGAAGTCGTAGTCGTAGACACATGATAGCCGATGTCTATCCTTGGGGTTCAAGCTAGCTATGTACCAAATTTCATTTTTATTCAAAATCAGTTCTATAGTTTAACGTTGTTCCGCTTTTTTGCCTGTCTGTCTGTTGACAAATAGACAGACACACAGAGTCACATCAGTCATATACACCACTTCGCGTCGCGACTCCTACACTAAGAAACTCCGGAAGAGATACGGTTACCCGTTTAAAAGCGAGGCCTGGGCACATCATGGTTTGATTACATGGTCAGGGTCACCGGAATCAAAAGTATGTAGATGTACAAAACTGCTGTGAGCTTCACCGTCACGTTAGGCCGACCGTTGGTCAAAAGCAGTGTTGCTAGTGTTATAAATAAAATGTTTAATAATTAACGAAAGTGTGACACCGATAAACCTAACATTTACTTAAGCCATTTCCTTACCATTACCATTTTACCAATCGTCATAAAATATACCTAAAGACTATAAATTAGTACCTACTCTCGGTTCCAAGTGATATATTCCAATAAATCAGCTTGAACGCGCCGTTTCCAATTTAAATGAAAATTCACGCTCGATTTGACTTGTAACTTGTGAGCGGTTGGTTTTAAACAAAATTAAATCAGTCACGTTCAATTTATATTTAATGATAACTTATCGGAATGCCTGCTCTAGTTGTTTCAAGCATTACGCTAAGCATGAGGTCCTGGGATCGATTCTCGAGTCGCACAAAGTGTTATTTTCCTTTTTTGTACTATATGATGATTTTACCATTACATGTACTTACTGTCATCATCATCATCTCCCTACCCTTGTCCCGTTTTATTTAGTTAGGGTCGGTGCCACACGTTTTTTTCTTCCATTCTGTCCTGTTACTCGTCACGCTATCACTAACTCCCTTTTCTTCTATATCACTTCTTACACACATATTACATGTACTTACTGTATGAACTTTAAATTAAACAGACTTTGATCCCTAAGTTCCACCCATACGCACAAAGCGGTTTGGAAACACATTTATTATGCGTACAGCTAAGGAGTGGAATTCCCTGCCGGGGTCTGGGTTTCCTGATAGCTACAACTTAGGAGTCTTTAAGTCAAGAGTGAATAGGTTACTTCTAGGCAAGCGTGCTCCATCGTCGGCCACATCATCGCTTACCATCAGGTGAGATTGTGGTCAAACGCGAGCCTATGTATAATAATAATAAAAAAGTTTGTTTCGGTGTTGCAATACCCATTGCTCGTCGTCACCAAACCCGTGCTAAAGATAGCCGGGGGTCGCTTGCGACTGCCAACGCCCGGCTGGTCTCGTGTACTGGCGGTTAGGTTATGAGGATGTCCGTTACGTCACAGTTGTGGTTATCTCCTTCGCTAATAGATGTAAGTTCTCTATCACCGATCGGATGAGGTTCAGAGATCATTAAATAACTTCTTCTGCTGGTGATAGAAGAGGTTCAGAGATCATTAAATAACTTCTGCTCCCGGTGGAGCAAGAAGGATTGTTACACTTTTACTGGCTAAAGCCCACCTATGTTCCTTCAATTGAGCTTTGTGATTCAGACCGTGATAACTCTACCAAACAATGCCTGATGAATTTCTCCGTTAGCATTCGAGTAATACAGACTTGATTATAATAGAAAATATTATATTTAAGTACCTTTCAATGTAAATAGTTTATAACTCTATCATCAATTCTACAAACTCGTTGTTGTGAGATGAAACATTGTAATAGACTACTTTAATTCAATTTACTATAATGTACTTAAAAGTTTAGTGCGTTAACTTTAATGATAAATATTATTCGCTACATTAGAAACTGTGTAATTTAAGCCTTTATAAAGTTTGTGAGTAAGAGTAAACTTCCCTCATAAAATAATAAATAACATTTTCACGCAATAACCTCGCTTTTTTAACACTCGCTTTTTTAGGGTTCCGAGCCAATTGGCAAAAACGGAACCCTTATAGTTTCGCCATGTCTGTCCGTCCGTCCTCGCTTAATCTTTGTGACCGTTAGCTTTAGAAAGCTGAAATTTGGTACCAATATGTATGTCAATCACGCCGACAAAGTGCAATAATAAAAATTGGATAAAAACATTATTAGGGTAGCCCCCCTACATGTAAAGTAAAAAGCGTTTTTTTTTTATTTCAACCCTAACGTGTGATATATTGTTGGATAGGTAGGTATTCAAAAATGAAGAGGGGTTTACTACAATCATTTCTTGATAATATCAATAATTTTGGAAATAATCGCTCCAAAAGTAAAAAACAATGTGTCCGGGGCCCCTCTAACTTTTGAACCATAAGTTTAGAAAATATGAAAAAAATCTGAAAAGGAGAGCTTTATAAAGATTTTCTAGGAAAATTATTTTGAACTTGATGGGACGAACAGTTTTTGAAAAGTTGGGGACACTTATTGTGACGGACGGGAAACTACGGAACCCTACACTGAGGAGTGGCCCGACACGCTCTTGGCCGGTTTTCCGTATCTCAAAAGGAAATAACGGAGCCCTTATTATACCAATTTGTTGTGCGTCTGTCTGTCGGTCTGTCAAGACCCTTTATTTCGGAAACACGTGGAGGTATCGTGTTGAAATTAAAATCATATTATCTGTAATCCACGACGTGGGCCTAGTGCGGATTGGTGGATGTCACATGTTTTCAAATTTTTAGTTTTTGGACTTTGTGCCGGTGAGGCACAAGCCTTAGTGTAATTAGTAATTAGAGCTAAATTATAATGTTTTAATTTTGTGTAACCTAAGTTGAGTACTTAGCACTAATAACAAAAGACACTGTGTTATTCGTCATCTCGCTCCAAAACTTTCAGCTTACATCAAGTGTTAGCTAGCACTTATCTCGTTATAGTCGTAATTGAGACAGATTGTTTCAAAGTACTTAGGTACTGTTGAAAACTAAACAAACTCTTTGAGTTTAGTTTAGAAAATGTAGAGTAATTTTTAAACGGAATATCATAGCCATGGTTTTCCTACTTCTAATAAAAAAGGAAAGAAAGAACTTCTAAGAAAAAACTGAAACCTTTTTAGTCAGTAAAAGTCTGTGTCTCTCACACAGACTTTTACTGACTAAAAAGGTTTTAGTCAGTAAAAGTCTGATATTCTCTGTTGCTCATCCAGGAGCAGGAGAAATTAAAAAGGTTTACAGTTGGTTCGACCGAGCTGCCCTAAAACGGAAAGTGTAACTGATGGAATACGTGCTGGTTTCAGTCAGTCATCATCATCATCATCCAACTATATTGGGGTCGGCTTCCAGTCAAGCCGGATTTAGCTGAATACCAGTATTTTACGAGGAGCGGCTGCCTACCAGACCTCCACAACCCATTAACTGGGGTAACACGGTACTTCATGGCAAGACTGGAGTCAGATTTACTGGCTTCTGACTATCCGTAACGACTGCCAAAGATCTACAAATGACAGCCGGGACCAACGGCTTAACGTGCTTTCCGAGGCACGGAGGAAACTCTTTATGTTAAGATGGTCACCCATCCACAGACCAACCTAGGCAAGCGTTGCTTAACCTTGAAGATCGACCTGTGCGGCTGTTATTATCTAGCCACGAGCTCCTCAGGTTTCAGTCAGTAAAAGTCAGTAAAAGCTGGTTTCAGTCAGTAAAAATCGGAATTCCTCTCGATCCACACAGAGCAAGAGAAGAGATATTTGACGATTAACTTTTCCCAAATAGTTTGATTTTATAAACATTACATGAGAATGTAAACCAAATTCATGTTGCAAAGTAAGGCTCCTGCTCTATTGAGTAATTAAATCAATTTAGAACCATTTAGTTTATATTTGCAAACAGCTGATACCCGGAAATTCATTTGTGTTAGATTCGTAAAATAGCCCAAAGCCATTTCACAATAATTTGTGCGAAACCCTATTGTTCCGAGAAAATCAGGAGCATTTAAATAAAATGACTTTTTAGGTGGTTCCTGCTCTTGGGCGGAGCGGGAAGGTGCGTCAGAATTTTACTGACTTAACCGGATCCTTTGTTGCTTTTTTACCTTTATTGCAGGGTCCTGGGTTTTTCCTTTGAGAAGCGAACGCACGGCCCTAGAGGCTTCGAGCCAACTTCAAAGTATCCAATATGCTATTCTACATATTCCATGGACATGGAGTATTCTTGTATCAGTTTTCATCGATAACCGATCAGCTAACCGAACGCGAAGAAATAACAAAAATACACACGCCTTTAAAATATTGGTGTGATCTAATTATTTGTCAATTTCAAATCCCTAATCTCCTTTTAGCACACTACTTATATCCACGTGTGCAAACTACTCGTGCGTTATATAATACCAACATAAGAACAAAAAAACTTTCAAATCCCTTTTTCCATTCAGTCCTATTTGAATTCACGTATCTAAAACACGCGCGCGCTGTCGGTACCAACATTATAAAATGAACAAAAAAAAATGCTAAACGTTCGGCGTACTGTGTTGTAACAGTACGAGGTACGTTTATTTTTTTTTTTTCGTCGCCGTGTCGCTTGCATGTCATGTAAACAAATTCATTAGAAAGAAGTAAAAATTGTAAGTTGGTCACGACTCACGACCCTCCTTAGTTCAAAGCCTCTTATGACATTTTCCACGTCTGTTTCCACTTTTTCAATGTTTTGCTCGCTTGAAATTGAGACAAAAACTTACAAGTAAGTGAAAAGCTTTGCAGTTTTTTGCTATTCTTTTTTTAAAAAACGATAAATGAAATCTATTTATGACTGAAAGTTGTATGGAAATCCTTGTTATTATTCGTCTTTGTTTGATATGTGAAGAAGAGGAAAAAACACAACTAAAATAATTATGAGTATTACATGTGGATGCATGGAGAGGGAGAGGGAGGCTAAAGAAAAGGTGGATTATGTGAGGAGTTATTTGATAGAAAAGAAAGTTAGTGATAGCGTGACGGGCGACAGGATATAATAGAAGAAAAAAATATGTTGCGCCGACCTCCACTATCGCGGGACAAAAGCAGAAAGATAATGATATTTATTTTGCAAATTGTTATCAATAACTCGTTAACGTTTAATATTTTAACCGCCCGAGCGAGGCAGGCTTCCACCGTTTCCTCAGGACGATTCGCACAATGTTGACACCCGGGAACCTAAAGTCTTAACCTATCACATACCCACAAAACGAGACACAATAGTAAAACAATAACAGCGCGGTCTCATAGGACCGGTCGGGGATTCATGAATTAAATCAAGAGTGAATAGGTTACTTCTAGGCAAAGATAGAGCAAATTTGCCTAAAACTTTATACGCTACGCTTTTATTCGCTAAACAAACGTCCTCTATTGCCAACTATATTGTGGAGGCGGATTCGAGATATAATGAAAAAGATTTGTGTATTTTAGTGATTTGGGTTTATTGTTAAAAGCACTTGCTTTTGTTATTTATTAAAACGTTATTTCCTTAGCTTGACGGCCGACCTTTTTATCTCAACTTTTCTTTTTATCTCTTTTTTTCTTTTATGTTTGTAAGATTGTGTCTTTTCGCACAAATAAATTGCTTTTATTTCTTTTTTTCCTATTAAGTTAAAACACCAATTCTAAATAAAGCATTAATCTTAAAAAATATTCTTCATCTTGCCAGTTTGCAAGTTAAAAAGAGCATTAGTGTAATGCTCTTTTTCATGCGGTCTCCGATCATTCCTTACCATATTCAGGTGAGACAGTAGTTACCTTAAATTAATTCTGTTTATTTCATCATCATCTTCCTGCCCTTGTCCCGTTTTATTTGGGGTCGGCGCTAAACGTCTTTTTTCTTCCATATCACTTCTCACACAATCCATCCATCTTTTCTTTGGCCTTCCTCTCCCTCTCCATCCATCCATTTGTAAACTCTTTTAGTAACATGCGTCTCACTCCTCCTCTTTACATGACCATTGTGACCATACCAAGACAAACGATTCGCTTTCAACTTTTCTGTCACTGGCGCCACTTTCAAACTTCCCCTAATATACTCATTTCTCACTGTGTCCATTCTTGTCACACCACACATCCATCTTAACATTCTCATCTCCGCAACGTGCAATCAACGTGTAATTCTGTTTAATTTGCAGATGATAAATGAAATTAGCATGTTTTGTTTATTAGTTTGTTTTAAAACTTGCAAATATGTGAGAAAGATTGCGATCATTGAATAATATCTTTCTTTAGACCACAAATATATATTCAAAGGAAGAGGGTTGATAGGAGGATTTTTCACTCATCCTCCACTCAAAAAATAAAAGTTTATGTACTATTTTTAAATGCATTTGTATACAGGGTGTAAAAAGACCGATCACAAAGCCGATAACTACACATTCGGTACATGTAATTAAGCAACTCTAACCAAAAATTATTGCTGGGAAAAACCTTTTTTTTTCATCTTTAAAAAATAATTAATTAATTATAATTTGGTTCAGCTGAGATTTCGGCCGCTCGCGCTTGGTTGTTGAACCGACCGCACGCTTGTGTGTGTGAGGCGCTCGTTGTGTTTAGTTTTCGTTGCATTTTTCTAACTTCAAATGCATATTACGTTATGAAAAATTGATAATTTTGATAATGTTTGTTCAGAAGAAAGTTTACTAATGATACTTGGAACACGATTTTGAAAAAAAAACGAAAAAAAAATGTTGACTTTGACCTTCAATATCTCCAGAACCAGTGAATTCCCACCCTTTTTTTATTCAATGACATTTACGTGAAAACTAATATAGTATTCCCCAAACAGAGAGTGTTACACCTTTTTTTCTTCCACCTTGTTGTTTCTTCAATATACTCGTAAGTTATTATTTCTGAAACAAGCGTCCCATGAACCATATTTATTTACGTCTCAATGATACTACTCTGAATAAACTTTTATGTGAGTACTAACTTATTTTGGTTTACTGTGCGCACCTGTGCTATGTGTAGCGTGAACGTGTATATTTTTCTGTATAAGCGAGAAACGCTCTGTGAACCAAAATAAATTAATAAATTAATCCGCTAACCCTTTTCATTCATAGCACTCCTCACACAATCCATTTCTTTGGCCTCCTTCTCCCTCTCTATCTGTCGACATGTACTTATACCAATAAGGGCCTATTTCACCACCTATGATTAAGTTTCGAGTATCTTACTTGGCAGATAATTTCATACAAATTCTGTCACATTTTTGAATTTATTCAGTGAGTAGTGCCTACTCGGACATTGTGAAACAGGCCCTAACTATTTTAGTAACACAACACTTCATCATAATACGGAAAACATTGTCAACCACTTCACAGTTATCACAATTTGAAGAAAATGCTTTCTTTATTTGTAGAATTTATTTGATGGAATCTTCCCGGAACGCAGTCTTGAAGCTATAGTTAATATACTCAAGGATAATACTCATAAATAACGTCCTGACTTCTAATTTATAACCGCTTGTGTGTTCATTTTCCTCCTCCTCGTAGCTATGGGGAGACCTAACGCTAGCTAGGGGTCTGTCATCAGCTTTCTCGGGTAAAACCCAGATGATAGAGACCTCTGATTTTGAAATCACTCAATAGCTCTTAGAAAATAAAGATACTTATCTATTGTATTTGTTTTTTATCTATTTTGTGAAAAGTAAAAAACATTCTTTTGATATTTCCGGGCAGATTATAGCGACCTCTACATTTTATGTTGGGGATAGTTTCCAAATCCATTTAAATTGCGTTCTGTATAGATGACCCGCCGAAAAACAGGTATCTATGCCGAATGAACTTTGAACACATTTTGCCTTCGCATATAATGGCACAGATATATGATTATGTAACACGGTCACCTTAGTAGTAGTTGAGAAGTCTTTCGATGGATAAACAAAATAGAATGAGATTCATTAACGAAACTCGAATAATTATAATTAAGTCCCCCTTTGTACATTGAGTTGCATGAAGACTAAATAAATAAATGTACTCCTAACTAAGTATTTGGCATTTACCCTATGTATTTGTATCCAAAGTACAGCTCGTGGCTAGATAATAACAGCCGCACAGGTCGATCTTCGAGGTTAAGCAACGCTTGCCTAGGTTGGTCTGTGGATGGGTGACCATCTTAACATAACGAGTTTCCTCCGTGCCTCGGAAAGCACGTTAAGCCGTTGGTCCCGGCTGTCATTTGGAGATCTTTGGCAGTCGTTACGGATAGTCAGAAGCCAGTAAATCTGACTCCAGTCTTGCCATGAAGTACCGTGTTACCCCAGTTAATGGGTTGTGGAGGTCTGGTAGGCAGCCGCTCCTCGTAAAATACTGGTATTCAGTTAAATCCAGCTTGACTGGAAGCCGACCCCAATATAGTTGGGAAAAGGCTAGGCAGATGATGATTTGTATCCAAAGTACAAGTACCAAGTAGGCCCTAGAACTAGAAGGATTTAAGATAGTAGAAGTCTGGTAAGCCCTTTCATTCCACTCTAGAACGGGAGAAATCATTGGGTGATTTCCTACCTCAAAGAATAGAAAGACGTACCTAACTTTTAGATCCGAAAAATTAAAAGCCCATAAAGCAAACCAAACTTGAGGCATGACCTGTATTTAATGTTCGCTCTCCACAGAGCGTCGAACTCAGAAGTTCCCAAAATAAATGAGGGATCAATATTTCTGGGCAATAAGTCAGCCTCATTACAATGGACGTGCCAAGAATCACCGGCCCCTACACCTACTCACATTACTAAGAGAATTATGAGTTCCAGTCATGATTTTAATAACCTCAGAGTTTAATGTTTGAGCCTGCTAAAATTCTTTAGCCGGGTAATTTAATTACATTTTTTTTTTTTTTTTTAATTATTGATAGGCTTGCGCTTGACCACATTTCACCTGATGGTAAGCGATCATGTGGTCGACGATGGAGCACGCTTGCCTAGAAGCAACCTATTCACTCTTGACTTAAAGACCCCTAGGTTGTAGCTATCAGGAAACACAGACCCCGGCAGGGAATTCCACTCTTTAGCTGTGCGCATAATAAATGTACTCCCAAAACGCTTTGTACGTATGGGTGGGATGTTCACCATGTACCGGTGGCGCATTGCCGTACGTCTAGTGGTCCGATGATGAAACGGGCTTGAAGGAATCAAGTTGTGCAGTTCCTGTGCACACTCTCCGAAATGCAACCGATAGAAAACCGACAGGCTAGCAACTCGTCGTCGATGCTCCAGACTTTGAAGCTTCGACTCGAAGAGTGCATCATTACCTATGATCTTCTTGGCTCGCCTCTCAATCGACTCTAGCGCCTCAAGTTGGTACTTGGCAGATCCGTCCCATAGATGAGAGCAGTACTCCATACATGATCGAACTTGTGCTTTATAGAGGTTGAGCAACTGTTCCGGCGTGAAGTACTGTCTCACCTTAGCCAGAATCCCCAGTTTTTTGGCAGCCAGTTGAGCTTTCGCCTCTATATAGCAACCGAAATTGAGAGTGGATGATAGTGTTACGCCAAGAAGCTCAAGATGGTCGGTAATCGGTACGGTCACATCCCGAAAAGATGGAGCTGGGTGGAATTGGCTCCGTTTAGCAGAGAAAAGACACGCCTGAGTTTTAGCAGCATTGAACTTAACCAGATTGGCATCGCCCCAATCGGAGACCGCCTGCAAGGACAAGTTCAAGCGCTCAACCATAGCCTCTCGGAGAGACCGGACATATCACTAGCATTGAAGCCCGCGGCTTCATTCACGAAAATGTTTTCATAAAAACTTTAGCATACCTTAAGTAATATTTTAAGAGCAATTTTATAAAACTAATGATGTGTCTATCATTCAATTTGGTTAAAATTTGTGCTCAGAACCCAAGAAATAAAAATTTCCATACAATCTTTAAATTAATTCAATTTCATTAGTCAGTTTCATAGTAGTTAGTCGGTTTCTTCTTTTAAATATTTATAGATTAGCGAGTCATCGGTGTTATAAATCATAAAAACAGCATTCCTCTACTACAGTATTAAAGTATTATACATCTGAATTTTCCTCATAATTGGTTCTGTATATTGGTGAAAATCCGTTTAGATTTTTTTGAGTTTATCGCGAACAGACAGACGCGGCAGGGGATTTTTGTGACATGTAAGGATTTAATTTATCGAGGAGCTCGTGGCTAGATAATAACAACCGCACGGGTCGATCTACAAGGTTAAGCAACGCTTGCCAAGGTTGGTATGTGGATGGGTGACCATCTTAACATACCGACTTTCCTCCGTGCCTCGGAAAGCATGTTGAGCCGTAGCTTAGGTCCCGGCTGTCATTCATAGATCTTTGGCAGTCGTTAAGGATAGTCAAAAACCAGTAAATCTGACTCCAGTCTTGCCATGAAGTACCGTGTTACCCCAGTTAATGGGTTGTGGAGGTTTGGTAGGCAGTCGCTCCTCGTAAAATACTCAGTAATGCAGTAGTAGGTATTCAGCTAAATCCGGCTTGACTGGAAGCCGACCCCAACATAGTTGGGAAAAGGCTAGGCAGATGATGAAGGATTTAATTTATCAATTTTTTGACGCCATATTTTAGTTTAGAGTAAGAGTTAGTTTTAATTAGTTAAGTGTGTGTGTAAGAAAAGTGTGATTGGATTTTTCTATGTGATATTTTGCATTAGTAGGTTGGAAGTGTGCTTACTTCCAACATACGGCTTAAGGGTACGGCTTACTTCCAACATACGGCTTAACATACGGCTTAAGGGTACGGCTTACTTCCAACATACGGCTTAACATACGGCTTAAGGGCTAACCGGTGGCTCGAACTCGTTAATGGGCGTGGTTACAATGCAGCATGCATTTCCATATCATTCAACATCACGTGTCTTATATATATAATTAAAATAATGTTTGAACAAGTTATCCATCATATATGGTGTTGTGTTGTGTTTTGTTGTTCATATGTAATATTATATGTCATCTCTGTATGGTAACTATTTTGTCAATATAACTATTCTCTTTATGTTATGACCAAGGATGCGCAAATTAGTGTCGAAATATGAAAATTTCGGCGCTCATAACTTCAAAATATATTCTTTCTTTTACAGTAGCCGTTATTTTGTCATTATGCTAGGTAATGACAAACCAAACTGATATCTTTTGTTCGGAAATCACACCATCTAACAACGCAGTAATCGCTATACTAAGTTAATAGGGGAGAATTACCAACTAGGACACCCTTAAATAGGCCGACCATAGTGAAACACAGTTCTGCCTTTTTATATTGAGACTAGAACCCACCCGTGTTCCTTACCTTACTTTGCGATTTGGAGTATTTGAAACTCTTTCCAACAATCCAACAGTGGCCTTGGAACCACACTTGTAGAAAACTTTATGCTATCAATCTGTGCCTGGTTTTTATAGGACGGCATAATGCCCATTGCACGCCATCCGCATACCCGCATCTGCGGAACTACGAGATATACACATGCACAGAAGTGGTAATTTTTTCTTCTTGACGAAATCGGAATAAAAGCACTTCTGTGTCAATCAGCATCAAATTCAAAGTCATCTGTTCCAAAGCACTGATTCAAAATCCAATGAAGATTTTCGAACAAAAAACTCATTTTATCCTGATGAATAGATACCGATGCTATTGTCTTCGGTCCCCGCTGCTATCAGGGTGAATTGAATAATGAGTAATGAATACATTAGGCGGCCATTACGTCGCCATTACCGCGGTGTTGGGGAAGATGGCCGCGTGGGCCGGGGAGGTGGATGGTTGCAAATAGCTGTCACCGAAAGGTGTGGGGGCAGTGAGAGCGAGTGGTGTCATAGGGTGGGGTCGTAGTGTAACCGGCCAGCATGTTGGGTGGTAGATAGTTACAAATAGCTGTCGCCATGAGGTATAGGTAGAGGCTGTTGTCACGAGGTGGGGTTGCTCTGTAAGCGGGTTACGAAAACGAGTGCAAATTATATCTGACAGTCAAAGACAATACACGTGAACTCAATAATAATAATAATAATAATAATATCTTCTTTATTTCTCCCACAAAAACAAGACTTACATGATTAAAATTAAATAACATAACAATAACAAAGCCAGTCTCGTGTATGTGCGGAGCTGGTGTCTATCATAGGTATAATCCTGTATTACAGATCACCAGGTCCTCACCCCACGGAATCAGGTATAACATACCGGGAATATAAAAGGACACGTATTTTAAAACAAAAAATAGTTTGTGGCAAGATATTAAATTACAATCTAACGCTAATTTGCCTCTTAGCGCGAAGGTTTGTGCATAAAAATATTGTGTAGTGTATGCGTGTGTGTGTAGTGCGTGCGTGTGTGTATTGTGTGTGTGGCGTGTGTGTGCGTGTGTATGTAACCAGGTTTCTACTTACGTATAAGGTATGTAATTTCCCAAAAATAAGGTAGATTTCACACAAGGCACAACAATTTTGAGTTATGAGGGTAGGGTGCAATTTAGTGGTTACTGCGTGCCTATAAGGTCTACGCTACAGTACAAAGTATAAGCGATTTTAGAAAATTGTTTTGGTTTATTGTTTGGTTTATTTTGTTATGTTTAATTTGTTTTATTTAATATACATATTTTTTCTTTTTGAGTAGACTTCCTTATTTTTAGTTTAATTTTTTTTTTTTTTTAATTTTATTTTAAGTAGGTACATTAGCTTGTGGTTCTGTAAAATTATTATTTTTAAAATGATTAATTAACAAGCAGGGAAGGATCTATTAATATATATATATATATCTTCTTTCCGTGCCCAGCTTAAATGGCTGCCTATCCGTCACAGGAGATCCCTCAGATCCCTCAGCACACTCTTCACCATTATGAACGATCCTTGTGCTCCTGAATATTTAAAACAATATTTCAAGGTGTTGGGCAGTTCTCATAGACTTAATCTTCGTGCTTCCAAAAATATGCTTCTCCATATTCCTTCTCACCGTACTAGCTTTATGTCTAATTCTTACGTTGTCTCCACCATTAAACTCTGGAATGTGCTTCCCCTTGACATTAAAAAAGCTGAGAGTAAATTTTCCTTCAAGCGCAAAATTCGGAACCTCTACTTGCAGTCCTCTCAATCTTAGTTTGGTCCTCGTCATAATTATATTTTAAGTTCTCTTTATGATTAATATTTATTATAGTATTTATTAGTTTATAATTTTATCTTATATATGTATTTTATTATTATATGCAACTTATTTATTCAGGTTGTAATTTATTTATTATGCAAACCTACCACATGTTGTTTATTTAAACCCAAAGGTTGACTGGTAGAGAATGCCTTGTTGCATTAAGTCCGCCTATGTACCACCACTGTACATGAAGCTTAAATAAATAAATAAATAAATATTTGGTATATTTTGTGTATTTTATATATATATTTTGTACATGTGTGTCTAGTTAAAGTAGGTCCTCCGTGGAACTGTAATCCAAAGTTTGCAACCAATCTCTAACTACCGCTTTACATTTAGTTTTCGAATGATGATAAATTGACAAGGACCTATTAATTTTATTGTACAGATTACAACCTTGGTAACAAAAAAACCGATGTGCAAAACTGGTTTTAAATGAGGGTTTAGTACAGACTATGTCTTTTCTTCGCCTTTTTTCAATCAATTTGGGTTCGAATGACAATAAGGAATGTTGTTTGGTAACAGTGTGCAAAATATATAGTTGACGAACCGTTAGGACCTTACTCTGCTTATAAAGATCGATGGTGGGATGGTAAAACGGTAGAAAGAGACTCACTTTTAAAACAGCTCTCTGGGCTCTCTCAAGCTTTAGCATCGTGGTTTTTGGTGCTCCACCCCAGGCGGAGATGCAGTAGCTTAGTTGCGACTGTCCAAGAGCCAAGTAAACCGATTTTATTAAATCTCCTTTTGCCACGGTTCGTAGATTTTTAAATATATATATGAGTTTACGTGTTCTTGCTGTTAACTGAATAATGTGTTCCTGGAAGCTTAATCTTTTGTCTATTATAACACCCAAATATTTAATTTTATCTGTCTTTTCAATCTCGGAACAAAGGCAGCTCGATACATTAGCACAATTATGTGATATTATTTTATGATGTGAAATGTCAGCTTCTGCGTTTCTCAAAGAGAACGGAATATATTTGGTTTTACCCGCGTTAAGTGTGAGTACATTATCTCTCAGCCACTCTGTCACTGCATTAAAGCCCATTTGTGCATTTGAGAACACTTCACTCCATGTTTCCCCGCTAAAGAGTAGCACTGTGTCATCAGCGAAGGTTACAATTTTGGCTTTGTGAAGGTCTAGCTGACAGAGATCATTGATATAAGCGAGAAACAATGTCGGACCCAAAATGCTTCCCTGCGGCACACCGAAATGAACCATCACATCGTCACTTTTAAGGTTTTCCATTTTTACACACTGATACCTTTCTGTCAAGTAACTTTCGAACAATTTCAACTGGAGGTCCCGAATTCCCAGACACTCAAGTTTTTTAAGCAAGATGGGAATAGAGACGGTGTCGAATGCTTTCGCGAGATCTAGAAATATTCCAATAGTTTTCTTTTTCCTGTCAATATTAGTTACTAAAAAATTTATTACTTCATGAACTGCATCAGATGTTGACTTTTTAGATCTAAAACCGAACTGTGCTGGAGATAAAAGTTTGTTGTTTTCGAGATAGTTAACTAGCCTCTTATTCATAACACGCTCAAGTAATTTTGATATAGTTGGAAGAATGGAAATGGGTCTATAGTTCTCGACACAGTCTCTATCACCACTCTTATGAATCGGATAAATTCTAGATTGTTTAAGTGCCGTGGGGAACACACCAGTTGAAACCGATAAATTACATATGTAGGTTATAGGTTTTATTAAGACTTCTTTGTTTTCTTTTATGATTCCTGCTGAAATCAAATCCAGCCCGACTGCACTATCACTTTTTAAATTATCTATTAATGTACCAATCTCATTTTCATCAGTAGGCAGAAAAACGAATGAATTAGGGCATGATTTTGAAGGTTTAGGATGTCCATGAGTATTGGTGCTCAATATCTTTTCAGCTAATAATTTACCCACACTTGCGAAGTATCTGTTGACACTGTTAATAGATTGTAAGGGGTTTTTTGTGTTTATCAGTTCAGATGGGGTATCTTTTGATTTTACGGTATATGTAATCTCTTTAATAGCTTTCCACAATTTCCTGTTGTCTTTATTTGCACTTTGTAGCTGTCTTTTTTCGTAGTCGTCTTTCAGTTTTTTTAGTAGGGAGGAGCAAAAATTTCTATACCTTTTATAAGTAAGTTGTAGTATATCGTTATTAGGGTCCTTTTTAAACTTTTTATATAAATTATCTCGATTTTTTAGACATTTTAATATACCAGATGTTATCCAAGGCTTTAAAAGTCTTTTCCGCGATGAGTGTTTGATTTCTCGGGTATGACGAAAAATTAAAGATCTCAGTGTATCAATAAAAAACGCAGTTGCTTCGTTAGCATCTGTTATCCTGTATAAATTACTAAAATCCACGGTTTTCAAGTCCATAGTGTTAGAGAAAAACGTCGATGAGTGAACGCATCCTTACGTGATCGCGTCCCTATCGCCCGCTCTATGATTTTGACATTCGAATATAGAATTGCGCGCCATTTTTCGAAGAGTGTGGGTCTTCTTTAATTTTTCAAAGATTATTAAATGTTCTTAAAGTAAAACTGCGTTTGTCATTATTAGATTCAGAAGTGGTATACTTATTCTCACGTGCGTTAATAGCGTTTGTAAAGTTTAATAATAAAAGTATCAATAAAAGTGCATACGTTGGTGAACTGGATATAACCGCGAAAGGACGCTTTTTCAAGTTTACTAAATCATTGGACGCATTATATATGTGTATAAAACTAATTAGTGAGCTTAATTAAGTTAAGTTTTGTATTTGTTTTGTTACGATACGGTTCTAATCAAACGTAAACAAAAGTGCACTGACAAGTTTAAACACGTTTGGTTTGACTGGCGGTAGTGTACTGCTACGAGCTACTGGACGGACTTGCTTGCTTACTGGTGTGGAGACTGGTGTTACTGGAACCTCGAGTGGCTTACTTTTGTTGAGACTGGTTTGCATGAAGATCTGGGTGAGCTCAGTCCATTTTATATTAACTAGACTTTTGGCCACAAACTAATGAAAGTGGTGTGTTGTGGTGTTAAAAGGAACATTAATTTGGTTGTAATTACACTTGCATGGCAAAACGTTCATAGCAGTTGCACTGGTTGTGGTGACATTTTTCTGTAATTTAAATTGTTGGACTGCAGACATCTAAACTTTATTTTAGTTTTCTTTGTTTATAAAAGTGAAAAGATATTGTTTAAGTATTGATGTAACTTTTGGTGCTGTGGTAGTATTATAAGTATAAGATAACACATTGTAGATTTTAAGATTTAACATGGGCCGTCACAAGAGGAGACATAGGTCAGCAAGTTGTAGTAGTTCAAGTTCTGGGAGTGAACATAATGTAGACTTGAGAAAGAAGTATAAGAAAAAGTTGAAAAAGAATAATGACCGCATTGAAGCACTAGAAGGTTTAGTCCGGGAGCTGCGGAAGAAAACTAGTTCTCACCGGGATAGCTCGGTAGAAGTTGGAGGGCCTTCTACACCAGTTATTCGCTATGTGGGTCGCAATGATTTTATTCCAGAATTTGATCCACAAGCATCTGCAGTTTCAGTAGAACACTGGATCCGCAATTTAGAAGGCATTTCAAAGATTCATGGCTGGGATGAACGCACATTGATTTGTAACTGCACATCAAAGCTTCGTGGCTATGCCAAAGGTTGGTATGAGCGGCAAGCAGTGTATGAGATGAGCTGGAACGATTGGAAAGACAAACTTATCCAGGCTTTTCCATTTACCAAGAATAAGCTGGCTCAAATAAGAGAACTTGTGAATAAGACTAGGTTGCCTACTGAAAATCCTATTGAGTTCTATTACAATAAACTTGGCATTGGAATGTCATGCCAACTGAGTGATGATTTAATTACACAGGCAATTATTGGTACACTTGGTGATAAACTTCTAGAAGTTGGAGCTTTGTCAGCTGGTTGTCAAGATACTACATCATTGTTAAAATATTTAGCTAGTTTTATGAACTCAGATAATAGTAATGTGGAAATCAAAACACAGACAAGTAAAGCTAGTACAAACAGGGTTTTGAAATGTTTTACATGTGGTAAGGAGGGGCATAAGGCCCTTATTTGCCCTCAATCAAGAAAACATAAGGATGACAGGAAGAAGTGTACATTTTGTGACAAACCGGGACATGTTGAGGCATACTGTTATAAAAAGAAGAAATCAGACAAATTTTGTTCTTTTTGCAAAATTAAGGGACATGTTGTAGAAGAGTGTCGAAAACGTTCTACAGCAGGAGGGCCAGATAAAACTGTCAGAAAGGTTCAAATAGTTAGTTCAGAATTATCCGATGGGAAGTATTATAAGACGGTGCTTATCAATGAGTACCCTGCAAATGGTTTTATTGATTTTGGCAGCTCTTGTAACATTTTGAAAAAGGGTATTGCTGACAAATTGGGTTTGAAGACTGTAAGCAATGAAAATGTGGTGATCAAAGGTTATGGTGATGCTCTGACTGTACCAAAAGGGGTTGTTACAGCATTATTGACAGTGGATGGTGTAAAGAAAGACACAGAATTTTACATTGTGGATGATGAATTGCAAGAATTTGATATTTTAGTAGGGCAACCATACACAGAAGCGCCAGATATCGTGGTGGTCAAGACTTCTACACAATTAAATGTTTTTGACAAAGAAATAGCACAAGAGATTGCTGAAATATGTGAAAATTTAGACAAGGTACGCCTTTTTCCTGATACGGCTGTTAGTTTGAATCCTGGACTCAATAAAGTCATGGTCAGAACTGAGCCTCTTACTACTGGACCTTTAAGAGTCAGACCAAGTGAACAAAGGCAACCAAGGCGAGAGAAGGACATTTTAGGTGAAGAAGTTGAGAGTGAAGGTGGTATGGCAATTATAAAGCTTGTTAATATGGCAAGTGAAGCTATTCAATTGAACAGTGAAGAGTGTGTTGCCCGAGCTGAATTACTGGACTTGACTAGGAGCACTAATAACCTTAAAATAGGAGAAAAATTATCTGTTGAGCAACAAATGATGTTGGAGTCTCTTTTAGTGAAATATAAAGATTGTTTCTCAGGTGATGGCATGCAACTGGGTAATTGCAAAATTGAAATGACCATTAAACTTACCGACAATAAAGTTGTGAATTATAAACCATACAGGATATCGTTTCACGAAAGAGAGATTGTTAAACAAATTGTTAATGATTTGTTGAATGCTGGGATAGTTGAAAGATCTACTTCACCATATGCAAGTCCCGTGCTGTTAGTCAAGAAAAAAGAAGGTGGTTATCGCATGTGTGTGGATTATAGAGCTCTGAATAAAATAACAGAAAAGGAGAGGTACCCATTACCTGTTATTCAGGATTTATTAGACAGACTGGTTGACAAATCGGTATTTTGTTGTTTAGATTTGGCAAATGGGTACCATCAAATTAAAATAGCAGAATCATCAAGACCATACACAGGATTTGTGACACCTGATGGTCACTATCAGTATCGTATGATGAGTTTTGGGTTATGTAATGCACCAGCCGTTTTCCAAAGGGCCATGAATGATATACTGGCTCCGGTCATTCACGAGTGTGCTGAAGTGTATATTGATGATGTAATTGTCTGGGGTAATGATGTTGATGAGTGTTTAGCAAATTTAGAAAAAGTTCTTAAATTGATTGATGCAGCGGGGGTCAAATTAAAGCGTAACAAATGCTCATTTCTAACTAAGACCGTTGAGTATCTTGGTCACATGATATCTGGTGGGGAAATTCGTCCAGCCCCATATAAATTAAGTGCTGTAGCAGACTTCAGAGCGCCACAGAATGTTCATGAACTTAGGCAGTTCTTGGGCTTAGCAAGTTATTTTCGCAAATTTATAAAAGGTTTTGCAACTATAGCTAAACCACTAACCTTGTTGACTAAAAAGGGTATAGACTGGAGTTGGGGACCTGATCAACAAGATGCTATGACACAATTAAAGAATTTGTTAACTGCTGATCCTGTTCTCGCAATTTATAGCCCAAAACGTGAAACTCAAATTCATACTGATGCCTCAAGAATTGGTCTCGGTGGTGTACTTTTCCAACGCCAAGATAGTGGCGAGTGGAAGGTAGTGGCATATGCAAGCAGGCAAACATCGGCGACTGAAGCTAAGTATCACAGTTTCGAACTAGAGGCGCTTGCTGTTGTTTTTAGTATCCAAAAGTTCAAAGTGTATGTTTCTGGACTCAAGTTCAGCGTGGTAACAGATTGTTCAGCGTTACGGTTGGCTTGGTGTAAAAGAGACTTGTCCCCTCGCATAGCTCGATGGTGGCTTGATCTTCAGGAGTTTGACTTTGATGTGGAGCATAGGCCAGGAACATCTATGAGTCATGTTGACGCGTTAAGCCGAAATCCGGTATTAGTCTGTCACATTGAAGAGAAAGATTTTATAAATGCTCTCCAAGATGGTGATGAAGAGATACAAGGTGTTATTGCGAACCTAGATTTGGAGGTTAAAGCAAATAAAAATAAGAAAGATGGTTTGGCCAAAAGATTTAAGGTATTAAATGGATTGCTTTGTCGTATCACTGAAGAGGGAACAAGGCCAGTATTACCTAAAAACGCCAGGTGGCATATTATGAAGATTTATCATGATGATAATGGGCACTTGGGACTTGAAAAGTGTGTAGAAGCTATACAAGCTAAATATTGGTTTCCAAAGATGAGGAAAAATGTTGGCAAGTATGTGGCAAGTTGTATTGGGTGTCAGTTTACTAAAAAGCCTACTGGGAAACAACCAGGGTTAATGCATCCTATACCCAGGGTTGCAGTTCCATTCGATACCTTGCATGTGGATCATTTAGGTCCTTTTTGTAAAAGCAATGGTAAGGCATACGTTTTCGCAATAATTGATGGTTTTACAAAGTTTGTGTGGCTTGAGGCTGTGGCGAGTGCAAATGCCAAGGGTAGTATTGCTGCTCTTAATAAGCTAAGCCAAGTGTTTGGTTATCCTGTGCGAGTAGTGAGCGATAGGGGCACTGCTTTCACTGGAAAAGAATTTAAAGAGTATTGTGAGAAACACGGTATAAAGCATGTGTTAAATGCTGTGGCTTCTCCGAGGGCAAACGGACAAGTTGAGCGCCTAAACCGCACCATCTTAAATTCTCTCACCGCTTATATGGGCAATGATCAGAAAGGGTGGGATAGATTTCTTCCTAAAGTACAGTTGGGGATTAACTCGACTATTAGCCAAGGTACCGGCAAATCTCCACTAGAACTTTTGTGTGGGTTAAGACCTCGACTCGCTGGTGAACTTCAGGGTTCATGTCATAACACTGACTTGGTAAGGTTGAGGGCGGCGGCAGCAACGAAAGTTGAAGTTAATGCGTCTCGGATGAAGGGCCGGTATGATAAAGGTCGACGAGTATCCAAACCAATTGCGCTTGGTTCCTTGGTTATGATGGAGAGAAGGATCTTGAGACCTGGTTTGACCAGTGGTAAGTTGGTCCCTCGATTTGCAGGGCCTTACAAGGTTACAGCTGTGTTGCCTAATGACCGCTACGAAGTCACTTCAGCCGAGAAGGGCAAGAAGGCATATAAAGCTATTGCCGCCCGTGATAAGCTGAAATTGTGGCATGCTAGACGTGACAGTACATCCGATGGGGATATGATGGCTGACCAATAGATATGTTAAGCTTAAAATTGTGAATAGTGCGAGTAATAACAACTGCCGTCCAGGACTTTTGATTGTACCTGCCGTAAGGGGCTGTGTTGCAAAAGCTGTGACCGCCGTTAGGGGCTGAAGGTTATAAAAGCTGCAACTGCCGTAAGGGGCTGTGTTGCAAAAGCTGTGACCGCCGTTAGGGGCTGAAGGTTATAAAAGCTGCAACTGCCGTAAGGGGCTGTGTGTTGCAAAAGCTGTGACCGCCGTTAGGGGCTGAAGGTTATAAAAGCTGCAACTGCCGTAAGGGGCTGTGTTGCAAAAGCTGTGACCGCCGTTAGGGGCTGAAGGTTATAAAAGCTGCAACTGCCGTAAGGGGCTGTGTTGCAAAAGCTGTGACCGCCGTTA
Organism: Mythimna separata; assembly: GCA_030763345.1. Classification (NCBI taxonomy): domain Eukaryota; kingdom Metazoa; phylum Arthropoda; class Insecta; order Lepidoptera; family Noctuidae; genus Mythimna; species Mythimna separata. The sequence goes on from CM061170.1 coordinate 232,350, forward strand.
GGGGCTGAAGGTTATAAAAGCTGCAACTGCCGTAAGGGGCTGTGTGTTGCAAAAGCTGTGACCGCCGTTAGGGGCTGAAGGTTATAAAAGCTGCAACTGCCGTAAGGGGCTGTGTGTTGCAAAAGCTGTGACCGCCGTTAGGGGCTGAAGGTTATAAAAGCTGCAACTGCCGTAAGGGGCTGTGTGTTGCAAAAACTGTGACCGCCGCTAGGGGCTGAAGGTTATAAAAGCTGCAACTGCCGTAAGGGGCTGTGTTGCCAAAGCTGTGACCGCCGCTAGGGGCTGAAGGTTATAAAAGCTGCAACTGCCGTAAGGGGCTGTGTTGCCAAAGCTGTAACCGCCGTTAGGGGCTGAAGGTTATAAAAGCTGCAACTGCCGTAAGGGGCTGTGACCGCCGTTAGGGGCTGAAGGTTATAAAAGCTGCAACTGCCATTAGCATAAGTGGCTTACTGAGAGTGCCGTCAGGGGCAGTCATGTAATTACCGCATAAGTTCAATTATGCGCTGCGCGGTGTGGGGCCTATGCATGCCTTTCAGTTCTTTATCTTGTCAACACTGTTGCAAGGTACACCACACCTGCGAATACTACCTGGATGGAACACCGAAGAATAAGAAGGAAATACGAGCTGTCGGGGATCCTTCGAGGACGAAGGATGGCAGGACGGCCGAACTGTTAGAGAAAAACGTCGATGAGTGAACGCATCCTTACGTGATCGCGTCCCTATCGCCCGCTCTATGATTTTGACATTCGAATATAGAATTGCGCGCCATTTTTCGAAGAGTGTGGGTCTTCTTTAATTTTTCAAAGATTATTAAATGTTCTTAAAGTAAAACTGCGTTTGTCATTATTAATAGATAAACTCGAGTTGTCTATTCGATTCATTACCCTCGCTGGTTTAAGCATGTGTCTAGTTTTAATACTGAGAGCAACACTATTATGATCTGTGACTGTTGAATGGAGTACAAGACACAGAGCTGATAATCTTGTTTTTAGCATCACATGATCCAGGCAGGTTTTACTGTGGGTTGGGAGAATATGTGCCGGTAGTATCCCATGAAATGCTAACATGTTCAGATAGGTGGACGAGTCTGAGTCTGTATTATTTTCGGAAATATCTATATTTATATCTCCCAGTACCACAATATTTTGCAGACCAGAATACCTATCTAGCAAGCTATTTAACGATTGAATAAAGTTATTAACATTTCTGTATCCAGGAGGTCGATAAATGGCCAACGCTACAGTATTATTGTCCAATTTTAGGGCTAGGCAATTTGCCTCTGCTAATTGTGGTTCTTCAATCGATATAAGCAACTCGCTCTTATAGTACACCACAACTCCTTCGTTTTGCGTAAAGTTATTAGTAGTAGCAGAATGATTATAACCATCCAAGCTTGGTATGTTTGGATTGGATGGCAACCAGCACTCAGTTAACACAATACAATCCCAACTCACGCCACTCCTAACGATTAAGGGAAGTAGTCCGGCAAAGTTACGCTTTATACTCCTAATATTCTGTTGAAGTAATTTAGAGGCTTTGTTTGAGTCTGGGATCATTGTCCGACACTCTTCTACGTCACAGATGGTGGATTCCGCTATATTAAACGAATCAATTTCATTTTGAATTTCATTTAACTCATTGAATTATAAAACTTGTATTTATCAGTAGGATTTAACAAGGGGAATAATGCAATTTTGAACAAAATTATAACTAAATAGAGTTGGTTACTATTCATGTTTCTGATACTTAGTACAAAGGAAAAAACTACCAATACACTAAAAGACTTGCCTGGTATATGTTCTATATTAATTGTGTATATGTTTACAGTATTTATGTCAGTGTAGATGTAATTTCGTTGTAGTGAATGGAATGATGTGTGAGTGAATTTGTATAGTGTGCGAGGCGTAGCAATAAACATATTAAAGTATTTCCTAAAGTTACATATGTTAGAAAGTATATTACGGTAACGAGGACTGTTATAAGAGTAATTATTTTGACATGCAGATAATGCTAAAAATACATTAAAACAAAACTTATCTAGTCACAAACGGTTTTTGAGATTTCCCAGGGATTCTTCACTGTCAATGTATACTCGTTGATCGGTTTTGTTTTGCCTGAGATATACTTTTCCATAGGAAGTCCAACAGCTGTCATAGTTGTTTCCCTTAGCAAATACTCTGGCAAGGTAAAACAGTCGTTTAGTCTTCTTTGTTAACGATTCGGAAATATAAATCGGTGCAGCAGGTCCATGTATTTTTAAAGAAGTCGTATTCAACCGCTGATCTGCAGGCTTTTCTTTATTGTAATTTATGGTGGATTTTATAAAATTTTCTTTAGTGCTAGTTGAGTTAAAGTCGACTATTATGGGGCCATTTGTTTTATCTTTTATTTTCATGCGGTACTCATCGCGGATATCAGAATTACTTATTGGTGTTTTGATGATTGCGCCAATATTTTTTGTAAGTTCAATCAGACTCTCCTTTGTTTCTGATTCCGGTTTTGGTATGTTACGCAGCTCGACTGAGCCCGCACGTGATTTTTTTTCTAGCTGTTCCAGTTGGTTCTCTAGTGTCTTTATATGGTGTTTACTGATATCATTTTCTCGCTGGAGTTTCCTCATGTCTGAACAAATATCATCGTATTTATCGGATAAGAGATTCATTGACGTTTTGATCTCCTCATTTTGCTTGACTATTGCATCCATGGTAGATTTCAGCGAATCAAATTTTGCTTCCTGTCTGGTTTGCAAGTCTTCAAACATATCCTTTAGTTCTGCCAACGTAATACTAGAACAATCTGCTTGGCCATCCAGTCTCCGTTTAAATCTTCTAGTTATATTATAATCTGGATTTTCTAGGGTACTCAACTTATGTAATGCTGAGTCGGACCCATAATGTACTGGGGTAGTAATTTGATCAGCACTTTTTGGTGGTGTTCTACTGACAGACATTGTTCAGGATAGTAGAATTGTAATAATTGAATGTATTATAATCAGAAGAAAAAAAAATATTCACCTCAAAAAGATTATCGTTCAGCTATACAGTTGCCCGCTAAACGCTCCGCTTGTAAGATTGCGGCAAGCCGGATCGATGACGCTGCGTATGACTCAACGGCTCGCTGGTGCTTGTGCGCTGCCTTGTTATTGCTGTCTTTTGCACACCACTACTTCGCGCTTGCCACAGTTTTATGTGCGCCTAGTACTTTGATGAATTAAATTGTTGTATTTATCGCCAAAAAATTGAGAATTTTAAATTAAAAATTTCACGGTTGCACACGTCTATACGCTTTCGCGGTCCAGGAGGGAGGGCAATGCCATTCATAGTCAATGCCGTTGTTTGATGGAAACCGGCATTTCTCTTATCCGCTCTGCTCTTCTTCACCTGAGTTTAAATTACACACCCATTATAGTATGTTAGCGTAGTTTGTGACAAAACGTCAGGGTACTATTGAAAATAAAACATTAATTGATTAATTAATTCTCTAATAAGAACTTGACTCAGCGAAATTCAAAACACTTTGATAATAGTTAGATTAAACCTGATTGTGCAATATATGGACTGCACTTTGTACCACATAATCAGACACAGTCACCTACATCACGTTTCATTCCTGATTTTCTAAATTAGATTCTCATCTTTCCGCAAATCGAAGTAAATAGAAAGCGGCAACGGAATTTCCGCTTTCCTGCAGGAAATCGGAAATTCCGGGGACGGCGGTCCACCGCATTAAACCCAGTGAACACGTAGAACACAAAATACATTGAAAATAGGTGAAGTCCATATAAATTTAACACATAAAGGTTCATGGGACACCTACCGTTGCCAATGTCCGGACAGTCCTGGTTACGTGTCCGGTCAAATTAGGCTGAGTCGGGCCAGTCCAGCTTTTTGATAGGCTTTTTGATTTGTTTTTTGTTTATATAGATAGGTCATGACATCTGCCTTACCTTCGTATTGCTAGCGCAAATAGAGTGGACTAGAGTGCGTCTAATGAAAACGCGACCTGGAGTTTTTTTTTTTAATTTATTTGTCCACATTATTCAGCCGCAATTGTAGGAAATAATAAAAATTGTGAAGTGTCAAGACATCATTCTCCTATACCAAATACAGTTTTTTTGGATTTAACCTCTTTTTATCAATCAGGTCGCGCTTTCATTAGACGGACTATAGCAGTGATATCAGTATTTTTTTTTAATATATGAGATTTGAAAAAGTTATGGTCTATTTCACATTTAAAAAAATCAACCTTTTTACTCAAATGTCCGGCTAAACGTGTTAGTTTGTCCGGCTTTTTGGTATCAAGACCTGGCAACCCTAAATGGAAGCATTTTCATGTACCGTAGGTAACAATGATTCCATTACGAGTCCCACGTCACTTAAACTGCGCTAGCTCGGCACGCGACGGGAATTCGCCTTTGTAACCGAACTGTGCACGTTACAAACTGTAACAATGTGTGGGAGGTGAGCACTCAAACGTGAAACCGTTTCAGTTAGTAGTTTAAATAGTGATCTCGAGGGAACATACTCCCGGGATGAAAAGATATCTTATGAGCTATTCCAGGATATTAATTAGACCATGTCCGTTTCCCGTTTTAAGGCGGAACCTGGTGTGTTCGAATTTATCTAACTGAAACCACATCTTAGTTCTATTTTTGCCCTTTGCTTTCCCGGAGAGAAAACCAACCGCGTTTTTTTAAGTAAACCTATGGCCCCAGTAGGCTTCGGCCCTGCTGAAATTAGGTGCAGGTATCTCTTAAACCTACCATGACTGGTAAGGACCTGCATCATGTGAAAGATAAGGAAGTCTAAAGTCTCTCCAACCACTCCTCAAAGCGGGGTCCTACCCGAATTAAGGCGTTCCCGATAACATAGTCTACCTGTGTACATCAATACAACTTTGGAGGTAGTGGAACAGAGAGTAAAGTCCCACATACCACCTCCATTGAAAAGGGAGGATCCTCCGACCAGACGAGGTGTTATGTCCGGTGGGCTACTGCCCGATAGATGATTTCGGGCTGTTGTATCTATTCAAATCGCGCGGAGAACTTTGCTTGTGCGATGCAGGATTCTGTGATGTCATGTGTAGATGTCGATGATCGTAGTCGCTACATCACTCCCCTCCGGAGATCGGAGATCGATAGTCCTTGATGCTTCTTATAATGCGTGCCAGGCCAGCGGTAGGTTGCTTTGTGTGGGTTTGAACCCAATACCGCATAGTTCACAGTGAGGTGCTGTCTGAACTTTGTGCTGCGGTAATGCCCCAGTGAATCGGGGTGGTGTTGTCCCAGTGAGTCGGGACGATGTTGCAAGCTCCAGTGAGTCGGAACCGGTATCCGCATAGTTCTCGGTGAGTCGGAACTGTCTGCGGTAATGCCCCAGTGAGTCGAGGTGGTGCTATCCCAGTAAGTCAGGATGGTGCAGTAGGCTCCAGTGAGTCGGAGTAATGCTGCTGGTTCCAGTGAGTCGGAACCGGATATCGCATAGTTCTCGGTGAGTCGGAACTGTCTGCTATGATGCCCCAGTGAGTCGGGGTGATGATGTCCCAGTGAGTTGGGATGATGATGCCCCAGTGAGTCGGGGTGATGATGTCCCAGTGAGTCGGGATGATGATGCAGGCTCCATTGAGTCGGAGTTAAGCAGCTGGCTCCAGTGAGTCGGAGCCGGACTGTGCGACGTAGAGCTTGATTGCAGGCGTCGACCAAGAGAGGTTCTTCGTAGCTCTTCATGTGACTGGCCGAAGGTGCGATGTGCCAAGGTCGATGATGAGGCTGAAGGTGATTACCAGGTATGACCAGGTAGGCATGCTGGTGGTCATGATACCCTCAGTGCCGTGCTGGCTGCGTAGCTCGCTGCTCGAAAGCTTGAGGAAGTGATGATGACGTCACGACGTGGTTGCTGCACGAAGGCTGCGCGACGTTCATGCTCGAGGGTCACCAGTTTGGAGGTAGTGAGACAGAGAGTAAAGTCCCACATACCTCCATTGAAAAGGGAGGATCCTCCGACCGGACGAGGTGTTATGTCCGGTGGGCTACTGCCCGATAGATGATTTCGGGCTGTTGTATCTATTCAAATCGCGCGGAGAACTTTGGTTGCGCGATGCAGGATTCTGTGACGTCATGTGTAGATGTCGATGATCGTAGTCGCTACACAACTCAACATAACTTAGCATTAGCATTATCGGCCTTATAATGTTCCCACTGCTGGGTCTCAGGCCTCTTCTCTTGGAGAGGGAATGGGCCATAATCCGCCGTGCGGGCCCATTGCGGATTGGTGGATGTCACAAATGTCTGGTTCTAGGTTCCGGTTTCCTCACGATGACCAAATAACTTGCGATAGACAATTAAACAGCCTGGACAACTGTGTTCTCTCTAGTGTCTATGGTGTTTTGGTCCACACATAGCCATACAGTTTTATGTCCGTCCATTTGGGCAAAATAAATATTACACTCTTTCTTTCTTTGTACTAAATTTCATCCAAACCCGTTTAACGTTCAAAAGCAAAGAAATAACAACATAAACATAAACACACTCACAAACTTTCCCCTTAGTTACATTACAGTGATACAATCCGGATATTACTAGTATCTGTCTATTTTAGACATGTAATGGGCATTCTTTTTCAGCAACAATACCCCAACTAAACTTCATCCGCAGTTCCATAAATTCGCGACCGCCCTAAATCACGCCAAGCAATTCCGCGATTCATTTGACGCGATTTACTTTTGGCTACGTATATGCTTGGCAAAGGGTTGGGACACATTTTTCGCTCTGATAGTGATCGCGCTGACATTTGGAAGCTTGGAAGCTGTCAACGTTGATATAAGAGTATTTGAAGAGGTGACGGGATCTGGTGACAAGTTGTAGGTTTATAAATTGAAAGATAAAGCTGATGTTTTGCCTGGAAAACTCGTTGCTTTTTCCAAGAAGAGTCTTCAAATAAAAAGATTTGGTTAAGAAATAAATTTCCTTTGTGTTGGGAAATCCTCCAATTATTACTCGCGCGTTAGGATGGAGTGAAATTAGAGTTCCATTAGTTGCCCAATCAATCAATCATTTTATTTGCGTAATATGGGTTTACAAAGATGTTTATCATGGGTATGCTCTTATCGTTTTTTATTCTGGCCACCTCGTTGGCATGAAGGAAGCAACCAAATTCCGTTTCCTTTCGCTCCAGACCATGATCTAACCAGTAGACGCTTAACCTATCACATACCCACAAAACGAGGCACAATAGTAAAACAATAACACCGCGGTCTCATAGGAACGGTCGGGGATTCATGAATTAAGCTCATTTTAGACTACGGTATAAGATATAGTTTATAGCAAAATGTGAACGTGTTTTTAATAAATGTATGGCGAGCGATATTTTTGTGCTATGAACTATATTATGCTATTATATTATAGCCAAGTCTGAAATAAGCTTAATTCATGAATCCCCGACCGGTCTCATAGGACCGCGCTGTTATTGTCTTACTATTGTGTCTCGTTTCACGGGTATTGATCGGTTAAAAGTCGCTGCCGTTAATCGCCTCCAAGAGGACACTGCAGTGCTCGAACAGAGCAGGCAGATTTTAGGGTGGGGGTGACACTCGGGCATTTTTTCCAACCCAATCCAAAACACTCATATCCAGTGAGGACCTGCGTCAGGTAGAAAGTGAGAACACTTTTTTTTTCAGTAATCATCAGAATGACTTCTCCCACTCTTGGGCGGAGCGTTAGGGCGTGTAAGACTGTTACTGACTAAACACCTACCCCGTTTTTTCGTTGCCTTCGATCTTGGGGACACGGTGACAACCTTTCGGATTTTCCGTGTACCGGCTTCTCATTAGTGACGATATGATAGTAGCGAAAAATAAATAATGGGTCTTCATAACAGGTATGTCGGCGACTCGGCACTGAAACGACAGCAATTTACTCGATCTCGCTATATTGTTCTTTATTGACGCCCTTCATTTTATTTGTCGACCTTTGCTCGTTATTTTTCACACATTAAGTTTGTATTTTAACACATATATTTCATTCAATGAATTTTAAATGTGAATGTATGTGGCTAATGGCGTCGATTTGCTTGGCGACGTTTTACACAAAAGAGCGAAATGGCGATAAATTTTCAATTTGTGTACTAACCTTTCTCCACGCTCAGGTTTGTATTGTATTCCGATACAAATGACTCCGCCATTACGGCTCTAGAGAACGGGTTTAAACTCAATAACTTAGCGCGTTTGTATCTTTTGAATACGAAAACTGTAGCAAAATGCTGCAAATGTCTGAAACTCTTTTTAAGATACTAGCTTTAGCCCGCAGCTTCGCCCGCGTACATAAAATATAGCCTGTCACTCAGGAATACAGCAGCTTTCTATTGGTGAAAAAATTTTAGCAATCGTACCAGCACTTCCACAGATTACCTCATACAAACAAAAAAACAAACTTTACCTCTTTATTTTATTAGTTTAGATAGAAATGGATTTTTTGTTATGAATATTAATTATTATTGTGCATTTGGGTACAACACTAACTAGTCTAACCTATTAATTTTTTTTTAATGGTCACCATGGAGTTTCTTGTCGGTTCATCTCGATACGAAACGATCAATTAAAACCGTGCACTAGCTTCTGATGATTTATAAGTGACTAGCTGTCCCCTGCGGTTTCACCCGCAGTTTTCGTTACTGCTCCGCTCCCGTGGGTCGTAGCGTGATGATATAGCCTATAGCATTCCTCGATAAATGGGCTATCTAACACTGAAAATTTTTTTCAAATCAGACCAGTAGTTCCAGAGATAACCCCTTACATACAAACTTACAAACCTACAAACTTACAAACTTACAAATTTTACCTCTTTATATTAGTATAGATGGGCACTTGTGTGTAGAGGCCTACTAACTATTAATATTTTTGTATTTGTGTATGAAAACTTTGTATATATATACGGATGGACCATATACCGAAATAGTAAATAAAATATCTTTTTATTTCGGAAGTTTATATGTACGAGTAAGTACACTTGGGATAATTGTCTACTAATATGCAGACAGAGCCGTTGTCATCATAATGTTACGTTGTTATGTCATCAGGTAGCTATCATAATGTTTAGTACAAGTTCACATGCATCTTGATTGTTTGATAAATATGACATAGTTTTTGTGTTTAATGTACTCTTAGATACCTCAGATTCGGTCACAACCGCGCTAAAACGTCAATATTACGCGTCCTAAATGAGCCATGTCGGAAGCGGCATTAGCAAATTCTAAAACTAGTGTGTGATAGCCCTTACCACTTACTAAGTTTCTGCACGAGTGAATGAAGGTTTTTACTGTGAATCGTGGCACTGTTATTTTAAATTTCTATATACATATTGTTGTTACTCTAAGTGCCTTTAGGCGAAGTGTGTGCTCCAAATATTATATTTGGAACACACACGTTTATATTTTTTTTATTGTAAAAGACTGAATTGGATATTTTAAAGGTTGGTTGTGTATTCTGTCTGAAGCAGCATTTACCGCCGTACCAAAAAAGAAACCTGCGGTATAAAAATTTGTAGCGCAATTTTACCGTACACAACCAAAAAACCGACAACATTCCTCTTTTAATTGCTATGTCTTTGGTCTCTAAAAATGCTATCTACAAGGTCACATAAAGAGGCGATACGATGTTTAGTAATTTCCCAAATAACTAGATGATTAGTCATAGCCCTAGTACTCTTTTTAAATACCATAAACTAGTGCTTGACTGCGATCCCACCTGCTGGCAAGCAGTGATGCAGTCGTTGATAGTGTGACGCACTAGGTTAATAAGAGGAGCCTATACACTCTACCCTTGAAGACACCCACATTTAAATTGGGCGGGAAGAGCGCAGCGGGCAAATTGTTCCCTAATTTCACACTTCATCCTAAATCGATTTTAAATCGTAGCTCTCTCTAAGGTTGTTAAGTTCCATTATTAAATCCTACCTGAACTTTCAGAACCACCCACGCCAGCAAGCCGGGGAGCCCGGGCACGCTGAACGGGGTCAACGGCAGCGTGCACGGGGAGGCGCGCCAGGCGCAGTCCAAGAAGACCATCATCAGGATGCTGGGTGAGAACTCTTTAATCAACTCATCATCATCTGCCTAGCCTTTTCCCAACTATATTGTGTTAGGCTTCCAGTCAAGCCGGATTTAGCTGAATACCAGTATTTTACGAGGAACGGCTTCCTACCAGATCTCCACAACCCATTAACTGGGGTAACACGGTACTTCATGGCAAGACTGGAGTCAGATTTACTGGCTTCTGACTATCCGTAACGACTGCCAAAGATCTACAAATGACAGCCGGGACCAACGGTTTATCGTGCTTTCCGAGGCACGGAGGAAACTCGGTATGTTAAGATGGTCACCCATCCACAGACCAACCTTGGCAAGCGTTGCTTAACCTTGAAGATCGACCTGTGCGGCTGTTATTATCTAGCCACGAGCTCCTCCTTCATCAACTACCTACCGATTGTTTTATACGAGCTTTTGCCCGCGCATACAAAACATAGCTTATGTCACTCAGGAATAAAGTTGCTTTCTTTTCTTTCTTCAATCAGACCGGTACTTTTTTTTATTTTTATAAACTAGTGCTTGACTGCGATCCCACCTGATGGTAAGCAGTGATGCAATCGTCGATGATGAGGCGCACTAGTTTATTATTTCGCGTACTGTCAGAGATTAGCTCCTACAAACAAACTAACTTTTCCTCTTTATAGTATAGTGTAGATTGAAGCCAACATCGTTGATGTTATTATGTGTTACCCGCAACTTTATACAGGTGTTTAAATAAGAATTCTATTCTTTAGATATTTATGAAGATATTTTTACACAAATATTTACAAGGAGAAAAATAGCCATATTCCTATGAAACGTTTATTCCTCACACAATCATATTACAAGCTGAAAACACATAATAGAAAAAGAAAATTCAAATCTGTGCGAAGCCAAAAAGGCGACTAACTCAGCATATGCGATATTTAGAAGTAAAGAAAAAGAAAACGAATTATAATACTGCGCTGATATGGGCTCGCTGTGTTGCCACGGACACACTCACGCACGTTAAAACTCGTAGACAATTGAAACAAAGTAATAAATAACGAAGAAATGGATATAAAAAGAATGCATTTATGTTAATGTGTGTAATGTAAGTGATAAAAAAAAATGCATAGAAATAATACATACAATAATAAATTAATTAATGAACCATCGCCAACATTTGTGTCTGGTCTTGGCAACTGCCTAATAATTATCAATCAATCAATCTTTATTTGTGAACATAAGTACAAAAAGGTGTTATTTATACATTTTGGCTGATCTGTATGTCAGTTAATTTCGGCATGATGCGTATATTCTAATCGCGCGGAGAACTTTAATAGTTTAGTTCTAAATTGGCGTTATATATGTCACTACATGTCTCTCTACCTCTTGAAAAAGGCATGCAAGATCCAGACATTACATATTTTTCTAGCTCATGGAGAAGGCATCTACGATCCACACATTTATTTAGGTCCAGGTCCCTGCTCATGAGCTAATCTTACGGCAATCTGAACAAATGATTTAGAATTTGTCTCACTGAGTCTGTGTAGCCTTTAGATTTAAGAATTGATGGTAGAGATGTTTTCGCTGACATCGTACCTATATCTTTAGAACTCATAAAGCGTGTTTTAAGTCTGAGGCATATGCGGGATTGTTTGATAGAGTTATCGCGGCCCAGACAACCTAAGAGCAACTAAAAGAACACTACCGTCTGTATTTTATACCCTTAGACTAAAATGACATTACAACACAAAAGAACTGGCATCATTCCTATAGTAATTTTCTTATAAGCGCGCGCTTAAAACAAAAGAACCATAATGGAGGTCGGTTTGAAGCGACATTTTACTACGTAGTACGGAAAAATCCCTCGATGAATGGAAATTAATAACTTATTTCGGTGATGTTCTCGTACTCCGGTACGAGGCGGAGTCGAAATCACTATCATCATCATATGGGCTTAAATCTTCATCACCCTTTCCTCTTCCCAACTAGCTCAGGGTTTTTTTTTCTGTTAGGTGAATCATCAGAATGACTTCTCCCGCTTTGGGGCGGAGCGGGAGGGCGTGTCAGACTCTTACTGACTAAACCCTTACCCCGTTTCTTCGTTGCCTTCGATCTGGGGGGGACTCGGTGTCAACCTTTCGGAATACCCATGTTCCCTAGAAGCTTCGGCCCTGCCGGGCCTCTACAGTTTGCTGACATCTCCTTGAGGCGCGCGTGGAACAGAACGCGCCGTTGACGCCTGGGCTCTGTTCAGATTATTTTCAGACTGCCGGACGGCGAGCTACCCACTGCTCGTCGTCCGCGAACCCACGCCTACGGTGGTCGGAAATTGGGATGGGGATCTCGGCGGCGGCGGCGTGAGGACCCTTACGCGCTCGCGGTCAGCAACCTTCACAAGCATTACTGCTTCGCAGAAGGAGGCGACCGCCTGCCACCCCTCCTCGCTCCGGACCATGGCCTGAACCAGGGCCCGGCGCAAAACTAGCTTAGGGTCGGCTTCCAGTCTAACCGGTTGTGGATCAGGTCCCCACAATCCGACTGTCAAAGATCTGACAAAGAACGAGAACTGAAAGAGTTGTCAAAGAATGACAACCGTGACCAACGGCAATACGTGCTATCCGAGGCACGAGGTGTCAGTAATAGCCTAGATAAAATTAGAAAAGTAAGGTTTCGAACTCTCATGAATGAGAATCAGGTACCTTAACCAACACGACACAAATATGGGTCAAAATAAATCTGTAAATAAATACAAAATACTAAAAGTATTTTCGTGTGCCAGTAACGATAGCAATACATCTCCATATTATTTCCGTCGCCATGGCAACGCTAGACGCACGCAGTTTCCTCTCCGATGAACCCATAGATCTAAATCTCTGGCATATCGTTATTACATGTGAACGCACAAAGAATGCGTGTTGCGTTGTCACGGTGACAGAGCGAGGGTCCTATCCCGTCAATGTTTGGGAAATAATCCTTTCTTTTTAGTTACCTTTACCCACGTTTAGATACACGTCCTATGATGAATCGCGTAGACAGTATGTCACACAATGCATTATTTACAGAGAATTCGGGTAGCCAGTGACACTCAGGGATTGTGTTTTGGCGTCTTAGACCTCGATGTGTGTGTGAGATCTTTATTAGACCGACCGGCGACGCACATGTGGGCGACGTCAGAGTTCATCATCACCTACCTAGCCTTTTCCCAACTATATTGGGGTCGGCTTCCAGTCAAGCCGGATTTAGCTGAATACCAGTATTTTACGAGGACGTGACGTAACGTGCCTTCCGAGGCACGAAGGAAACTCGTTATGTTAAGATCCACAGACCAACCTTGGAAAGCGTTGCTTAACCTTGAAGATCGACCCGTGCGGCTGTTATTATCTAGCCACGAGCTCCTCACGGGCGACATCCGAGTTGTATGTATAATATTGTAGCACCACGTCACGTGGCGTGGGTCTAATGTAGCAAGTCTAGATGCCTTGTAAAACGTCTGTGAGTCCGCCGCGCCCAGATAGGCGTACGGGCCCAATATAGTTCTTCTCTTCACATTCACATTGTTTCTGTGTACGTAAGATATTTTCTATGGCAACGAGCCTTAGAGCTTACGTACGCAAAAAAATATGCACATGAATCACAAATCTAAGACCAGAAGACTCCGTGGGGGCCAAGTAGGATCGAAGCCTAATGGGGCCGTGGGTTGTGCGAAAGTCTACACTGGGGCTCTGGAATAAAGGCAAAGAAGGAACAAGAGTAGGTTTTAGTCAGTAGAAGTCTGACACGCCTTCCAGCTCCATCCGCCCAAGAGCGGGATAAATCATTGAATAATTTCCAAACTAAAAGAAAGACTAAGGGCCTGTTTCACAATGTCCGAGTAGGCACTACTCTCTGAATAAATTAAAAAATGTGACAGAATTCGTATGAAATTATCTGCCAAGTAAGATACTCGAAACTTAATCATAGGTGGTGAAACAGGCCCTAGGTAACAAAGAGGTACATATCGGTTTTGGTGAAAGAATTTTGTTTGTCCTGTCACTGCACTGGTTCAATTTCCGCATGATACAATATTTGTACGGTCTACGGATAGTTGTTCCGGATCTTGGTGTGTTGTGTGTGTGAGTTAATTTAAATTTATGTTTGTAAACATACCCACGGTACAGGAGTAATTCCTAGTGTAAGGCAGTGTGTTTAAAAAATAATAATTAATTTTACTTTTTACTGCTTGAAACTTTACTAGTAAGTAAGCATTTTTTTAATTATTATTATTGATAGGCTCATAATATTATATTTAATTACGGGTAATTTCTTTATGACTGCTAATTTGGTCTTCATTTTTTTTAAGGTATTGATGACAAAAGTTATTGATTGTCCACTGTGATGACTAATTCGACGTCATTTGTTTAATTAGTCATCTAATAAGTTGTGAATGCACTTTCGACATTAGTTAACGAGATAAAATTAAACTGTAGCTACTTAGCAAGAAAAGAAATTAACTAATGCAAGGAACGTTGACGATTAACTACTTAACTAACTACCTTTGAGTCGTATAAATATAAGAACTTTATAGTTTGTGCTACAGTTCATCATCATCATCAGTAAATCAACATGGCTAAACCAGGATCAAGTAACAATTCCATGTCAATCATGAAAAAAGTAAAAAACCATAACAATTTAAGTGACGACGATTATAACGAAGAGCTTGTGAAAGCCTGCATAGAAGCTGAAAAGCAATTTCAGTAAGTAATTTGTTTTTTTTTTAAATATCATTTCGCATTTGAACTGTCTAACTTAAGGGTAGAGGAGTCCCATTCTTTGCATTTCTCGTTTTCTATTCCGACTTTCGTTCCATAATGTTCATTATTAATATTTCCCTAAAGTCAACCATAACTTTTGTGCAAAAGTTTTTAGTATTAGGCTCCTCTTTATAAATATGGAACCGGGCCACTTTCCAAGTCTTGCTATTAATAATAACACTCAGTACAGTTTATGAAAAAACCAGTTTGGAGATGGGACACAGGAGTCCGTACTGAGTAAAGCCTGTGGTACTCGTATGTGTCTCGAAAAAAATATAAAGAGCCATGCTTTTAATCATTTATTATGTAAATTAAAGTGACATGGCATGCTTATAGCTGTTGAAAAATAGAACAAAATGAAGACAATAATAAGACAAGTTTGAATAAATGTTAACTTTATGATGTCACTCCACAGAGCTCCAGAGGACGCGTGTGATGGCTGCCGATGGCGCGAATGGTGCCAGTGGCGCGCCGCCAACGGCGCCACGCTGCTGGAGGCGCTGCTGCTGCTGGAGTTCGCGGCGCTGGAGCGGCTCCACAAGGGATAGACCTGCCGTCATCACTGCAGCCGCAACACGTCCACTGCTGGACATAGGCCTGTCCCAAGCGTCGCCAGAACCACCGGTCCTGTGCGCCTCGCATCCATCGGATTCGCGCGAACTATAGTTTGTCATATGTAGCTAGTATAATAAAAACTTAGTTAAGTTATTTTTCTGTTTCATTATACTTCTCAAACTAAGGCAAAGATATCTGAGCATCATTAACGTTGTATATGTTATATTATTATTATTTATATATCAATGGGTATATTGTTATTTTATATCAATATAGCCGGCTACATTACCTTCTTGTTTACATATCTGTCAACGCGACTAGGTCTAGCGGGGATGTCAACAACATGAACACATTACACACAGAATAGAATAGATTTTTTACTGTACACCAAAAAGTTACAGTACAGTTTATACAATAACTACACACAGAACAGAAGCCAGAATTACCTGAGGAGAGTTATTGATTGTAACTTTGTGTTAATGTGTACAGGAAACTTTTTATTGCAGCGACAGTTTATTATAGTGAATAAATGCACAATATATAGACAATATGTCTGTATATTCACATAAAAATACCTTGTTATAACATATAAACCACCACTAGATCCCAATAAACATCTAAGTGGATTTTTGTGCAGGTATAGTGTTGCACTAGTAAGGTATCACAATCAAAATCTTTTTATTTCACATAAATCTACAGGGGCACTTCAACAGTGAGGACAGTGTAGACCAATCAATATTGTACCCAAAAGCACAATAAAAATAATCCTAATAAAAAGTGGGTTGAAATAGAAAATAATCTAAGAATTCGCCGAGTTTACAGTGTCCTCACATATCAACCGGACATTTTCTTAAGATATTCCAGAATGGTAATGGAATTTACGACAGTTACCGTATCTTAGACCACTTTTCTTCTATTTGCGGTAAATATTTTATATTGCTTTTGTATTACAACTACCACGGCTAGACGCTGAAGAATTTTCTACTATTAGTCTGTGACAATTCGCGGGTCACATTGAATGTTTTTGGAATAGGCAAATAAGAAAAGCACCTTATAGAAATATAAACTAGGAAATTGTAGACAAGCAATAAATTCACATGTCAATTGTTTCTACAAATTGATGGCAATTTAAAAAGCGTCTGTCCTGCGTCGAAATGGATTTGACTAGAAAAAAATTGGCTATATAAAAAAAATCGTATGAGTTAAGAACAAAAAGTTAATATACCTATATTTAGCTTTGTCCTGGACAGATACTTTATGATTTGATGAAATTAGCAATTGTAGTTCGAGTGTTTAGATTATGAAACTCTATGCATGCAAAATATGAAGGAGGTGACTTGAATGCTAACTTGAGGTGACTTGAATAATATGATATCGTCATTTCCATATTTGCAATTAAATGCGACCGAGGTTTATTGTATCACGATCTACGTTGCTTATGGAGCTCGTGGCTAGATAATAACAGCCGCACGGGTCGATCTTCAAGGTTAAGCAACGCTTGCCAAGGTTGGTCTGTGGATGGATGACCATCTTAACATACTGAGTTTCCTTCGTGCCTCGGAAAGCACGTTAAGCTCTAGGTCACGGCTGTCATTTGTAGAACTTTGGCAGTCATTACGGATAGTCAGAAGCCAATAAATCTGACCCAGTTTTGCCATGAAGTACCGTGTTACCCCAGGTAACGGGTTGTAGAGGTCTGGTAGGCAGCCGCTCCTCGTAAAATACTAGTATTCAGCTAAATCCGGCTTGACTGGAAGCCGACCCCAATATAGTTGGGAAAAGGCTAGGCAGATGATGATCTACGTTGCTTATGACATAATAAGGTATTTCTTTGAGAATATAAGCACATATTATTCACATAGAAAAAATAACTCTCGCTTTTGTAAACAGATTGTTGTACATATTATACGCCTGAAATCAGTAATTCTCATCGGGTAATTTTGTGTGTAATGTGTTCCTGTTGTTCACGACTCCGCTGACAGGTCCAGCGCAGCCAGCTATATTCACATAACTACATATACAGGATATAACTACTCCGATATCTTTGCCTTAGTCTGTGTGCAGGGGTATAATGAAACAAAGAAATAACTTAACTAAGTTTTTATTATAGTAGCTATTTAAGACAAACTATAGTTCGCGTGAATGCGACGGATGCCAGACGTACAGGACCGGTGGTTCTGGCGATGTTTGGAGGAGGCTTATGTCCAGCAGTGGACGTGTATCGGCTGCAGTGATGACGGCAGGTCTATCCCTTGTGGAGCCGCTCCAGCGCCGCGAACTCCAGCAGCAGCAGCGCCTCCAGCAGCGTGGCGCCGTTGGCGGCGCGCCACTGGCTCCACTCGCGCCATCGGCAGCCCTCACACGTATCACACGCCTCCTCTGGAGCCCTGAGGAGTGACATCATAATGTTAACATTTGTTCAAACTCATATTATTATTATGTATTAATTTTATCAAGTTCACTTTATTTTTCAAGAGCTAGTAAGGAATCCGTGTCACTGTAATTTATATAATAATGTATTCAAAGCATGGCTCTCTATAATTTTTTCCAGACACATAGTTCAGGTTAGCTTAGTGTCCATTCTCTAAACTTGTGTCTTCATAAACAGTACAAATGTTGGTACTTGTGGGACGAAGTAAATAAATATTATTATTGCAAGGCTTGAAAAGTGGTCCGATTAAATATTTATAAAGAGGAGCAAAATACTGAAGTTTTTGCACAAAACTTACGTTTGACTTTAGGGAAATATTAATAACAAATCCCACGGAAAAATAATATTTTATGCAAGTAACTTAGAACGAGAGAACCCCCATTCCTTTTACTCAGAGAGAAATGGAAGAAATGGGGAACATCTGTGCCCTTAAGTTAGTTCTGAACACGAATATATAAAAAAAAAACAAATTACTTACTCAGATTGCTTTTCTGCCTCTAGGCAGGCGTTGAGGAGCTCTTCATCATATTCTTCGTTAAATAAATTATTATTTGATGGTCCTTGTTTAGCCATGTTGATGTACTGATGATGAATTATAAGCAGACTGTAGCACAAACTATAAAGTTCTTGTATTTATACGACTCAAATTTAGTTATTTAATGAGTTAATCGTCAACGTTCCTTGCAATTAGTTCATTTCTTTTGTTGCTAAGTAGCTACAGTTTAATGTTATCTCGTTAACTAATGTTGAAAGTGCATTCACAACTCTATGGATGACTAATGCATAAAAACCTCAATAGATGAGTAATTAAATAAAAGAAGTCGAATTACGGCCGAAACCAATAACTTATCGATCTCCAGTTTTGGCATACTGGAGATTGTAAAACAAATGATACAATACAAAAATTATCATGTTTTCTGTTGTTTCATTTGTTTTTCAATCTCCGATATGTGATAGATAGGTTATTGGTTTCGGCTGTTAGTCATCAAAGTGGACAAATAATAACTTCACAAAACAAAAATATAATATACACCAAATTATTATCAGTCAAAAAAAAATTATGCATATTTTTATATATTTAAAAAATTGTATAGTCAGGTTCTTTTATTTTATAGAGCAGTCAATTCTGACAATGTACTTTTGATAAAGTTAAGAAATTATTTTTCCAATAAATGATTTGAACAAAGTTAAAATAATAAATGCCTAAGACCCAAATAAGTTCCACGCCGAGGTTTTTCTTTATTAAGACCGGCCAACCCGAGATACATTTCTATAGAACCGCTCTTATGTGAATATGACGTTATTTGAAATCTTTCTATACATATTTTGAAAACACAATAAATATGTGGGTAAAATAGGCTACCGGAAGACGTAGCGTTGGAAGGCCTCCCACAAGGTGGACCGACGACCTGGCGAGGATTGCGAAAATCCGATGGATGACGCTTGGGGAGGCCTATGCCCAGCAGTGGACGTCTTTCGGCTGAGATGATGATGATGAAAATAGGCTATATAGTTTCTACTTTCACTCGGGCGAAGCCGCTAGCAGGAGCTAGTATAAAATAAACCCCGGAAGAAACTATAAAGGGATCATTTCCTAAACATTGACGGGACGGGACCCTCGCTTTGTCACCGTCACAATAACACAACATTAGGTATAGTCATGTAAATACACTACTCTTTGTGTATCCTTATATACATGTGGTATATAAGGATATGCCAGAGATTTAGATTTATGTTTAGGTAGAAAAGAAACTGCGGTCCATTGGATAGGAAGTCACATATTTTGCGTAGAGCGTTGTATAGTGACGGAGATAACACAGAGATGTGTTGGTGTCATTATTCTCACGAGGATATTCTATTAGGGTAGCGTATTTTATTTACAGGTTTATTTTACCTGCGGGTAAAGTGGGCCCGTATTCCAAGTTGGACTTTTAACTTGATTTCAACTCGAATCATTGAATTTATAATTAAAGGCTGTCACGATTGTGTAACGATTGACATAATAACAAAATATCTAACGTTCACTTGACATAATTTCAGTTAACATAATTTTGTTTAACATAACGATCAGTTGACATAATGAATTGTTGATATAATTTCATTTTACCTAATTTCATATGACATAATGAACATTTCCTATAATGCACATTTCACACAATATTCATTTAGCATATTATTCATTTACTATAATATTCATAATCTCTAAGTAACTTTTAATATAATTTAGAAAATCACACCTGCTACCCTCAACTATTGTAACCAGGAGAAACTGGATGCAATCTGGACTTTAGGGCACCCCGACTTTTTTTATAAACCACCCAGAAGTAAGAGCCCCGCGAAGCGGGGCTCCGTCGACCAAGCCCACCCTCGACCATGCATAGAATATTTTAAGGTTTGGTTAAGTGCCATTTGAGTTAGGCTAGAACTGTGCCCATTAAACATTTTTAGGTCAAAAGAATATTAGGTCAAATGAACGTTATAATGGGTGATTCATTCGGAGTTACTTTTTCTAAAACTAAAAAAAATATAAATAAAACAAATTTATCGGGTAATCTTTATTATAATACAAAAGAAAAAAGTCTAAGGGTGTGATATCGCAGGACCTAGGCGGCCAACTGACTGGTCCGAAACGCGAAATTAACTGTTCACCAAATTTTTCTCGCAACAAGCCGGATGGCCGGATAGCGAGCTATATTACTCTTGATTACTCGCCGTTCGTACGCCTGTGGTGGTTGGAAATCGCCCTGCGACTCCTGTCGCTCGGGGCGTCTCTTGCTGCGATGGCTGGGGCGTGAGATCTCCTTTTCGTGCTGTCACGAAAAGATGGCCGAAACTGTTTTCGGCCACCTCTTTCGCCCGCATCACCTTCTGCTTCACAGAAAGAAGTTACCGCATTCCATATCCTCTCGATCATACCATTATTTGAATCAGTGCCGGATGCAAGAGCTTACCTCTGCTGATCGTCTTCACGGGGACAAGGTACTGTTCCGCTCAAGTGGGGCCCTCAGTGATCCGCACTTTAATGACACCCACACATTTCTGCCCACAATATCCGTATTCAGTTCCTCTCGAATCATCCTTGTCCAGAAAAGACCTGCGTCAGGCGGAAAGTAAGGACGCTAAGGCTCTTTAGGACTTACGGCCAGTTTTTTCATAAAAGCTAAAACTATCACTAAAGTTAAAACTATCACTGTTGTCAATAGCAAATGTCATCTTGTGTCAAAGTCTTCATCCAAGTGACAGCTAAATTAAAAGTCGACCAAAATAAAATGTGGGATAAACGCAGTGAAACCTATACAATTTTGTCAAAATGACAGTGATTTTGCCTTTGACCTTGTCCAGAAGAAGCGAATTCGTCGCAAATCGTTTCGCGCGAATTCATTCGCGCGTTAGTGAGATACTAGGCACAAATACATCTCGTCCACAAGCATCGCGCGAATTCAAAATTGTTGAATGCTCGCGCGTTGGTACGCTCTTTCTGGGCGCAACGTTCGCGCGTGATATGCAGCACGAGAGAATCGCGACGAATTCGCCCCTTCTGGACAAGCTCTTTAACAGCCCTTCAATGAGCAGTTAAAGTTAAGGACAAAACTAATGTGAAGAAACGAATTTAACCGTTACCTATTATTACTTCATGACGTTACGTACCCAAATTCGGTGTGACCTTGGTTTGTTATCACTATCCAACAACCATGTATTTCTATGAATATACGGATATACATAATTATTAATATGTACATAGGTAAACAGTTTATTTGATAAACAAGCGGTTTACTGTTTATGTTACTGTAAAAGTCCGATCAATAGTACCTAGTTTCTCAGAACGATTTCAGGCAGTACAACTTTATTTATTTTTATTATGGACTCCAGGAGCCGATTTTGAAGCGCTTTGGTTTAATGATTAGTATAATTGGCCTGAGGAACAAAATGCACTAGGTGTTCATTCTGGACAGCACTTTTCTTGGTCAAACTACCATACGAAAGTTTCCAACTTAGGTTAGGTTAGGTGAGAAAAACACTTTATTTTCTTGACTCCAGGAGCCGATTTTGAAGCGCTTCGGTTTATTGATTAGTATTGGTCTGAGGAACAAAATGCACTAGGTGTTCATTCTGGGCAGCACTTTTCTTGTTCAAACTTCCACACAAAGATTTTTAACTTAGGTTAGGTTAGAAAAACACTTTTTTTTTCTTGACTCCAGGAGCCGATTTTGAAGCGCTTCGGGTTCACTGATTATTATTGGCCTAAGGAACAAAATGCACAAAGTGTTCATTCTGGGCAGTACTTGGGCAAACTTCCACACAAAGATTTTTAACTTAGGTTAGGTTAGGTTAGAAAAACCTTTTTTTTTCTTGACTCCAGGAGTTGATTTTGAAGCGCTTCGGTTTAATGATTAGTAATAGCTTGAGGAACAAAATGCACTAGGTCTTCATTCTAGGCAGCACTTGGTCAAACTTCCGCACAAAGATTTTTAACTTAGGTTAGGTTAGGTTAGAAAAACCTTTTTTTTTTTCTTGACTCCAGGAGCCGATTTTGAAGTGCTTCGGTTTAATGATTAGTATTGGCCTGAGGAACAAAATGCGCTAGGTGTTCATTCTGGGCAGCACTTGGTCTACACTCTGTCAATCTCCTTTCCATAGGTCATTCCATACGTGAATAGTGTTCATGTCAGTTACGGGAATCAGGGCCTGATCATGTTGGCATAGATACGCAAGAATGATGAAACCATATGGACATAACATTATTTTTATTTAGATAAATAATAAGTAGATATGTTTTATCCCAACCTGTGAGATTGTTTAGGTATAACAAAATAAAGAAATATCTTAATACATGTTTATTCTATTTGGTAACAATAATAACTAAACGTTATAAATACAACCAGAAAGCCGGTCAAGTGCGAGTGGCACATCAAAGGATTGTGAACAATAGCACCTACATGTAGGTACCTCCTGTTTCTTTACATATATTTTCGTAAAAGAAAGTAACCGTAAAAACACGTTTCTTGAATTACATAAAATACACTCGAGAGCAATAAAATCGCACATCATGACTTGTTATGTTAAGGCAGATTTTGTCATGAACATGAGAAGATTTTGAAAGAAATGCTTTCACAAGTTTAAAGACCATTTCATTATCTTTCTAATGATATGAAATACAGTGTAAAAAAATACCCTTGAAAAGTTTTAGAGCACAATATCCAACATAAGGGTAAAATTACCAAATTTTGCTTAAGAGAGAATGAGAGCCAAACTTAAAATTCTTGGTTAACCAGTTTATTAATTAAGTGTATTCCCCTTCGTAGCCTTAATTACAGCTGTTAATCGATGTCTCATGGACCGTATTAATTTTACCATGAAGTTATGTGGTATAACCTCCCACACCTCGTCAATGATAAATTGACGCTCTTGGAATAGCGAAGAAACGAGTTTTTTGCTGTAACTCTTCTTTTAAGATCATTCCAGATGTGTTCAATTGGATTAAGGTCAGAACTACGCACAGACCTTACTATCGCGATGATTTCAAAGTTTTCTATGTAGGGAAAAACTGTTCTAGCGACATGCGATCTGGTATTGTCGTGCGTTAAGAATTTTTTTTTTACCAATAAGCTACACCAGCAGCTTCACAGATTTTCCGAGCATTTTTTTGATGTAACGTAAAGCCATAAACCCTCTCGATATCGGGCAGGTATTAGCTCCAGTGTATGAATACAAGTAAGTTTTACTGTATAACATTATGCCACACCTTAACGCCTCGAAAAGCAACATGATTTCTTATGTAGCATTGATAAAATTTGCCTGATGACTTTCTGTAGATCCTAAGGAGTCTATCATGGTCATTTAAGTCATTCTGCACTTATCAGAAAACACCACAGCCGGCCAATAGTCATACACGTAATTTAAGTGATCCGTGATAAATTGTCGCCGGGTTTGTCGGGGAGCTGTGGTCAGTTTGGTACAAATCGCTGGATGATATGCAGTCAGACCTGCTTCATCCAGTCCTTTTCTAATTGTCCGCTGATTTATACTGACATTGCAAACTTCTAAAAGCTTTTGTCTCAGTTCAATTGCGTTCAATAGCCAATTTCTCAAAGTACTTGTTAAAACAAAGCGATCATCACGCCCTGATCCTATGCACCATCGGCCAAGTCCTGGTCGCCGAATGTACCCACTGGTCTCTTAAAACCTTTGGTATACCCGAAGATCAGGGAAACGGCCCAATTTTGGCTGTCGAGCAACTTCATTTGTTTTATAGCCTGTTTTGGGCAAGGTAGTAACTTGAACAGCTTCTGCGGGCGTGGTATCCATATTTTTCCAGTAAATTCGTCTGTTTCCAATTGAGACGTTATCTCGTTGACGGAAACAGAGTAAAAATATTAAAAAATACTCTTTTTGTAGCTTTGGGTAAAGGTGAAAGTTGTGAAATGCGAATTAGTGAATTTGGGGAATTGGGTGTATGGTTGATTTTTGTGAATTACGTGAAGGTGAATGAACTTAATTTTGTGTTTTTGTAAAGTTAACCTTGTATGCTTTAATTTTGCTGAATATTTTATACTCCATTTCTTTATATTTAAGGGGATATCAGCATTAAACCAAATTACAAGCCATGTGCGATTTTTTTGCTCTCAAGTGTACAAATTTCTCAGCGGTCTTCACATTACGGTTCATGAAATACAGTCCGATATCAGACAGACGGACGGACAGCGCAGGGCTTAGGAAGAAGGGTCCGTTGGCTACTCGTCAGAAACGGCCAACTCTACTGGCTATCCATTTCATAACTTTTAAAATTTAATGGCTTTTTCGTATCATTTCCACGACTTATTCTCGCTCTGCAAATCTCGTGAGCGTATTGTTTTTTATATATATAATTGTCATAAAGATCTGAATTAAATTATTATTATTTAGTGTCAACAAGTTAGTCGCAAAAGATTCAGTCGTTTTTCAGAAATACGGTGACTAAACGTATTTCTGAAAACCACTGAATCGATCGAAATTGAATCAAAAAATATATTTTTCATTAAACAAAAGAGGGAAGGGATGAGGGCTCTTTTTTATTTTCTATGAACTCGTGTAAATTAATCTATCACATACCCGCGAAACGAGACACAATAGTAAAACAATAACAGCGCGGTCTCATAGGACCGGTCGGGGATTCAAACATTATTACGGGTTTGCTAGTGATTTAACATAAATCAGTAATTAGGTATTACCTACATATTTATTGTTACAGATGCAATAAAAGTACTTACCCATTCCATTAGATGGGTGGACAGCGGAGGCTTAGTCATAGGGTTCCATTACCCTTCGGGTAAGCAACCCTGTAAACGGACAATCATATTAGTGACAAGGAAACTCAAAATCCACATCCAGACTCGGAACACCTTACAAATACAAATATTTGTTCCGTCAGGGGCAGACACATAGCGAAAGGCTTCTTGAACATGGTTTTTTTAAGGTCCGGCGAGATCACCAAAATAACGTCTCCCGCTCTGGGCGGAGCGGGAGGGCGTGTCAGGCTTCTATTGACCGTTCCTGCTCCTTCTTCGCCCTAATTCCAGGGTCCCGGGGATCTCTTCCGTTAACTCAGGACCCCAGTATTCTTGTACACGGTATGTTTTACATACAAGAGACCATAGACTGCGATACAACACTGATGAAACACGGCGGTGGTGCCGTGCCGTAGCGCCGCCGTATATGTTAACAAGCTTCCCCAGTGATCCATACAACACTGACAACCGTGCCTACACACGGCCAATTAACCGTAGATTTACACGGCAAAAGACGTCATTGTACAAGAGGCCTGTAATCTATACTAATATTATAAAGAGGTAAAATTTGTAAGTTTGTAGGTTTGTAAGTTTGTATGTAGGGGGTAATCTCTGGAACTACAGGTCCGATATGAAAAATTCTTTCAGTGTTAGATAGCCCATTTATCGAGAAATGCTATAGGCTATATACCATCACGCTACGGCCCACGGGAGCGGAGCAGTAACGAAAAATGCGGGTGAAACCGCAGGGGACAGCTAGTAATAAATAAAAGATAAACATTATTTCTTCTAGATAGGTTTCAAGGACAAAGGTGTTATGTCGAAAAACTTTTTAAATATACATCACAAAGGTCTAAAACTATCTCGAGCTCGAGCGAGGGGATGACAGGGTCTTCTTATAAATACGCAGCTGTCACTCGATTGATTTAGGTCAAAGGTGTCACGTGTGATTGAGGGGTGATAGCACTTATGTGTAAATGCCCAAGGTTTATATTACATTGTTGATGTATGTACGCAAGAATGATGTTAAGTGAAAGAGTGGGTTTTAGGTACTTTTCTACCTTCACTTTGAGAGAGTAAGGAGGAGCTCGTGGCTAGATAATAACAGCCGCACAGGTCGATCTTCCAGGTTAAGCGACGCTTACCTAGGTTGGTCTGTGGATGGGTGACCATCGTAACATAACGAGTTTCCTCCGTGCCTCGGAAAGCACGTTAAGCCGTTGGTCCCGGCTGTCATTTGGAGATCTTTGGCAGTCGTTACGGATAGTCAGAAGCCAGTAAATCTGACTCCAGTCTAGCCATGAAGTACCGTGTTACCCCAGTTAATGTGTTGTGGAGGTCTGGTAGGCAGCCGCTCCTCGTAAAATACTGGTATTCAGCTAAATCCGGCTTGACTGGAAGCCGACCCAAATATAGTTGGGAAAAGGCTAGGCTGATGACTTTGAGAGAGTAAGGAGCAGGACCGTTTTGTGGTAATTATTTTATATAAAAAGTTGTGGTTATTAAGTTTCTATAACCAAATTGTTGTTCCATAACAGAGCAGCGGTGATCTAGTGGTAAAAGCGCATTACTTTATGTAATTTATTTCATCACCACTACTCTCAAAACGGTAAAGGAAAACATCGTGAAGAACCCGGCTTCTAGAACCAAAATTCTGCGATATGTGACATCCACGCACTGGACCCACGTGGCCTTCCCTCTCCTAGAGAAGGCCTGAGTCCTCGCAATAGACACATCGTAAGACTGATAACATTATGCTTTACTAACCCAAACGTCAGTCAGGCGCGTCACTTTGTGTAATTTATTTCATCGCCACTGCTCTCAAAACGGTGAAGGAAAACATAGTGAGGAAACCGGCATGTCCTAGAACCAAAAATTCGAAGACATGTGACATCCGCCAATTCGCACTGGGCCCGCGCGGTGGATTATCTCCCATTCCCTCTCCTAGAGAGCAGGCCTGAGTCCCAGCAGTGGGAACATTATAAGGCCGATAATGCTAATGCTAACCACTCAAAACGGGCTATTGGTCTGAAAACGTCCGTTTGTGACCTGAAACTTGACTTATAAACATATTCCCACCACTTTTTGAGTCTCAATAATCGAAGCAGCAAAAAATTTAAGTTATTTCGTAACTTCTCACAGATTGATCTAAAAAGCATTAAAGTCGAGTACCTAATGGTTTTAGAATTACTCTACAAAAGACCTATGCTAAACTGGCGCAAGCTTTTTCTTATTTGTTAAAGAATATAACGGCACGGCTGTATTTAAGTGCTGTTTTATAAAGAGCTCAGGGCTAGCGATGTGGGACAGCGAGAAGTTTTATTCGATTGTTTAAACATCTCGATTTTAACTCAATTCTGGCTCGGTCTGTTATTGAAATTGGCGCATAGCGAGTTCATTCGCGAGTTGTTCCTCGATGGTTTAGAGTTTCGAGTGAGAGTAATAGATTCGAAATCTAAAATCGTTTGGTCGATTCAGTTGACTCGAAACAATCAAAAACCAATTCGATTACAAACAAACTTCTATGGGGTCTTTAAGTCAAGAGTGAATAGGTTACTTCTAGGCAAGCGTGTTCGTCGACCACATCATCGTTTATCAACAGGTGAGATAGTGGTCAAACGCGAGCCTATGCATAATTTTTTTTTTTGTGTATTTTCTGCACTATGGCAATCTGTCCGAAAACAATAAGCCACTTGTTTGGTTGGAGCCACATGTCCTGGTTATTTTTATTGTCTTCCATAATTATTTTTATTGCCTATGCATAATAAAAAAAAAGATTATTTTGTAGAACGGCGACTCACATAGTTGACTCCAGTTGACTCAATGGTTTATTTTAACGATGCCGATTCTTTTGGTTATCAAAGCATCTCGAAATCGCCCCTCACTACTCAGAACGTAAGCGCAATGAGGCAAATACTTTATGGAAATGCCAGCAGACTGTTCAGACCAAATGGCCTGGTCTAGTTTCATTCATTAACATCAGGCCGGACTAATGCGAATATCTTGTAATGGCGTCTGGACCGTCGGAAAAGTTTCTTAACTAAGTATAAAGTGTGATAGTTAGGATAGTTTGTTATACAAGTACTAAGAAAATAAGACAAACTTGTAGGTAAACACATCAAATATATTACGCTAGGGTAATAGGTTTTTCTATCTATCCCTATGCTACAAGGGAATCTAATCCGTATGGTGAAACTAATAGGTACTATATAGCAGAGCGAGCGGACGGATGAATAAGTATTTGTAGAAGTAGCGCTTTGGTTTTAAATTAAACGTTAATAAAATATACTTTAAAAAATTACAAAGAAACTAGGCAACTATTAAGATCATTCGCAAATAATAAATTTTCATAATCTTTCACGCCAAATTAACTGAATATAAATTAACTAATTACTTTGTGACTTATTTTTTGAGTGTGCCCAGGGAGTAGGGACACCTGTTTATTTATTAATGGACTTGCCGTTCGGTATCTTATATCTAATTATCTGCATACTAGCTACTGCTAGCGGCTTCGCTCGCCTTATAGTAGAATATTATCCCAAAGGAACACAGTACTCTCGAGATAAGAAGTATGTTTTGTGCTATTTTACGACATGGTCAGCCCTGTGTAAATTTTCAACGAAATCCGTTCGAATCTGAAGAAGTAACAAACACACAATCAGTCAATCATACTCACCCACAAACTTTTGCCTTTATGACGTTTCTAATCTTGTCTCAATAAAGAACGAGGCAAGATTTTTTTTCTTCTTTGCTTTTTACTTTTTGTTTCAATTTATGTATTGTTCCAGAGATCCCTACACCACATTTACACTCAATTCCGTCCTCGACATTTTCCTAGTGTCTCCGTATTATATTACCATGACAGCCGATTTTCACATAAATATCTGAGTCAACAAAACCTTCCTATCGAAAATTTGTGTACAAAGGGCATATATTCCATTTCGATCGATTTATCGTTACTTTTCTCACTGTAACAATTGAGTTCTTTGATCTAAACATATGTGTAATGCATATTGGAACTCGAAAGCCTGCGTGATTGGATCGCGAGCCTTTTTCAAACATGTATTTCTTTTGTTTTTATGGTGATATTCGTTTCGTCTGTTGTGTTTACTGATAGTTGTAGTTGTGCTTTATTTAACTGCCTATATACCAACCCTTCATGTTATGTTATCTTGATTGTCGAGTGGCTTTTGCAAGATAATATATTTAAATGTATATATCAGCGGTCACAACAGAAGTTGTCTCGCCAAAAAACTGGCTCTTCGTTAGAAAAAAAAAAATTAACGTGGTTGCAGCACCACCTAACGGGTTTAATTTTACTTTCATTACATATTTGTAGACCCACACTGACATTGACGTATGGAGCTACTTATGTATTTTTTCTATAATTTGTCAATTTAAAAAATTATAAACCCCATGACCCATGTATAAGAGGAGATTCTCTTCCACCGTCCTCTTGATTGTCACCATAGAAAAACATTCAGGTTACTCCAAGAGCACCACTAAACTACGGGAGAAATTATCCTGATGACTCCCTACCTGAAAAAAAACCACTAATCTTTCCTATTTGTTGCAGCGGCGGTAGTGGTCGCCTTCTTCGTATGCTGGGCGCCCTTCCACTTCCAGCGCCTGTTCTTCATCTACGGAACCTCGACGCCGCACTACCACACCATTAACGAGTACCTCTTCTACGTTGCCGGAGCCTTTTACTACATCTCTGCTACTGTGAACCCTATCTTGTATAATGTCATGAGTCATAGGTGAGTGGTCTTCAATTTTTTCATCAACAGTATCTTTAGAAGGCATTATCACATCTAAATGAGTACTGGTTTCATAGCTTAGGTGCCTTTTACTACATCTCTACAACTGACAACCCCATCTTATTCTACAACGTTATAGTTGAGTGGTCTTATAATGCCATGCACACGGTATTACTTACTTTGTATAAACTGAAAACTAAAGTGTTGGTCTTGCAAACTTAACCATTTTATCAGCATCACCCTAACTAGTCAGTTAAATTTTATCATTAGTAATCTATAAATTATCTCCATCAGGTACCGCATCGCTTTCACGGAAACCCTCTGCTGCGGGAAGGTCAGCACAAAGAAGAGCAGATGTCGAGAGCACTCCAGCATCAGAGAAACCACGGTGAACCACACCTCCGACGGAACCCACCTGGTCAGAGTCCGCTCCGAAGTCCAGGATAAGAGGAACCGCATCGACAGGAGAGGTAGGAGATGCAGCTACTATGGAACAGAGACCACGAGTCTCTGCAGCGAGAAATGGAGACAGGAGACGCCGAAGAAGATGAACAGCATCCTGATCAATGATAGGAATAGCGTAACGTCATCGTTGTGTAATAATAATGATAGTAAGCTGTTGTATAGTGATTTTAAGATTGATGGTGATGTAACTTAAAATTATACAAGTACGACTATGGGTAAAGGCAGATTTTTCAACAGATATTGTGATAATATGATTGTAGATAATTAACTTAAAGAAATGTATAATTAAGAATTATGCAAACGTTTTCTTAGTGTCTAATCAGGATTCTTACATAAATATATATGTGCTGACTATTCCAATCTAGTAAGATGCTGGCGTAAGATTGAAGTACAGATTAATTCATTCATTATCTAGTATGAAGAACCAAATATTATCCAAAGATTATTTTTATTGTAATTAGAGAAATAATATCGATTTAATTGATATTGAGTAAAAAAGATGAATAATGGAAGAATTCTGTAACATTCTACTCTACTACAACACCTCGAATACTCATGAATTTGCTTCTTTTGGATTTGATTTATGTGGATATCTCTCGATAACTATTTATTTACGTTACAAGAATACGATCGCACCTACTACAAAAACCTATTACTATACGAAGCTGCAAATACTATTATTAGGTCACTTACCGTACCAATTGTATTGCATCCCTAGGGAATGTGTTTGGGCAAGAATATGTTATGAAGAGGTCGATCGATCTCTCATGTGTGTGTGATTGCCCATGGTTATGTTATGAAGGTCTATTCTCTATGGGTCGCAGGAAATTAATTGAATTTCTACGAAAATGTCTAGTTTCATTAAAAATAAATAAAAAAAATAAAAAATGTTTTTATTTTACATAGGCCTACATGGGCACTTATAAAAAGTCGAAGCTAGTGCACGGTTCCAAATTAGTCGTTTCCTATGGAGAAGAACCGGCAAGAAACTCCATGGTTACTCACACACAAACACATCAGTAACACAATGAAGATTTGTCAAGAAATAGTTCTTAATTATTATAGGATTAAAAATACTTTAAAAATTGCTGACAATGATTCAGTAGCTAATTCTGAACATACTACTTAAAATAATGTTTATTATTTAAGATTTTTAAAATGAGAAGTTTATTATTTTACATGTTCTATGTGTTAAAATGGTGCTCGAAATGCTTTTCAGTAACATGTATTGTCTGAAAATGGAAGTTTCTATAACCTAATTAATCTAACTAGCTAGAACTTCAAAGAAATACCCTTGCTTAGTGATGATATTGTCATCATCTCATTAATTAATCTTCACATTACACTGAAATGTCTAAAATAACTAACGTAATTAACTATTCGTTTAGTTAATGTGCATAACTCATACAACGTTATAAAGTTAGATAGGTATCTATTTATTTTAAAATAAAATTGCTAGGAACGAGTTAACTATACATTAAATAACTTTTTGTACATTGATGTAATTACTATAATTAGAATATAATAATTACCATATGAAGCAATTGTTTTATAATTTATTAATTTATTATTATCATTGTAACAAGTACTCGTAATTAATTTAAAAACACTAAAGTGTATTTATAAATAATCGTAAGAAAATAAAATGAACTAATTCTAAAATAAATTGCTGTTGTTTTATTTATATTTAAAATCTAGCGAAGCTTTAAAAATCAAGTTAAACAGGTTAACATTTGAGGGAAATTGTGTTACGTTTTGGCCCAGTGGTTAAGACACCCGTCTCCCATCCATGTGGTTGTGGGTTCGAAACCGGGCTAGTACCAAATCAGAATGATGTACTTATCTAAGTTTATCTAGGAGATTAAACTGATACGCCGTGCCCTGGAAAGTACGTAAAGCCGTGGATCCCAGTTGTCATTTGTAGATCTTTGACAGTCGTTACAGATCCAATAGCTATGTCCACACTGCGCCCTTTTTTGTTCAACAAGGGCGTGCGTCATAGCGCAGCCAACAGCGCAAGTCGGGCATGCCTTTGACGCAAGTGCAATGACAGTTGAAAGTGTTGCGCGCGCAGTGATACATGTCATTCCACGTCAGTTGGATAATGCGTTCCATAACGCATTCAATTGTTGAAAGCAACTAACGAAAGTTTAATAGACAGATGAAGACGAAAGTTGAAGATGAAAGGGCACAGTGTGGACATAGCTAATGAGACACCAGAAAGTCTGACCAACAGTCTGTCCAAGGAGTATCGTGTTACCTAGTAACTGGGTTGTAGAGGTCTGATAAGTAATGGCCCTATGTAAACGTAAAAAAAAACTACTGAGACTAAAATGACATTACAACACAAAAGAACTGGCATCATTCCTGTAGTAAGTTTAACATTAATTCATGAATCCCCGACCGGTCTCCTAGGACCGCGCTGTTATTGTCTTACTATTGTGTCTCGTTTCGCGGGTATTGATAGGTTAAATGTGTCAATTTAGTCTCAGGGTATGAAAACAGACGATAGGTACGAAATAGTACATTTTAGGTACACTTTATTGGTAATTGTTGCAATTTAATTCACCGTTCACACTCGATATCCGTGGTTGACACACACTACGATGACGCATCACGGCGCGGAAACCAAGTATGCAACACACAGCCAGCATTGCACCGTCCGACACGACCGCACGTATACGTGCCTTGAACCTCTTCTCAGTCTAGCACTCTTGACGACTTAAGAGTGGTCGTGGTCATGTCTCGGCCAAGTCCTGCGCCACCGCTTCTCTCGCGATACGACGCCATGCAACTCTGTGTTTGGCGGCTTGGGAGTTGTCGTTAGTCTTTCAACCCATAGACCTACTTTTACTTAGAGAATAAGCCCCTATTATACTGTCCACTTGCCTTTAATTTACTGACTGGACCTTCATAATTATCATAAGGACAATTCACTGCAGAGTTGGACTAGTCACAGCGAGTAAACCCGAATAACGAGCACTATACATCTTATTGAAATCCTTCAATTTGCAATTATTTTGTGAACTTGCCCAATAGCCATTTTGAACTTTAAATCTTAAACAAGAAGGTTCAATGTCGTAAAACAAGGATTGTTATGGTTTTCATTTGTAATGAACAACAGCTGCAGAGAATTCATCTCATGCAAATTAACTTTATTTATTGTGAAGCGATTTGAGCCATATTTTACATTAAATTAAGTGGTTTTGAGAAATGGCTTCAAATTGGTTCTGTTTATAAAATATATCTTGAAGGTGTACTTTTTAGTATGGGAAATCACCGAATAACTTTTCCCGCTCTAGGTGGAGAAAGAGAGCTTGTCAGATTCTACGGACTGTAACCCACCTATAGACCATTCGCAAAAAGATTAGACTAGGTAAGAGAATAGGTTGAAATATGAACTGTTCAGAATAGTCCCTACTGGTGCGGCTAGCCCTGGTTGGCCCAGTGATTAAACGGTTGGTTGCTGCACAATGTGTCACGGGTTCAATTCCCGCAGGACACAAATATTTGTGTGGTAGTATTACCTTCGCATTATGGATATCTATACGTCTTAGAAAACTAAACTAAAACAGATAACTTTCATAACGCTACTTTAACTCTTTAACCGTGTGTAAGACAGATATACAATTGAATGAATTTATACATAGTCCAATGTTCTGGCCTGGCGAGGATGCGAGACGCACAGGACCGATCGTTGTGGCGATGCTCGGGGAAGGCCTATGTCCAACAGTGGACGTCTTTCGGCTGAGATAATGATGATGCGTAGTCTGATGTTTTTATTAAATAAAGTATTGCAACATGTGAAATTTTAAAATATTTTCCTTATTTAAATTAACCAAATATAAATTCCTCATTCTATCTTTAGTCTCTCGGGATATATTTATCCGTTGCCGAAATGACGTTTGCTGTCGGTGGAAGCAGACAAACACGGCGCTATCTCGGCAACCCCGGGGGACTCGCGGCAACAATGTTACACACGACACAGCAGTGTCTCGGGATATCTCGTGTTGTATGTGACAATACGAGATAATCCGTAGTCAGATTGTGGCGGGACGTTGATTTTGTAGAGATGAAGTAAATAAAGTGAGCTTGATTAAATTGTGCACGAGTCTTTTGTTTGCACAGATTTTTTTTACACTCGCAATAAGATTAAACATTTTAAACAAAAATATCGGGCAAGAGCGAGTCAGACTCGCGCACTGAGGGTTCCGTACCTACTTATCAATGAAAATAGTTTAATTCCTGAATCGAGTCTTGAAGATTTTTCCGAATCCTCCATTATTTGTATTTTAAGAAAAAGTTGAGTAAGGGTCCGTTCACACAGACCGGCTCGGAGAGCATCGGCGCGCATTTTTCTTTTCACACAGACTGGATCGTATACCCTTGGAGTTGGTCGGAGCGGAGCCGCCAACTATTTCACATAGACCGGCTGGAAACGGATGCTCTCGCAGCCGGTCGGATGCGCTCGGAGCTGGGTGGATACACTACAAAGGCAGTAGGTACCAGTATTCCACGCAGTCCAAGTTCTGTTTCGGCACGCACGCCGATCAGCTGCGCGAACGAGAAAAGTACGCGATCGGAGCCGGTCAGCTCCTCTTATTATTTCACACCAAGCGCGTTGAAGCATTCTTTATGACAAAAACAGTGCACATGTAAAAATAAACCTTACTACAAATACTTCAACTTCTACTTTTCAACGAGATAAAAATCTGCTTTCCTCTCCGAGCCGGTCTGTGTGAACGGACCTTAACATTTGACATTTTTAAATAATATCTCCCTTAGTTAAATTAACCAAATATAAATTTCCTCCATTTCTTGTTACTTTATTCTCTCGGGATATATTTATCCGTTGGAGGAGCTTGTGGCTAGATAATAACAGCCGCACAGGTCGATCTCCAAGGTTAAGCAACGCTTGCCTAGGTTGGTCTGTGAATGGGTGACCATCTTACCATAACGAGTTTCCTCCGTGCCTCGGAAAGCACGTTAAGCCGTTGGTCCCGGCTGTCATTTGGAGATCTTTGGCAGTCGTTACGGATAGTCAGAAGCCAGTAAATCTGACTCCAGTCGTGCCATGAAGTACCGTGTTACCCCAGTTAATGGGTTGTGGAGGTCTGGTAGGCAGCCGCTCCTCGTAAAATACTGGTATTCAGCTAAATCCGGCTTGACTGGAAGCCGACCCCAATTTAGTTGGGAAAAGGTTAGGCAGATGATGATGATATTTATCCGTTGCCGAAATGACGTTTGCTGTCGGTGGCAGCAGACAAACAGGACGCTATCTCGGGAGTCCCGGGGGACTCCCGGCAACAATGTTACACCGCGACACAGCAGTGCCTCGGGATATCTCGTGTTGTGTGTGACAATACGAGATAATCCGTAGTCAGATTGTGGCGGGGCGTTGATTTTGTAGAGATGAAGTAAATAAAGTGAGCTTGATTAAATTGTGCACGAGTATTTTGTTTGCACAGATTTTTTGTACACTCGCAATAAGATTAAACATTTTAAACAAAAATATCGGGCAAGAGCGAGTCAGACTCGCGCACTGAGGGTTCCGTAACAA
This sequence comes from Mythimna separata, assembly GCA_030763345.1. Taxonomy (NCBI): domain Eukaryota; kingdom Metazoa; phylum Arthropoda; class Insecta; order Lepidoptera; family Noctuidae; genus Mythimna; species Mythimna separata. The sequence continues at coordinate 268,223 of CM061170.1, forward strand.
CTCATCAATGAAAAAAAGTTTAATTCCTGAATCGAGTCTTGAAGATTTTTCCGAATTCTCCATTATGCGTATTTTTTTTAAAAGTTGAGTAACATTTGACATTTTTAAATAATGTCATATTTACCTAGCTAAATAAACCAAATATAAATTCCGCCATCTCATTCTATCTTTAGTCCAGTGGGATATATTTATCCGTTGCCGAAATGACGTTTGCTGTCGGTGGAAGCAGACAAACACGGCGCTATCTCGGCAACCCCGGGGGACTCGCGGCAACAATGTTACACCGCGACACAGCAGTGTCTCGGGATATCTCGTGTTGTATGTGACAATACGAAATAATCCGTAGCCAGATTGTGGCGGGAGCTTGATTTTGTAGAAATGAAGGAACAAAAGTGAGTCTGATTAAATTGTGTAAGTGTATTTTGTTTGTGCAGAAAATGATGTTGCATTCTAGAAATAAATAAAGAAAAATCCTTTTTTTTCCTTTTAAGTTTGTTTGTGTCTTCGTACGGAAATACACAAAAAAACAGTTTGTGGTACTTAAATAGTAATTTATGTATCGGCAATTTAAGGCAAGAATAATTAAATAAATATACACCGTGTGCATTAGGCATAGACGCACAAATATTTTTTTGTCTGTAAACCTGTAAAAAAACTAATTGTGTCTGTGTGTTTAAATTGAAACCGTATAAAATCAGAATAAAAGTCTAACATGCTCCCCGCCCCTAAAGCCGAAGAAGTCATTAAAAGATTTCCTACTATAATAAAGAAAGGATGCTACAACGTTACACTATTATTATTTTATGTTTCTTTAATATGACTCGTCAATATCAAGACAAACAAAAAAGCACAACGTTAGTTAGGACACATGAGAGTAGTTTATACCAAGTTAACTACCTACTTGATAACTCTGTACCTACTACCGCCATGGTGTGATATAAATAACAAGTTTGTTGCCAGGAAATTCATGCTGAAACGAAATTCGATCTCCGCTTGAAAATAAGTTATTCAATTAGCTTTCAGTATTGTTAACTGTCCTTCTTATCTGATCTACCTAGCCTTTTCCCAACTATATTGGGATCGGCTTCCAGTCAAGCCAGATTTAGCTGAATGTCAGTATTTTACAAGGAGCGGCTGCCTACCAGACCTTCACAACCCATTAACTGGGGTAACACGGTACTTCATGGCAAGACTGGAGTCAGATTTACTGGCTTCTGACTATCCGTAACGACTGCCAAAGATCTACAAATGACAGCCGAGACCTACGGCTTTACGTGCTTTCCGAGGCACGGAGGAAACTCGTTATGTTAAGATTGTCACCCATCCACAGACCAACCTTGACAAACGTTGCTTAACCTTGAAGATCGACCTGTGCGGCTGCTATTATCTAGCCACGAGCTTCTTAACTGTCCTTCTCTCTACCATATCTAAAATAGCGCAGCATGGTATGGAGTTATTCTGATGCAAATAACTCTAGGGGAGCTACGCCTAGACTATATCATTACTACTACTCTACAAATTATACGTCGTCATCCACTATATACAAGAAACTGAAATACTTTTATAATCTACGTAATTTAGATGCAATTGGCTGACATTGTGAATGCGGCACTTTCCTGAAGGCGAAGTTTTTTTTATACAATACTAGCTTCAGCCCGCGACTTCTTCCGCGTGATGATATATAGCTTCGTCTTAGCGTGATAATATATAGCCTTCCTCAATAAATGGGCTATCTATCACTGAAATAATTTTTCAAATTGGACCAGTAGTTCCTGAGATTAGTGCGTTCAAACAAACTCTTCAGTTTTATAATATTAGTATAGATAAACATTAGTTTATCTATACTAATATTGATTGCTTGACTGAAAAAGAAAGAAAGAAAAAATAGAAATAAAAAACAGTTTATTTGCTCGGAAAGACGCATACGAGTAAAGAATAATGAAACAAATAAAAAAAGGGGAAATATGCGTCAAATCCGCGCAAAACGGCCGAACGCTCAGCAAAATGCCAATGCTGGTTTTCAGCGTGGGCCGGTAGCAGTGTGACAAAAACGACGTCCACGAAGCAGTGTTGCAATCGTCGATGGCGAAACGCATTAGTATATTAAGAGCCTATTCACTCTAGCCTTGAAGACACCCAAATTATAATCGGACGGGAAGACCGCAGAAGGCAAATTGTTCCAGTCCTTCGATGTACGCGGTATAAACGACGAGGCAAAGATGGATCGGATTACTTTGTCAAAGTCAAACACAAGTACTTTTGCGGAAACTGTTGGGCGTTGGCATTGCCGACATTGGTAAATGATTCAGCTATGGACTGCGTTGGCAAGAAAACGTTGGCATTGGCATTTGATGGATTGGTTAGGTACTATTGGAAACTATCAGAATCAAGTGAATAGTGAAATAATTCCGGTATGTAAATGATGAATGATAAGTGATATTTGTTTTGTAGTTTAAAACACTTTTACACGTCAATTTTTTCGTCAGTTTTAAACAAGATGAGACCTTGAGAAGAAATACCGAAACATAATCGAATTTCAAAGTCTCTTTTAAAGTCCATACAGCTTTGTAATGGTCAAATCACATGAAAACCATGCAGATTAGATGATGATTGAGAAGGTCTTTTGAGGCAAGTTTGAAAGTGCAAGCATTTATCAGTATTCGTAAAGTTCAACTCAGGACTTCTAAGGAGTTCAACGACTTGACGAAAAGTAAATTTGGATAGGCCACTGTAACGACACATTCATAATAATAAAATGAATAACATAACTTAAAGTTTAGCATTAGCATTAGCGTCCCACTGCTGAGACTCGGGTCTCCTCTCTAGGAATGGAAATGGGCCATAATCCACCACGCGGGCCCAGTGAGAATTGGTAGATCAGATGTCACATGTCTTCGAACTTTTGGTTCTAGGACAAGCCGGTTTCATCACGATGTTTTCCTTCACCGTTTTGAGAGCAGTGGTGATGAAATAAATGCACAAAGTAATACGCCTGGCTGGGTTTGAACCCGCAACCTACAACTTATAAGTCGGGGCAGTTACCACTCGGCCACCACTGCTCCCTAACTTAAACTTGAACTAAAACATAAAGTTTACAAAAATGTAAATAAAGACAAACGCGGCGATCAAGCAAACTTCAGTTTATTCAGCTAATTCATTTAATTTCAATTTATCTGCTAAATTACGTCCACTTGATGGACTCAATAACATCGAAATTCAAATAACTTCACCAACTTTGAAATTCTCCAGCAATTCTCCGTAAAATGTGGTGCTCCCCGAGTTACGAGTCGCTTCATTTAACTTTCAGATTATGCGGAAAACGATCAGTGTTCTTTCTCCTAGATTCTTGAATTATAAAGTCACAGATTTGGCTGAACTTGCGAAGGTTTGAGGTGGTCTTATTTAGGCAAAAGATATCTTTCGGCTGAAATATACCTACAATGACTTAAGTTTTTTCGCATATGTGATGCAATCAATGATGTTAAAGCGCACTAGTTTATTAAAAGCCTATTTACTCTAGCCTTGACCTAAATTATTATCGTATGGGAATACGACAAGAAGCAAATTGTTCCAGTCCTTCGATTTATGCAGTCTATACGTGGAGACGACGCGAAAGGGTGAAAGGTTTTGTGTGTGTGGTATTGATGTTTGTTACTTCGAAGTACACAAGTAGACTCTAACCACCTGTGTACCAAGTTTCTAACTGACACATCTAACTGACGGACTGGAATGTCTCTAAAAATAGAACAAAGAACTCAGCGAAGCTTGCCCAGAAGACTCAAAACATTTGCTGTGTTATTTTTTTAAATAAACACATTTGTTACCAAATAAGTACTTCTAAAAAAACATTAGAGTATGTTACATTCATATATACTAATAGTAAATGTAACTGCATTTAATAAAAATACAGACTCATGGTCTCAGTTACCAGACCACAACAAAAAAAAAAATGCAATCAATCGAGAAGAAGTTAGTAACAAACAGTATGGACACTACTGGGACAGTCACAGCCGATAGCAGAACGCAAAGCAACTGAATTATCTCCCCGCAGGCCGTAACGCGAACTAATGAATAGCTGGCCAGCCGGCACTGATTGCCGTAACCGGGTTACGGCGTGAAATGATGTGCGTCTCATCACCATGTCTCCGCTGATTGGGTGCTGGCTTATCGTGCTGCTCGCGCATGTCAAGGTAATCTCTCACTTTTATTATTTTATGTGTTGGGTACTTTAAACATGTCTAAGGGCCTGTTTCACCACCTATGATTAAGTTTCGAGTTTCGATTAATTTATTCAATGAGTAGTGCCTACTCGGACATTGTGAAACAGGCCCTTAATAAAAGATAGTCTACGTTTTCTCGGGCTCTACACAATTTAACATTTTTTTTATTACATTAGCTCGCGATTCTTACACCGTTTCCCTCTTCGTTTTCTCTTTTTACCCTTTGGGAACAGACTCTTGAAAGAAGAATAACGTGTCCTTATTCCGAAATTCAAAGTAAAACATTTAAAAAAACGTCAATTTCGTACTTATTAATTGGCTAAGTACATATGTAGATGTTCTAGAGTGGCGGCCACGTACCGGAAAACGCAGCGTCGGAAGGTCTCCCACAAGGTGGACCGACGACCTGGCGAGGGTCGCGGGAATCCGATGGATGCGAGACGCGCAGGACCGGTCGCTGTGGCGACGCTTGGGGGAGGCCTATGTCCAGCAGTGGACGTCTTTTGGCTGAGATGATGATGATGATGATATGTAGATCTTCTCTTTATATAGAATAATAAAAACTAACGTTGTGGAGGTATTCCTCCACAGTGCCGACATCTGGGCACAATGGAATCGTGCCCAGAAGGCTGGAAGCGTTCCTTGGTAATGGAATTCGCTTCTAATTTTTTGGGCAAAGACGCAATCTAGGGGTCTTTACGTTAAGAGTAAACAGGTTAGTTCTAGGCAAGCGTGCTCCATTGTCGGCCACATCATCGCTTACCATAAAGCGAGATATTAGTCAAACGCGATGTCCACCATCGCGTACGTGCACTCAGACCCCAAGACCCTAGTGTTATTTCAGGTCGATACCTCATAATTTCGTCTCACTGTGATTATATTAACACAGGTAGGTATGTATGAATATACATGCCCACTCGTATTATGATAATACAAACCCGTATTTCAGGAAATTGGACGAGCAGGTAGTCTCGAATCCAATTGGATATACTCGTACGTAACTATAATAAATATTACTTCAGACCGGGCACGGCGCCTTCTTGGCCTAAATCTAACTAAGGTTTGCTTTCAAGTAAGTTTTTGCATTGTTTCATGAAGTAATTAAAATCGCAAGATAAAGCCAAACGCCTATTTTTTTAAGTTAAATAATATGGTATAGCCAGAAGCATTATAAACATAACTTTTTGTAAGACTCCAACAATTCATTACTGTCCTGCCAACCGTACTTACCAGTCATAGGTATAGGGAGCAATGTTTCAATCAGTCAGTAAAAGTCTGATGCACTCTCTCGCTCCTCCTAAGAGCTGGAGAAGTTATTGGATGATTTCCTAACAAGATGAGTTCCACAGTTAGAAGTTTAAGTAAGCGTTTAATTTTACTAATGAATGAATGAAGTCTTTAATATTTAGTAAAATTTAACGCGAAACGATCGCTTGTTACTTTTCTAAGTGATAACTTTTACTTTGATGAGAGAATTAGCATTGCAGAAATACGTACGCTTAGGCTTGCCGTCCGGCCATACGACAAGGTGGCCGAGTTGTCGATTGGATAGCGCATAATTTTCTACGCGCGCCTCAAAGATAAAAATATGTCAGTAAAGCTATACGGGGGGCGGGTCACGGGGATTTTCAGAAAGAGAGACCATGATCTTGTAAAGCAAAGGGCAAATGAAGGACATAGGTGGGGTTTAGCAAGTAAACTCTCACACAGCCTCTCGCTCCACTCTAGAGCGGTAGAATTCTTTGGATGATTTGTGGATGATTATAACCACCTCAAAAAAAGGCAATTTAGGTTTTAGGTTCTAGTAGAATAAGTTAATACCGACAAAAAACGTGATAATAGCATCAGTCATTTATTATCTTCCATCCAACAGCGACGCGAAGGGGTTTATTTGACGAAACATTTTAGTTTGTTAAGTTTATCTAGCTAGAATATTATATTTCAACCTTAATCCTTTGTTGATAACACTATTATAAAGTTTAGATAGAGAGGCATTAGCCTCACTGTGAGGCAGAATAGGCTGAAAATTAAATATTGGTGCCATAAAGGCGAAAGTTTGTAGATATAGAATCTGCGTTATTTATTGTTTTAAATATCGCAGCATTATGCTGAGTTAGACGCCTTTTTAGACTCGCACAGATTACAATTTGATTTATCTATTAAATATTTATAATACGATTGATGTAATTATTGAATAAAAGTTATTTTGTTTGAGAAACGTAGTTTTATTCTTGAGAGATTTTAACAAAAGATAGTTTTACATAGACAAAATAGACCATAGAGGACAATTCTATAATAGTGCTTGACAAAGAGTGTTGTGCTCAATTAGTAACAGACAATCAAATATTTCAACACTCGCACCAAATTTGAACCTTATTAACGACATTATCAAATTTAATTATCACAACACTACAAAAGAAAACAATGCAAATCTATACCTACTATTATTTTCAGTACACAGAACATAAAAGTAAATCTTAATTTAATTTTTGAACACCAATTTTCTGTCTGAGATACTGAAATCTGTCCCTAGGAAGAGCTTTTGTAAACATGTCAGCATATTGCTCTTTAGTACACACGTATTTTAAATCTATTTCTTTTTCAACATATTTTTCTTTTATGAAATTATACTTTATATCTATATGCTTACATCGCTTATGATAATCTACATTTTTAATTAAACAGATAGTACTTTGATTATCTATATTTAAACAAATAGAGTCCTGTTTAAATTCACCAATGTCTATTAACAATCGTTTCAACCAAATAGTTTCTTTTGTGGCAGAGCATGCAGCCATGAATTCAGCTTCAGTGGTAGATAAAGCAACACTCTGCTGGCATTGTGTTGCCCATGTTATGGCAGCTCCATTCTTTATAAATACATAACCACTCAGGGATCTACGTGTATTTGTATCTTTAGCGTAATCTGCATCACTGTACGCCTCAATTATGCCCTTGGTTGACGATGAATAACATAAACCATAATCTTGGGTTTCTTTTAAGTACTTCATTATTTTCTTGACTACACTCCAATGAGTGTGATTATAACAATTAAGATATCTGCTTACCAGACTGACTGCATACATAATGTCAGGTCTGCTCACCACTGCCAAGTGCATCAATGACCCGACAGCTTCTCGGTATGGTATATTCTTGTCTGGAGCCTCAGGACTTTTCTCTAGCGTAGTATGAGGATCTACAGGAATATTATTACAATTGGCATTTTGCATATTGAACTTACATAACAGTTTTTCAATATATTTTGATTGGTGAATAAATATTTTTCCTTCAGATCTTTCAATTTGCATTCCAACAAAATTATGTAAATCAAACTGTTTCATTTCAAAATTTCTTTTAAGTTCACACATTATTTTATCAAGAGCAGTCTTAGAACTTGACATTAGGAGCCCATCATCAACATAAAGTAATAAGTATACTATGTTGTTGTTTACATTTCCTATATAAACACATTTATCTGCATGGCTATTAACAAAGCCATATTTCTTTAATAAACTGTCAAATTTCTGATTCCAGCACCTGGGTGCTTGTTTTAAACCATAAAGTGAACGGTTGAGCTTACATACCAGACTGGGCGGGACGTCCACACCTTCAGGGGGCCTCATATAAATTTCTTCCTGAACATCACCATTCAGAAATGCAGTTTTGACATCAAATTGCAGTATTTCGAGATTTTGTTGAGCAGCCTCTGAAAGTAAAACTCGCACCGAATCATACCTCACTGTTGGAGAATAAACTTCTTTATAGTCAATTCCTTTTCTTTGCGAGCAACCTTTTGCACATAGTCTTGATTTAAAGATATGACCAGACTTATCATCTTTTATTTTGAAAACCCATTTACAATCAATCAATCTCGCACCTTTGGGTTTTTCAACTAAATCCCATGTCTTATTTTCTTCATGTGCTTTCAATTCTTCTTTAATCGATTGTTTCCATTTTTCACCATTTAACTTGTCTGAGGTTGCTTCAGCATATGTTTGTGGCAACTCAAATGATTCTAGAATGTCATTCCCGCATATGTAAGTATTAGCTTCCATTTTGTTCATTCTTGCCTTGGACCTAGTTGTAATATTCTGTGTTAGTTCTTTTGGATCTATTGGTTTTTCTGGTTCATAAATGGAACCTTCATCAGAATAAAAACTTTCATCATTTGTGCTGTTATTGATTGTTTCAACTTGTTCTGAATCAGTTAACATTGAGTCACTTGTTATGTTACTATCATCTGGTTCTGAAACTGTCTCAGATAACGGCATCGTAGCAAAATTTCGTTTGACTGAGCTTTCAATAAACATTACATCTCTACTTATTAAAATTCTTCTTGTCTTCGGATCTAATAAGCGATAACCCTTTGTTCCATCACAATAACCAATAAAAATCATTTTAATTGATTTTGCATCCCATTTCTTGGCTTTTACTTTTGGAACATGAACCATTGCTTCGCAACCGAAAATCTTCAAGTGTGTGATATCTGGCTTTTTGCCACTCCACTTCTCTTCAGGTGTAGAAAATGCTAGGGTTCTGGTTGGACATCGATTAGTTATATAGCTGGCTGTTAACACTGCTTCTGCCCAATACTGTTTTTGTAACTTAGCATTTAGTAACATACATCTCGATCGTTCCAAAAGAGTTCGGTTCATCCTTTCAGCCAAGCCATTTTGCTGAGGGGTGTAGGGCGTTGATGTCTGATGTTTAATTCCTGACTTCTTAAGGAAAGCTTGAAATTCATTACTCAAATATTCTGTACCATTGTCTGTACGGAGAGTTTGTATTTTTAGATTCAATTCATTCTCTACAATGGCTTTAAATTCTTTAAACTTTTCAAACATATCAGATTTCCTTTTCAAAATATACACAAATACTTTTCGGGTAAAGTCGTCTATGAATGTGACAAAATAACGAGCTCCTCCAACAGATGGTACCTCCATTGGCCCACAGATGTCAGAGTGTACCAGTTCTAGTTTGTTTTGTGCTCGTATACCTTCTACCGGAAAAGGAATACGTGTCTGTTTTCCTTCTAGACATGTGATGCAGACGACTTTCTCTTTGTTTTCTAGTTTCACTCCTGTACTTTCTGAAAGTTTGTTTAAGTTTTCAAAGTTCAAATGTGCCATTCTTTGATGCCAAAGATAGAAATCATTCTCATCAGTATAAGACTTGTATGCTTGTACACTATGCGTATTTAGCCGGTACATATTGTTTATTATTTTGGCATCTGCTACTTTCTCATTTTGTTTATTGAAAATGACACAACCTTGCCGATGAAACTGCACATGGCAACCACTGTTTATTATTTGGCTTACTGATAAAAGATTGGTTGCCAATTCTGGAACATACAGTACATTTTTAACCATAATTGAGTTTATCTTGCCATTTTCATCAACAATATTTAAGGTCACTTTGCCACAACTTTTCACATCCAGCTTTTTATCATCAGCTACCTTTATTGTTGAAATCGGAGGTGGAATTTCATCATAGAGCCAGTCACGGTGCATTGTCAGATGCATTGATGCTCCAGAGTCAATAAACCAGCCATTACTATTTTGTGTTGTTGCAGAGAAAACGGCAACATACCCAGTATCTTCCTTTGACTTTTTATTTCGACAATATTTACTTACATGCCCATATTTGTTACATGCAAAGCACCTCGGACCTTTGGATTTGTTTTCTTTATCAGAAGCTTGTTTGGCAGACTGCGACGGTTGCTTTTTATACTTGTTTACATACAATGCAGTAGACTCGGAGTTCCTTACATCTTGAAGGAGCTTAGTCTTCACAAAATCAGCTGTGATTGCCACCCCGGAGCTTTCAAGTGCCATTATCATAGGTTGGTACATTTCAGGTAAACCCGCTAGGAGTAAGGTACCTAGCCACTCATCATTGACACTAAATCCAATGTTTCTTAACTTATGAGCTGTAGACATGATCTTACTGACGTAATCTTCTATGTTAGCGCAAGATTCCAGCGTAGTGGTTATCAGATCTCTCAATAAACCAACACGACGTGTTAAACCTTTGTCATCGAAAGCTTTTTCAAGGTTTTCCCATACATCCTTAGCTGTTTTAGCTTGTTGAATGTGTACATAAATGATAGGATCTATTAACAATATAATTTTTGACTTAGCTTTCGTGTTCTTTTTGACATCGGTATCTTCGGATGTTACACATTCCCATAATTCCTCATGTTCGAGATAGGTTTGGACCGCGAACTTCCATGTGGGATAATTTTCTCTTCCGGTCAATTTTTCTATAAGTGTCATCGTATTTGTTGAAGACATCTTTCTTATTGACGAGAAAATTTTCTTGTAACCGGTCACGTCAACGTGGTGTTTTAGGTTAAGTACGGAGAACACGGAACTACTTTTCTTTCGGAGTACAAAATACTTTATTAATTACTTTCTTCACTTTTTATTGTTGTTATTTCGCGAATCAGGTGGCCTGGGCCCATAACCTGATGTAATTATTGAATAAAAGTTATTTTGTTTGAGAAACGTAGTTTTATTCTTGAGAGATTTTAACAAAAGATAGTTTTACATAGACAAAATAGACCATAGAGGACAATTCTATAATAGTGCTTGACAAAGAGTGTTGTGCTCAATTAGTAACAGACAATCAAATATTTCAACAACGATTGTGTGTTTGTCACTGTTTGAATAAACTTTTGTTTTTCTTTCTTTCTATATGTGTACTAGCAGCCCGTCCCGGCTTCGCACGGGGTAGACAATTATTTATTTTTGGAATTTTTCCCGTCCAATGGCTACCCTACATATCCTACGCTACCCTACCCTACCTTCCCTACACTACCCTACCTACCCTACACTACCCTACACTACCCTACAGTACCTTACGCTACACTACACTACCCTACACTACACTACACTACCCTACACTACTCTACACTACCCTACACTACCCTACACTACACTACCCTACACTACCCTACACTACACTACCCTACACTACCCTACACTACCCTACACTACCCTACACTACCCTACACTACCCTACTTTACACAACGTTTTTTTTTTTTAGATTTAAACTGCACATGGTGTGCGAATTTTATTATAATCGGTTAAGTGGTTTAGGAGTCCATTGAGGACAAACATTGGGACACGAGATTTATATATATTAAGACTAGCAGCCCGTCCCGGCTTCGCACGGGGTAGACAATTATTTATTTTTGGAATTTTTCCCGTCAAATGACTACCCTACATATCCTACGCTACCCTACCCTACCTTCCCTACACTACCCTACTTACCCTACACTACCCTACAGTACCCTACACTACACTACCCTACACTACACTACACTACACTACACTACACTACCCTACACTACCCTACACTACCCTACACTACCCTACACTACAATACACTACACTACACTACCCTACACTACCCTACACTACCCTACACTACCCTACACTACCCTACACTACACTACCCTACACTACCCTACTTTACCCAACATATTTTTTTTTTTTTTTAGATTTAAACTATCCTATCTCTCAAGTTGGATCGAACTGCACATGGTGTGCGAATTTTATTATAATCGGTTAAGTGGTTTAGGAGTCCATTGAGGACAAACATTGGGACACGAGATTTATATATATTAAGATTGGTTACTCTTTCAAGTTGACGACTGAATTTCTTCTTTCGCATTTCATTTTTTCTGCCCATTGTTTGGAAACCTGTCCCTACAGATGTGTATATTAAGTGACGCATGTTATGTAAAGCGGTTCCACACTGGCACCGTGTTTGATTTAGCTAAACGGTTAAACGGAATTATACAATTTGCTGCACGAATGGGGATAACGTGATAATTATACAATTTAGCACACGGTTAGGCCATGTCCAGATTTGGTCTATGTGCTAAATGTAGGCAGTATTACAAGGTTCCCACTACTCGGACTCAGGTCTTCTCTGTAGTTACTCAGATACCCGCGAAACGAGACACAATAGTAAAACAATAACAGCGCGGTCTCATAGGACCGGTTGGGGATTCAAACGTTAAAAGAGGGAATGGACCGTAATAATACGCAAGCCAAGTGTGTTTGTCGTCGACTTTGTTTGGTTTTAGTACGTACCGGTTTTCTCACGATATTTTCTTTTACTGTTTTGAGAGCAGTGGAGATGGAGTAAAATTAAACAAAGTTATATGCCTGGCTGGGTCTGCTTTCACTAGGCTACCATATCCAGCAGTAGAGAACAAAAGCACATAGGATACTTTTTATTCCGAAAATCCGTTTGCTTGGAATAATTTTCTACTTTCACACGAGCAAAATTGCTAGCAGAATCTACAAAGAAAATAAAATTTAACTTCAACTCTGCGGAACTTAAGAAAATTCCAAGATATTGGAAAAATGTCTTAAACTGAATTTTCAATAGAAACAAACTTATATTTTATGCTAACTCCGTAACTTCCCAGTCTGCCCCTTAGGGGCACGTCTGTGTATTTAATAAGGAGGTAAAGCAGACTTTGATCCAATATTTTTCAGCTTTTATAGCCCGTTAAGCAGTCCCTAGACTCGTTCTTGTGAAAATAAACTATTATTTTTATACATTTCCGGTTTTCTTCGCCCTGAGTGCGAGTTGTTTTTACGTTAACGCGATCGAAACGTTTATCGCGTTTTGCTCTATGATTGGTTAGCTTTAAGCGGGCCAATCGGAGTGCCGATCATTATAAACGTTTCGATCGCGTTAAAGTAAAACAGACTCACACTAGACACTCTGTATACAAAAGACTGTCGTAAAGGTAAAAACTCCTATAGATACACGTGATAATTTTGCGACCACCCTTAGCTGATTGCAATTTATCAATCGATAAAGAACTTTTATTGTGGACACAGGTGCTACTGTTCTTTTTTTAATTGTTATAAACTAGTGCTTGACTACGATGCCACCTGATTTGTACGTAACAAACGAACTAGATTCAAATAAATTGCACCTACTATCTTGTAGATCAACGTAGTTACTCAGATACCCGCGAAACGAGACACAATAGTAAAACAATAACAGCGCGGTCTCATAGGACCGGTTGGGGATTCAAACGTGAAAGCATAATATCCACGAAAACATATCTGTAGAAGCATTAAACTAAATTGTCACATTGCCTACCTTTTTCAGACATCGTGGTGCAGCTGCGACGCTAGAGTGAGTACAGTATGTTAATGGTGACACCTAACTATAGAACTGACTACAGAACTAACTCCGGAACTAGCTACTTAAAACTTTGACTAACTTTAGAATTATGCGGAAACACTTGTTTCCCAACGGCACATCTTTTATTAGACTCGCGCGACATCCTGAAATATTTGAATTTCTACCTTGACTTTAACTCAAGTTAAACTATGTTAAGTGGCAGTGGGTGGGCAGAGCTCATTGCTCGCAGAACAGATGATCTATGGGGACGAAAAGTTCTCGATCACGTACGCCGGATTCAGTATGGAAACACCTCCAACGATGACCTAGTGAGAGTCGCAGGAATGCAATAAAAGCGAGATGCTCGGACGTTCGTTGGGGCAACACTTGGGGGAGGCCTATGTCCAACAGTGGACGCCTGTCAGCTGAAACGATGAGAAAGAACCCACACAAATACCTTTGATCGATTTCTACATTATTATGATCAATCAATAACCCTATATTAACTCAAACCAAAAAATAACGCTAAACTGCATTGATTTTAGATTTGTATTCGACGTGACCTTTATGTTTTCAGTGTTCGGGAGATCCATGCTACGCGGGAGTAAGTCATAAATATCAGTCGACAGTTTCCTTAGTACCTACCAAGAAAGAAGCAGCGTCGGATACTGAGAAAAAACAGGAACTGCCTCCTAAGGATTTTCACTTCATCAAAATCACATAACATAAATCTTGTATCCTCCGTTCATACATTCCTGAGGGAGGAGGGGTTTTTATTTTACATGGGCCTACATGGGCACTTATAAAACGTCAGAAGCCGGGAAGAAATTCCATAGTTACTCTTTTAAAAAAAATATTGTGTTTGCAATATTTCCATATTACAACACAGACACATATACGAGCACAGCGTAGACCCGTGAATATTGTACCCAAAAGCACAATAAAAAAAATCCGACGGATGTGATGCATAAGATTGGTCATTGACGCAATACTTGGGGGAGGCCTATGTTCAGCAGTGGACGTCTTTCGGAAAAAATGATGACGAAGAAATAGATAACAATACGAATATTTTTATTTACGTAGGTGCATACCTATTGTAGGGAGAAGCTCGTGGCTAGATAATAACAGCCGCACAGGTCGATCTTCAAGGTTAAGCAACGCTTGCCTAGGTTGGTCTGTGGACGGGTGACCATCTTAACATAACGAGTTTCCTCCGTGCCTCGGAAAGCACGTTAAGCCGTTGGTCCCGGCTGTCATTTGGAGATCTTTGGCAGTCGTTACGGATAGTCAGGATCCAGTAAATCTGACTCCAGTCTTGCCATGAAGTACCGTGTTACCCCAGTTAATGGGTTGTGGAAGTCTGGTAAGCAGCCGCTCCTCGTAAAAATACTGGTATTCAGCTAAATCCGGCTTGACTGGAAGCCGACCCCAATATTGTTGGGAAAAGGCTAGGCAGATGATGATGATACCTATTGTATAAAATATATAAATTAATAAGTCTTTTTTTGTTCTTATTACAGTTCAATGGAATAAAATGTGAAGCTAAGGTAAGAATTAATTATAAGATGAGAAAATACCGAAAAAACTCCATTAAATTATGGTCACTGATGAATTTGGGAAAAAACTTAGAGGGAAATTTTATTTTTCAAAACTAGCAATTAATAATAACTTGTAGTTATTTACTAGTAGGTAACTTAAACTTAACTTAAACTTTATGAAGCAACTGATAAGAATTTATACAAGATCGAATTTCGATAGAAATTAAGCAGTGAAACTTCGCAGACATAACAAAGTTGTGAATTTTTAAACTTAATACGGGGTCAACAGTCACTGGTAGTTTAATTCATTGACCTTCAAAGTTAAGATGTTTTTTTTGTATAGTTATTTTAATTTGTTGCTGAATTTTGTTTTCAGTGCGACGGTACCATGTGTTCCACTGGAGTAAGTATTTATGAACCTTTTTTATAATCAACAGTGGTAAATAAATAAATAAACTCAATAACATCCGCATGGTTTGATCTACGAGGTTAAGCAACGCTTGCTGAGGTCGGTTCGAGGATGCGTGACGCTTTATTGCAAATCGGAACTTTTTGGCGCCTCGGAAAGCACGTTAAGCTCCAACGGCTTGACCCTGCTCCCTCTGTCATCATTTGTAGACCTTTGACGTTAAGAATAGTCAGAAGCCAGAAAATATCAAGCCATTATTACCAAGGGATACCATATTAGCCAGTGTGCTTGTGCTTGACTGTGGTCCCACCAATGATTAAGTTGTGGTGGTCAGGTAGGCAGGTACTCCATTTAAATACTACTACTCAATTGCGTCTACTTAGACTGGAGGCCGAACACAACATGTAAAAACACTACGCCAATTGATTGATTGACTAATATAAGGGTCTATACAGACATGCCACATCATAACAAAAACACGTAGTCGGGAACTATTTTTTATAAAAATAAATAATTAAATCACACTGACCACATTTTGTCGTCGAATGCAACTGTGTGGGTACCGACTACGGAGTATTCTCGTTTCGGCAACCAGATTTTCGGCACCAAAATATTCAGCACCCAAGCTATTCCCGATTCGGCACCATTAGGTATTTTGGACAGACAGTAACCATACAAAATACCAGCCTAAAATACCTATTGGTGCCGAAACGGGCATAGCTTGGGTGCCGAACTGGAATACTCCTCGACTACGCCACTACCATATCGCAACCACCAGTGATCATGTCGTGAATTTGTTTCTACAAACACTGGCTACAACGTCATTAATTCGACATTAATTGTAGTTTCTACAACGCGACTACAAGAATCTGCAGCGACACTATTCACAAGTGGCCACTTTTTGCCGCTGCGATGTGGTGTGATTGTGGTGCGTGTGTATAGAGCCTAAGTACCAGTAGTAATAGGTAGTAGAAAGCCAAAAATATGCAAAAAGGTAAGTAGACTGATGACTGTAAGACTGATTGCCAATTTTCGTGTTTATGTTAACTTCTTGAGTGGCTAAGGTCTTAGAGGGGAGGGGGGGAGGCCTTAGCCACTGGTAATTACATGATTGATGGTAATTAATGGGCTTTCAAAACCAGTGAAGTGGTCTTGCCCTACGATTTACACGTTACTTGTAAATTTATGAGGGTCAGGCACATATTCCGAGTCCGTCTTCAACTTGACTTAAAAAGCTGTTAAGATAAATAAATCTTAATAATAAGCTACTTGTATTACTGTTGATAATTTGAAATGAACTGAGCTGTCACTCTGCTCCATAAAAAAAAAACTTCAGTAAAAATATATTGCCCTTACGTGAACTACGTTGATTAATTGATATAGTTGACCATTGTTTACTAAACTATTCTACCTACATACGTCTAAAAACAAGGTTTATTTATAAAATGTTCTTCACTAACATTACCGCTGCAAAACTACAATGAAAACACCATACTTACATAAAATAGAGCAAGACGCCAAATGTCAATAACATTGTAATACACAAACCATTTCAAGTAACTTTCCCTAAAACATTAAATTTGATTTGACCTACACGGTTGTAATTTTTTTTATTTTAAATTTTGCATGTCCAGAAAAGCTGTTTTATTTTCTTTCTGCTATTTACGATATCCTTTAGTAAATTAATGTCACACTTATTTAGGGAATAATCATCTTACTAAGAGTGGTTTCAAAAGATAGTTATTTTAAAGTCTGCACAGCTTTGCTCATACAAGATGTGGGATCTAACTGTAAACCAGGTTCTCTCGAAGTCCCTTAAATAATAGTTCCTGTCAGGCACAGCGTTCTTCAGTTGAAACACACTTAACTAAATAAAATTGCACTTAAACAGAAAAATTTTGGTTAGTCGATAAACTTGCAAAGTCGCACTGCTTAGTAAATAATAACATAATCAAATTAATTTACATTGTGTATAAATAAGAACTGTGATTTAAGGAATCTCGAGAGAAATTGGTATAATATCAGATCATTTTATAGGTGAAGTCGTTATATAGGACTGGGTAATCTTTCTCATACATATTTGTGGTGGAATATCATTCTTTCATGCTCATGCTCCATCACCAAGTTTCAAAACCGCAACCTGATGTTGCGGTTTTGAAACTGGGCTAGTACCAATGTGAATTTTTGAAGTCATTTTTACTCATTACTGAAACCTCGTACCTCGGAAAGCATGTAATAGTCGTAGGTTCCAGTTGTCATATGTAGATCTTTGATAGTTATTAGTACCTGTGTATACCATAGGTATCACCGCAACATTGTAAAGTATCGCAAGCTCCCGTCCAGGAGTGATGAGCTTTATGAAATAAATAAATTACTCTACAATAAATACCATAAAGATTAACAAACGACAGTTTTAAGAATCGATGACCGAGATAATGCTGAAATATCGAAGTTCGAAGAAGTTCGTATTGCCACAAATAAATAATATTTAAACTCGACTAATGGTGCCCCATTACACTGATATAAGGCACTTAGGGGACTACAAAGCTGTAAATTTGAATCTATCGAGAAATACGGTCGTTGTAGATAAAGATATCAGTCTTATTGGTTCGTTTGAACAGCCATTTTTTTTATAATATGTATCTACCGCGTGACTTCAATAAGCTATCTATCTACAGTTGCAGCTACTAAAGATAAACCAATCTATTCGTTTTGCCCTTACTTGCTTTCCTATTTAACCTACCGACGGATAGCATTTCCTATCAAAGTTGTGGATGGATAGATAGAATTTTACTGTTTGTCGGGGATAGCTATCCATCTATGAACTGCGGTAGGTTAGAAAACGGGCGTCAGTATGGCGCCGGTCGCGCAACGCGGTCGCCTGGTTTGTTTAGTACTCTATACAAAACCTTACTACGCAGTGTGTCACGTGGTTGAAAAAAAAACTTTTAGTATTTGATATCTCATTTACCAACTACTTGTACATTTATAAACTAGTGCTGGACTGCGATCCCACCTAATGGAAAGCTGTGATGCAATCATTGCTGGTGAGGCGCATTAGTTTATTTAGAGCCTATTCACTCTAGCCTTGAAGACATCCAAATTATAATCGGAGGGGAAAACCGATGTAGTTAGTATCAAGCTATGATCCATCGGAGTGGAGCAATAATCAAAACTGGTTTTGAATATATGCGAAGAACAGCTAGTAGTAAACATACGTAGGTATTATGATTCATAACAAATATGATTTACGAGTGACCACATAATTAATCTATATCTATACTTTTTTTTTTTTTTTTTCCTGGTAGGGGAATCATCAGAATGACTTCCCCCGCTCTTGGGCGGAGCGGGAGGGCGTGTCAGACTCTTACTGACTAAACCCCTACCCCGTTCCTTCGTTGCCTTCGTTCTGGGGGGGACTCGGTATCAACCGTTAGGAATACCACATGTTCCCCCCAGAGGCTTCGGCCCTACCGGGCCCCTACAGTTTGCTGACATCTCCTTGAGGCGCGCGTGGAACAGAACGCGCCGTTGACGACTGGGCTCGGTCCAGATTATTTCCAGACTGCCGGACAGCGAGCTACCCAGTGCTCGCCGTTCGCGAACCCGCGCCTACGGTGGTCGGAAATCGGGATCGGGATCTCGGCGGCGGCGGCGTGAGGACCGTTCCCTCACGCGCTCGCGGTCAGCAGCCTCCTTCACGAGCATCACTGCTTCGCAGAAGGAGGCGACCGCATATCTATATCTATACCAATATTATAAAGAGGAAAGATTTGTACCTATTTTTGTATGTTTGTAATGAATAGGCTCAAAAAGTACTGGGCCGATTTAAAAAATTCTTTCACCAATAGAATGCTACATTCTTCCAATTTGACATAGGTTACATTTCATTTTGAAAAAAATTAGGAATCCTTGGCAAAATTTGAAGAATGTAACCGAAGGTGTAGAAAAATTACTCTTAAAATGTCTTTCGTCGAATGCGCTGCCGAAACTATTAGCGATAGAACAAAATAATGTACAACAATATTGAAGAACATCATAATGTTTACAAAAAACTCCGCGGTAGCATATGTCCAACTATTGTAGTTATGTCACTACAACAACTTTTTTCATTTTAAGCATTAATGAAAATGCTAACCAAATTCAAACCATACTATTTATGTGTTTATATTAATCCTTATCCAAATAAATTATTTTATGGTCAAGACCATTTAACTACCTATAAAATAGTTTTTAAATTATTTAAATTGGACTGTCCATTCAAAAGATATTACGAATTAAAAAATTCAAACAGTAAACAAAACCGCCATAGCGCCGTGGCCGTGGTTTCCTATGTAAATATTACTTATTTAAGTGCCCGCCACTTAAATCATCAAAGAAATTGAACATAAATAAACTTACATAGAAATATAACTGTGGGTTTTTTTTTTAATATATAATTAATAAATAATATTTTTTTAATAAATAAAAATATTTGTGAAAAAAAGTGTTTTATATCCAAATTTCAAAAATAAATAATTGTCTACCCCGTGCGAAGCCGGGACGGGCTGCTAGTTTTATTATAAAGAAACAGTAAGTAACTTGTTCTAGCCTCTCGACCAAGCAAAAGCGATTATTCACGGAACATGATTGTAACATGAAATCAAGCTAATTGTACCGGAAGCTGGTCAGATTGCAAACGGGTCAGGGTTTAGGTTTGCAGACAGTACTTATGGATGCACGTATGTGCGGTCTCTGACCATCGACTCCTGAATTAAGAATTTTAAGTTTACTTTTTACCAAACTCTAACTGTCGCACTCAGAAACAGGTAATGATTCATTAGCGTCCCATAATGTCCATTAAATAATGATGATGATGAAAGTGAAGCGTTCACTTAACTTCTAAACGGTCCATTAAGAAATTGTTTTTAGTGTCCAGTAAGAAACATTTTTACATTGTAAAACTGTGTAAAACTGTTAATGCGACAATTTCTTAATGGACCGTTTAGAGGTTCAGTGAAGATTTGACAATGCTTAACTTTAATGGACATTAAGGGACGCTAATGAATCATTAACTGTCTCTGAGTGCCGGTGTTAATTAGTTTAAAACTATAGTTTGAAACGTTCTTAAGTCCAAATTCTCAATTTAGGAACCGGCTAAGAGTTTTTGAAACAATAGTACCTGACTCGTTCTTAGCGACATTAACGTCATTATGTACTAAGGCTAGAATGCAATCAAAGTAAATATGAAATTAACTTTGAGAAACAGAAAAACAAAAGAAAACAAAAGAAACAAATACGGCTACGCCAATAGGTTCAGTTCACCATAATGCCAGACAACTACGTAGAATTTACCAGACGCTGGTTTTCAACTGAACCTTACTTTAAACCAAAACAGTTTTGTTAGTAGTAAGACAAATATATATTCAGCTTTTGTATTTTATTGTGTGTGTCTACCTATTCGGGCAGAATACACTTGTTTCCTTTCTTTTTTTCTTTCTTATAAATCTATATCTGTTGACGTATGTATAAATTAGTGTGCAGCAAATGATAAATAATAACCTACTAACATTTTAAGTTACCCCTTATTTAACACGACGTGTGTTAAATAAGGGGTTGTAATTCCTGTAATCAACCATCGCACTTAATGCAAGCCAGACTATTATTGTAAAGGCCGAAACTATGCTCGCAGTAAACAACTGCGCGGTACTTCAACATAGTTTCTTTTTACTTAATTAGAAAATATCAATTAATTATTTCAATTTTAGAGAAGCTTGTGGTAATGACAATGACACGTCGCGCGTTAAATGTTCAAGGTTACGTAATACTTACCGAGGTCGCCCTATAGATTGGGTTATACTTACATTACAATCCGGGTCACATTAACTTGACGCATCTCGGAAATGCGAGCATCCCCCGATTCCCCCCGCATTTCCTTAGCTCACCCGGCAAGTATGATAGTCAGATATGGTCAGCATCTTTGTTATCGATACACGCGTCGATAATTTGGCTAGTTCTCTATTGTTGCTATATTGTTTTTGAACATTATTTCATCGACGCCAAGCGTCAAGTTAATGTGACCGAGTTGTACTTTCCAAGACTCCTCTGTGCTTGGGAAAGCACGTTAAGCCGATGCCCCTAAACTGGACAGGTCTGAGGCCGGTCTGAAGCGGCTCCTGCCCAACCTAGGGGGTCCAGACGCCCCCTGCCGAAGGCTCTACGCGGGGATCGTTCGGTCTATGGCCCTTTACGGGGCGCCGGTTTGAGCGCCGTCGCTAGGTAAGCGACCGGCGGCCAAGCTGAACGCTTGCCAGAGGGTCATGGCCATCCGGATGGTGCGGGGATACCGCACGATCTCCCGCGAAGCGGCGAGCCTCCTCGCTGGCCTGCCACCGTGGGGTCTGGAGGCAACAGTCCTTGCACGCATGCACGATTTGCGCGTGGAGATGCAACGCCAGCCAAACTCCGCTGCCACGACAAGTCGCGGCATGGCGGACAGAGTTCCGGCGAGATCTCAGGGTGGCATGGCGACTGCGACTGTCGCAACCCAGTGCTGGGCACGCCGTCATTGACACGGTAAGTTCGGGAGGTTCCTGCATCGGATCAAGCAGGAGAGGACGCCCGGGTGTCGCCATTGTGTGGACCGCCCGGAGGACACAGTAGAGCACACGGTAGAGGTGTGCCCCGCTTGGGCGGAGCACCGCAGTGTCCTTGTGTGTTGTCTCTCGCGCCGGGCCCTGGTTCAGGCCATGGTCCGGAGCGAGGAGGGGTGGCATGCGGTCGCCTTCTTCTGCGAAGCAGTAATGCTCGTGAAGGAGGCTGCTGACCGCAAGCGCGTGAGGGAACGGTCCTCACGCCGCCGCCGCCGAGATCCCGATCCCGATTTCCGACCACCGTAGGCGCGGGTTCGCGGACGGCGAGCACTGGGTAGCTCGGCGGTCTGGAAATAATCTGGACCAAGCCCAGTCGTCAACGGCGCGTTCTGTTCCACGCGCGCCTCAAGGAGATGTCAGCAAACTGTAGGGGCCCGGCAGAGCTGTAGCCTCTTTGGGAACACGTGGTATTCCGAAAGATTGACACCGAGCCCCCCCCAGATCGAAGGCAACGAAGGAACAGGGTAGGGGTTTATTCAGTAAGAGTCTGACACGCCCTCCCGCTCCGCTCAAGAGCGGGAGATGTCATTCTGATGACACCAGAAAAAAAAAAACTTTAAGCCGATAGTTAGCTAACCTTTGAAGGTCTTTGACATTCGTTACAGATAGTCGAGAAGCCAGAATATCGTGAATTTTGGTAGTCACTCCATGCAAAATGTACTGATCTCCAGTTGCATCCGATTAGACAGGAAGTCGAGAACTATCATATTTTTTACAGAAAATGCGTGACAAATATTCTATTAAAAAAAAACCGGTCAAGTGCTAGTCAGACCGAGGGTTCCGTACAGACTTACCTCTAATATAAATAGTTAAACTTCCAAATTGAGTCTCGAATAGTTTACCAAATTGTAAAAAAAGTTATTATTTTCCGATGTAACTACAACTTTTTTTAGACTTTTTTCATTAGTTATGCGGTGGGACGTTGCTTCTTACCAAATTTCAAGATTCTAAGTAACCGGAGTCTTGCGAATTCCGTTGTTGCCGACTGAGGTATTGAATTGATTAACAACCAGCCAAGTGCGAGTCGGACTGCCGCACGAAGAGTTCCGTACCGTTAGTAACAACAAACTCCAAAAAAACACGTTTTTTGTATGAGAGCCCCACTACAATATTTATTTTATTCTATTCTTAGGAGTTATTAGGTTAGGAGTTAGTGGCAACAAAAATACATCATCTGTGAATTTGAACAGTCTAGCTGTCACGGTTCATGAGATACAGCCTGATTTCAGACAGACAGACAGCGAAGTCTTAGCAATAAGGTCCCCTTTTGATACGGAACCCTAAAAAAAACTAATCTTACTCGGAATATCAAGCAGCAATTTGTTGTAAATTCGTCTCTGAGGGCGCACAATGAAATATGGCGTTACCTTTGAGGAACATTTTCTACATGTTTACCTAATAACATCTCGCGTAACATCCGCTCACCGCTAGGGAAATAAGATAACACTGGTCTGTCCGTATGATATCACTCCGTGTCACCTAGTTTTCACCAGGGATGTGTTAGAAGGTAGCCAGTTTAGGGAGGAGCAGTGGTGGCGAGTGGTAACAATCGCTAACAAGTTGTAACACGTTACAGTCAAACGGGATGAATAGGAACAAAAAATTGAAGTGGATTTTCACGGTACTTAACAGGTTTTCCCATTATTGAAGTATTCCTATTTATTCATTAATTGTAATGAAATGCTATACAGAAATCAATCTATATATATAAAAATGAAACCCGTTTTCCGTTGTCACGACATCACATGAAAACGGCTTGACCGATTTGGCTGATTCTTTTTTTAAAATGTTCCTTTAAGTTCAATGATGGTTCTTACAGAGAGAAAAATTCAAAAAAAAAAATTAGGTAAAGTAGGGTAGGTAGGGTAGTGTAGGGTAGTGTAGGGTAGTGTAGGGTAGTGTAGGGTAGTGTAGGGTAGTGTAGGGAAGTGTAGGGTAGTGTAGGGTAGTGTAGGGTAGTGTAGGGTAGTGTAGGGTAGTGTAGGGTAGTGTAGGGTAGTGTAGGGTAGTGTAGGGTAGTGTAGGGTAGTGTAGGGTAGTGTAGGGTAGTGTAGGGTAGTGTAGGGTAGTGTAGGGTAGTGTAGGGTAGTGTAGGGTAGTGTAGGGTAGTGCAGGGTAGTGCAGGGTAGTGTAGGGTAGTGTAGGGTAGTGTAGGGTAGTGTAGGGTAGTGTAGGGTAGTGTAGGGTAGTGTAGGGTAGTGTAGGGTAGTGTAGGGTAGTGTAGGGTAGTGTAGGGTAGTGTAGGGTAGTGTAGGGTAGTGTAGGGTAGTGTAGGGTAGGTAGGGTAGTGTAGGGTAGTGTAGGGTAGTGTAGGGTAGTGTAGGGTAGTGTAGGGTAGTGTAGGGTAGTGTAGGGTAGTGTAGGGTAGTGTAGGGTAGTGTAGGATAAAGTAGGGTAGTGTAGGGTAGTGTAGGGTAGTGTAGGGTAGTGTAGGGTAGTGTGGGTAGTGTAGGGTAGTGTAGGGTAGTGTAGGGTAGTGTAGGGTAGTGTAGGGTAGTGTAGGGTAGTGTAATGTAGGGTAGTGTAGTGTAATGTAGGGTAGTGTAGTGTAGGGTAGGTAGGGTAGTGTAGGGTAGGTAGGGAAGGTAGGGTAGGGTAGCGTAGGATATGTAGGGTAGTCATTTGACGGGAGCGAAGCCGCGGGTAAAAGCTAGTATTAAATATTTAACCAAAGCAAAAATCATAGTCAAAGTTTTGTTCCTATTCACCCCTACGTTCCTATTCACCCCGTTTGACGGTACACTTACGAGTTGTAAGTCGTGGTTTCAAACCCAACCAAGTATATTACTTTATATCATTTGTTTCTTCACCACTGCTCTCAAAATGGTGAACGAAAACATCCTGAGAAAACCGGCATGTCCTAGAACGAAAACTTCGAAGTTATGTGACATCTAGAAGCCTGTGGTGTGTGGTGGATTACGGTCCTTTCCTAAAGAAGAGGCCTGAGCCCTGGCATAGGAGCAGTGGAAACATTACAAGGCTGGTTATGCAGCGGCGTCAGAAGCCAGAAGCCAGTAAATCTGACTCCAGTCTTGCCATGAATTACCGTGTTACCCCAGTTAATGGGTTGTGGAGGTCTGGTAGGCAGCTGCTCCTCGTAAAATACTGGTATTCTGCTAAATCCGGCTTGACTGGAAGCCCCAATATAGTTGGGAAAAGGCTAGGCAGATGATGATGATGTTATGCAGCGGCGTATCTTAAGTCGTCAGCAAAGCCAGCCAACTTGTTCTCTAGTTCAGATGGTAGTTTGGCCACTGTTCGATAAGAAAATAATTTCTTTCTTTATTTTTACTCGATGACAGCTAAACCCAAAACGAAGGATAATACAATGTTTTGTTAGTTGTATATCCTCTTGTAAATGTTTAACATAACTATTTCTTACATTACAGTGTATTGGATCAAATTGCACGTCAACAGTGAGTTTTTTTTTTTAATTGTTATAAACTAGTGCTTGACTGCGATCCCACCTAATGGTAAGCAGTGATGCAATCGATGATGGTGAGGCGCACTAGCTTATTAAGTCTATGAGTTAATATGAATTAAAATAGTTTACTTAATTATTTAGTAATAGTAGGTAAAGACGGAAGTGGCTGTCGATATCGACCGCAGCAGCAAAGATGGTGTGTTCGCGGGGTAAACTTGGCCAGAGACACAATATAGACTATTATAAAAATAGCATAGCAATAGCTTTCTATAAAAGTCTCTCTAAACGACCTGCTGAACTACTTTCCGATAGCAAAGCAGATATTATTTAAGCGATGTTATTAATTACAGTGTAAAGGAACTAGGTGCTCAGCGGGGGTGAGTTTGTGTAATATAATATTTAACATTAAAATAATATACTATAATTTAAATTGACACTTACGGGATATCTTCCGTGATTTTTCATTTTTTTTTTTATCGGGTACTCAAAATAATGCAAAATCACGGAAGATATCCCGTAAGTGACAATTTAAATTGTGAAACAAACCGTGATAGCCTAAAACAGTGTTTAATATACTATAGTCCGTCTAATGAAAGCGCGGCCTGAGAAAAAGAGATTAAATCCAAAAAAAATGTATGTGGTATTACTAATTAGTAGGAGAATCATGTTTTGACATTTCACATTTTTTTTATTTCCTACAATTGCGGCTGAATAATGTTGCCAATTATATTTTAAAAACAAACTCCAGGTCGCGCTTTCATTAGACGCACTCTAGTAACGAATAAGAAAAAAATATATTTTGAACTTTTTATTTCTTTTGAAATTCTTTAACAGTATTTTTTCCATAACAAGTTTTAATGTGGTTCCGTACAAAAATGAAAAAACGATAAAAACAAGACGTGATTCTCGAGGAAGCTTGTTTTACAACCGTTATAAAAATCTTTAAAACAAGAAAACTTTTTTATGCGCTCGCATTTATAAAATACAGTTATAGTGCACGCCGCAATTATGTAATTAATAGGGGTTATATATAATTGACAAGACTAAACTTTAAAAAAACTGAGGTCTTAATAAAGGTCACATAAATCAATGAACCAAACTATTTACGAAACTTGTGTTTAATATCCATTATACAGCAATAATTATTCATTCTTAAAAGAATGGGAACGTATGACACTGTCTTTAGACCACAATTTATTGAAAATGCTTAATTCATACATCCACCTATTACCTTACCTACCTTTATAAAGCATGACGTTAAAAAAAAAAACAATAAGAACAAAAGATATTTCAACAAAATAAATTTTATGTTGTTCTTTATTCAAAGCACAGATATTGTAAAAGAAAATTAAATATTACTAAATTGACATCACTTTTCATAATTAGTAGATAATTAGTCTATTAAATTACAGGGCACTTGGCTAATAGAAATGAATTCGCCTCATTAATTAATGGCCGTCCATATTATTTAAATTACATACCTAATTATTGTAATATCCTAGAATTCATCAACAAATTGCTCGATATCTATTAACTTGCAGCTTTTGTGTAGTACTTGTCTAGTGGTTAGTGGCCCTGACTGCTGCGCCGGAGGTCGTGGGTTCGATTCCCGCCCAGGACAAATGTTTGTGTGATGAGCACGATCATTTGTTCTGTGTCTGGGTGTAATTTATCTATAATATGTATGTATTTAGAAATATATAAGTATGTTTATCAGTTGTCTAGTACCCATAACACAAGCTCTGCTCAACTTGGGAACTAGATGGCTTTGTGTGAAAAAGTTGTGGAACAAAAAAAAAACATAAATTTCATAGTTAGTAATAATAAATAATTTCAATTTCAAACTGATTTTAAACCATAGGATATCTCTATAAAGGATTAGAAATAGTGATAAAGAATCAAATCAAAAATATTTTATTTGGGCACTTCATATCACTTTCATGGGCACTTATAAAACTTCAGAAGCTAAATCTCGGTGCCAATGGAGAAGAACCGGCAAGAAACTCCATGGTTAATCTTTACAAAAAATTATTGGCTTTACAATATTTCCGTATTACAATACAGACACATGCGAGGACAGCGTAGACCAGTCAATATTGTAACCAAAAGCACAATACGAGTATAAATAAAATTAATCAAATCTTCAAACTCATTACATTGTTTCGCATTTAAAACAACAATAATCAATCAAAATAGGTTCACCATCCATTCACGATTGGTGCAGATGCAGTGGTTGAACGATTGGCTGCTGCACTGCGTGTCGTAGAATCAATTCTCGCACGTATCATATATTAAACAGTCAAACCATTGCAACGGTTTTGTGGGGCTTAGTTTATATGTTACTTACTCCTTGTTGTAAGAAAGATAAATAAATAAATAAATAATAATAGTATAGCCTAAAAGACATTTGTTCTGAGTCTGGGTGCCTTGTGTATGTGAGTTTACACGGTTGTGAACGTGCCCACGATGTAGGATCAAATCCTAGCGTGGAGTAATGTTTTAATTAGTAACTAGCGACCCGCCCCGGCTTCGCACGGATGCTAAATAATTACCACTATATGACGCATATACTACACATATAAACCTTCCTCTTGAATCACTCTATCTATTAAAAAAACCGCATCAAAATCCGTTACGTAGTTTTAAAGATTTAAGCATACATAGGGATGTAGGGACAGAGAAAGCGACTTTGCTTTTATACTATTATGTAGTGGTGCTACGATCTCGTAGCGGTCGTAGCGTAGCCGATGCTACGATCTCGTATAGATGTTTTATCTCACGAAAGCGGGTGACCCATACTTGTGTGTGTAAGTGTACATGCACACTGTCTTTGTGTGCGTAAGCTCGGGAGCGCTCAGTCGCGGCCGGGTCGCCGGCTGAGTCAGTAGTGCTTCTTGGTTCGCGTCAAAATAATTTATCGAGTACCGTCAGCATGCAAGGTACGAAGAAACGGAGAAAAGTTGTCCGCAGTGCGGTAAGGCAACTTAATGTTGTGTGTAATATATTAATGTATTTATTTATTTCAATTACTAGCTATACTTACAGTATGCATCAAAGCGTATAGCTAGCCAACAACTTACGAACTAGAGAATTTTACACAGAGATTGAGCAATTCTTTACTGCTATATAAAAAAAAATGAATTTTGGTTCCTGAGCAATCAGGGCGTTCAGCAGATTATTTATGTGGCGTAACCACGGTAACCACAAAAACCATCGAAGGAGGATCGACGCGCGCACCCGCGCCTGTCAGTCCGCTTAGTTCACAGATGACAGACGCCACGCTCTTACTTTTGCTGTGTTAACTATATTAGTGGTGAGAATAAACTATTGAAAAAGAATCTGGTCCGTTTGATTATGTTCCACCACCACAACATATCAACATGTTAAACGATTGTATAACTGTTGGTATTGTTTATTTAGGCTCGTCAAATGATAGCAAATATTTATAATTTGTTCAAAGAAGAATTTTAATTCACGGAACTTCATCGAGAACCAAATTGTGATTTATCATATTTTCGTAATATTACAAAACGCACTGCAGTAGCGACAGGGGTAAGTGAAAGAACAGTGCAAAAAACTAATAAAAGAAGGAAGAGATGTCGCAAGTACATCTTCGAATTTCATGTCACCCATGAAAAACCGAAGAAAGAGAGAAAATAAAGGTGGATTTACAGCTGACGTTGTACGGAGCACAATACACAATTTTCATATCGTCCAAAAACAAATTTCAACATTAAATCAAATAAAATAAATAAATTGTTTATTTGGTCTCAAACGGTTACATTACAAGTGTAAATGAAACAGCCCCAGTAAGTTATTATAAATACTTGTGTTGGGGTTATTTCGTTCCTTCCCTTAATTGTATAACATTGGCAAAGCTAAGGTCAGTTTGGAATGAAAAAGTTGGTTTCGATGGATGTCTCGTAACGCTGCGTAAGTTATTAAATAAATTGGGCAACAAGTGGCAACTTTTTTATTTTGTTCAATAGCGATGAGCTTGCTAACGCTACATGTAGTTACGCACACAAGAGCGAGTGTCTATACACATCACAACTACAAGTATGGCTCACCCGTTTTCGTGAGATAAAACAACTATAGCAGTCGTAGCCGGTGCTACGCTTGCACCTACGCCGTAGACCCCGATAAACCCGTTCATAAAACCCGTGATTTACCAGCTTTAACTAAAGGATGAGTACACAAAATTTATTTGCACCAACGACATACAGCACAGGCAGGTTGGGAAAGAACCATACCCGTACTCCATACTCCTTCGATAGTATTTCGGAAGATCATTTAGAAATCAAGTAAAAAAGTATCTGAAGCTAGATTTCTCCATTACACAAAATCGGCAGCATTAATCACACTTTATCGTATTTTTCCTTTTCACTGAGCAAAAATTGTACTTATTACACCGTTTCACTAATATCGCTTGAAATTGTGTTCAAACGGTGTGTAATTTAAAATTGCATTTTACATACTTATGTTTTTTGTAAATAATGTTAGGATCGTGTGCGACCTCTATCTCAAGTCTTGGTAAGCGATGATGATGTGGTCGATGGTTTTTTTTTTATAGTGGGAAATCTTCTTATGACTTCCCCTACTCTAGGTAGGAGCGGAAGGGTTTTTTAGTACTTACTTGTATTGACAGAAATCACACTATGTTCCTTCAAACGCCTTTACGTGTTAGGATCACGAGTAACCTTTTCGGAAGTTTTCAGAAGTCAAATTAAGGCCCTAGTAGGCTTAGGCTCTGCGGGGCCCTTACTGTTTTGTTGACGCCGATGTGGTGCGCCTTTGAGGTGCGCGTGGAGCACTATGCGCCGTCTACAACTCCGGTTTCATCAGGTCCGTTACCAGACGGCATGTCGGTGAGCAGTGGCTGGTAGATGGGGTTTGAGTCTCGGTGGATGGAAAGCGAGGGTTTCCGTTCATTTAAGCGTGGGGCCGCTTTACAGCTTCGCAGAAAGAAGCGACCGTAATTAGTAACTGCTAACATTATACGATGTACTCAAAAGGCAATTTATTTCACAGTGCACAGGGCACCACTGCTATGCGTTGGTAAGTTCCGTGTGTAACCACATAATAGTCGCAATACTCAGTAGCTACTCACTGTATCGTAAATCTACACAAATATAATAAAGAGGCAAAGTTTTTTTTTTGTTTGTATGAGGTAATCTGTGGAAGTGCTGGTCCGATTGCTAATTTTTTTCACCAATAGAAAGCTGCTGTATTCCTGAGTGACATAGGCTATATTTGGCGAAGCTGCGGGCTAAAGCTAGTCATGAACATCCCATCAAACATTTCAGTTGATGTTAGTACAAAAGTCTGCAATAAGTTACAGAAACTGAAATGTATTATGAAATAAATGTATTTTTACTATCCATCCATATATACCGTGTGTCAGATATTGACGCTCAACTGGGGTGTTCAGAAACATGTACTATGGTCTATCGGTTTAGGTAGTTAACTAAAGGTAAACAATCTTGGTATGTCTTTTTATATTAAAGAGGTCGTATATAATATACACAAAGATTATTTAAATTTAGTTTATTACCTAACATCGATTTAGGTAAATACCTAGTTGAAGATTTTTACATAGAATTTTTAGATAACTTTTAGATAAAAAGAAATGCCAAGATTGTTTACATTTAGTTAATTACCCAAACCAATAGACCATAGATCCATGGTATTTGTTTGTGCGTCAATGTCTGGCACACGTTTTATAAAGATTGCCTATTGTAGATATAAAAAACACAAGTCCTGTGCCCGATGGCGTATCCAGTCGGAATATAAAACGAATACACACTTATAATCAAGTGTGTATTCGTTTAAAATCTTCTCTTCTAAATACGTTTCTTAATATGTACTAATTTTCAACACATTAGAAACTTGCACATTATATACTTTTGCGCGCAACCTTTTGGGGGGTCCGTTATCCGCGAGAGAAACATTAAAAAATTAGCGTTAATTTATTTTGTAAAAGAAAAATGTTTGTTTCAACAGTGCATCGGAATTTCTTGCAAATCATTCGTAAGTAATTTACCAAAGGTTTATTAAAAACATTCGTATTACAAAATCGATATAAACCTACACGATGTGTCCTACTACAGAAACACAAGCCTGTTTCCTTTAACTTAGCTACTTAAATTAGCTCTGCAAGGAACTCTCGAAACATTTCTTGGTAAACTAGGTACACAATTTGGTCACATTATTAACAAACTCTTCAGGCTGTACTGAAATTACTTCTGAAAGAAAAGTTCTACATGGAAAAAGGTTTATACCTTGCTACTGTGGAACAGTTGTAGGCTGTATTATATTTTTTTGAAATAAAACCCAAGTTTGAAGGAAAACATCGTGTGGAAATCGGCATGTCCTAGGACCAACAACTTAAAGACATCTACCAATCCGCGCTAAGCCGGGAGATGGATTACTGCTTCTTCCCTCTCCTAGGTAGGAGGCCAAATTCCCAGCAGTGGGAACACTATAAGGCTTGTTATGCTGTATATAAATGTAAATGATCGTTGTTTCAGTGTGAGGGTGAAGACTGCGTGTTCGCTTCAAAGTTGTGGCTGTAGTAAACCAAGAAGTGAATAAAATGGCCCTTGTTTTAATGTTCCAATTTACAAAACTGCTACCCTGTTCTACATCCTATAGGGCTCCATTCTTTAAACAGTTCAGTTTATTTCGTAAAATGGATCGCTTCAAGAGCCCTTGCTCAGCAGAGATTGATGCTAGTTCTTTCACTTTGATTCCGTTACTAATTTAATAGATTGTTGACAATAAACAAGTTGGTGACACGGTTTTTAACTACTGTTTGACTGTGATCTCACCTGATGGTAAGCAGTGATGCAATCGTTGATGTTGAGGCACAGTTTATAACGACCCTATTCACTCTAGTCTTACAATTGGACAGAAAATGCCTTGATGGTTAATATCGAATATCTTTCACGTCAATGAAGCCAATATAGGAAATTAAGATACCACACACATCTATCTACATAAACGAGTATTGTCGTACGTCTTACAGCTGACATCACACGAGCAACGTTTTCTAATTCGTTGGTTCGCGCGAGATGCTTCGCTGGGCCTTTACCCAATTACTGGGTGATCCTATGATTACCCGGTAATTGGGCTGCGGATATCAAGTTAGTGGTTCCGGGACTCCGGGTGAAGTAATAATGTGAGGCTTTGTTAAGTTGGTGAGATGTATTCTGGCTTATTTAGGCACAAGGCGGAAAAACAATGATCTTGTAAAGAACGATTAGCGGCATCTTTGTGACGTATACTAAAGAAAAGATTGACTGGTAGAGCATGCCCAATGCATTAAGTCCGCCTATGTACCACCACTGTACATCAGTGGCGAGGGGTTAACTTGCGTGCGAGTAAATCCGCTGCTTGTACCAAAAATTATAAACCTGACCTAATTAAGCGACGGAGAATCTTAACTGCGAGATTCAGAAACCGTCGCTCAACTAACAACGCCATCTAGTGACCGCATTCCCAACTTTTTTCACAAATTCACAATTTTCTCAAAAGATGACGCAGTCAACCAATATTTATGTAAACACAATTTTAAAAATAAGTATGTAAATTATATTATTAAAGTTCACTCACCAAATGCCGCTTGCTCAATGATGCAATAAATCCAAACCGGCGTTTTTATTAATTGTCGTAACTTAATTTTGGGAACAGGATTTTTTGGTCGCGTAAAACGAATGCGATACTTTGTATCAAATCATTTTGTATATCACTCGAAAGACCAGAGAATGAGGGATTCTGTGTTGAGGAACATTGTTCCAAATGCGAATCGATTACGGTATCATACTTTCTTAAATATAACAACGTTTCGATGTAGTTACCGCGGTTATCGGTAGCCGAATTTTCGTGGTGTCCGCGAAAAGCTAACTCTTGTTTACCTAGCAAAATGACTGTGTCGATGAACCGTTTCATTAAACTTCTATTCCGATCTACTTTTCCATTATGAACTTCATACGTATTAGTAAAAAAGTTTCTATCCTACGATTTCCGAAATCTTGCAAAGATAAACAACTTCGGATATGTTTTTAGGTCTGAACATGTTTTTTGGACGAATTTGTAAGATTATTAATATCACTAAAGCCCGTGTGGCTCCATAAGCTACTTACTAGAATCTGAGAATAACAAACATGGGAAACAAAACATTGTTTTTACTGCACTATCACTACGCAAAACTCACTAGTTTACATAATAATAAATCAATTTCAACCATAAAACTATAAGATTCTAAATTATAATACGAATATATCAAATTTAATAAAATGCAAATGGACAGGTGAAATATGACACATCAATAAGCGCGAACCAACTCTGTTGTCATTATTGTCAAATGTCAAATTAAATAATAATATCTAAATAAATTAAGAAATTCAGTATCATTCCATCTCGTTCTAGCGAATGCATTTTATTATATGTAACTCGATTAATAGCGGGTTCCCTTGAACTAATATTTAGCCGTGTTATACTGGCTTAACGCCTGCGTAACACCGCTAGATGTCGCTAGAAACTATGAATTAAAATGTATGAAATTCCGGTTTGGCTTACCGAGTTACCGAAATGTTTTGCGTGAGTTGATATTGCCCCGAAAAAACTTGTAGGCGTTTATTTATTGTTGATTTTTATTTTCACAAGCAAATATTATGCAGTTAAATGATATTTGAATGATAATTTAAAATAATAGATACTACTATTTGCCATAATTTGAAATTGAAGCCGGCCGGAATGGAGTTGTTTGGTGGCTGCGCGGCTGCTGTACATGAAGCTTAAATAAATAAATAAGTAAAAGCTTCTGTCCGTGGTTTTTTTTAATAATAAAAACTTATGCTAAACTAATGTTAAATGCAGTGATACAATCGTTGATGGTGAAGCGCTCTAATTTATTTAGACACTATTCATTCAGCCTTGAAGAAAAAAGTCATTTCAGTTTCAGATTTTTTTGTGAAGCAGAGAGCTTTCTATTTAGGCATTTCCCTTAAAAAAAAAACATTGTTTGAAAAGTTTTGGAGATACCGCTTTTTAACTGAGTAGAGCAGAACTGGTCAGATAACATCATTCTAACATTGAAGCAACTTGCTCTTTCGATCTATTGGAAAAATGTCATTAGTGAATGTCATAAAAAGAAATTGATGAGCCCAATGTAAAGAGTTCTAAATGGTGAGCGAAAGATAACAAACCCTACTTTGATAGTTTTGTCAAGTTTTCTGGTTAAAGTAGAGATTAACTTTAAATTCTTAATACAAAAATCAGAGGAGTGAATGAGGTCAAACTTTTTGGCCTCTGACTATGGTCTGTTTTTTATACCCGAAGAATAAATTGACACAAGTAATGTCAAATTTACTATAGGAATGACGCCAGTTCTTTAGTGTTGAAATGTCATTTTAGTCTCAGGGTTTAAAAACCAGACCATAGATGTAACGACTTACAAAGATCTACGAATGACAACCGGGAACAGGGTACTCTCCGAGGCACGGGGTGTCAGTAATAGTCTAGATCATAGATATTTGACTTTATTAATATTTCTGTGGTCTAGATAAACATAGAAAAGTATATGTGAATTGAAAAAATCACATTGGTACTTGCCAGGTTTCGAACCCGTAACCACACGCATGAAATGCCCTAACCACTGGGCCATCACAACAGTTTCACCCTTTGACGAACCCTTAGGCCTGAAACTGCGTTAAGCGGGCACCCGCGCGGTTTCATACAAAAGTGCTCCGTCGCGGGGACCAGCGCGGGTGTCCGTCACGGGGAGGCGCGCCCCGCACCCACGCGACGGGGCCCGCCTCCGGGCGACGGGACCCGTCGCGGGGGCACGCGCGGTCCCCGCCAGGGAACACGCACGGGCTTGTTCAGGGTTGTCATTTCATTATTTGACAAAAATGACATAACGAATGTTGCCACTTTTTTGCAATTCTTAAATAGTGATGTACCTCAACCGTAAATTGCCGTTAATAAAATCAAGTAGTATCGTTTTTTATAATATTTTTTCCTGAATAGTAGATAGCTATTTAAAATGAAAAATACAGAAGTAATAACGTATATTTTTATGTTAAACATTTTAAAAATATTTAATGAATGATAAATGATATTTATTTTGCAAATAGGTTTACACGTCAATTTTTTTGTTGGACTTTTTTTTACTAGATGAGGCCGGTGCTTACTAACTGACTACCCTGAGAAGAAACACCGAAACAAACTCAGAATTCTAATCGATATGAAGACTGGTTAAAAAATATTCTCCCAAAATTGAAACAGAATGCAGTTATACTGATACTGTATACTGCAATCGGTTTTAATTTTGGAAGAATATTTTTTAACCAATCTTCATATCGATTAGAATTCATTTCCTTGTGATGGTCATCTAGACCCTTTTTTGCATCGAAAATTAGTGCACCGCCATCCACGAAACTGTCTTCGCTTCCAAAGTGGGACAGTTTTTTTTTTGCTAGTCGTCGTTTTGCTATGTAATAATATGTTAAGTTCTCCATCGACACGACTATACAAGCACACCGTTAAAATTGAACTAGCGACACTGCGTAAATCGGTCTCCGCGACGGGTCCCCGCGACGGGGACCGTCGCGTAGCCACGGAGCCCACGCGCGTGTCCACGCGCGTAGACACGCGACGGTTGCCCGTCGCGGGCGCCCGCTTAACGCAGTTTCAGGCCTTAAACCATCAACAATGGATAACCATTTATCACCGATCAATCCTTTATATCCGTGAATTTGGCAGGCTCGTCAATTCCGCCAGCATCCCTTCCGTGAGACGCGGACGACCGCAGATAAGAGCGGGGTACAGGGGGAGGGGTGATATAGGCCGTAATTAAACTACCCATATGTGAGTGACATGTAGTGACTTGTCTTTGAAGTTAGGTGAGTTCTATGGAATCTTTCATCAGATTTCTGAAGATGAGTTCAGGAACGAATAGAGAATATCTGGAGCCTCCTCATATACTGTAGTTTTGTAACACTAGGTTTAGCAGAAAATTTAGAGTAACAGCTCACAGACTGAGATCTGAACACATGTCGCTCAATAAGTTTGCATTTTTAATGAAAAATAATCATTTGACAAATTGTGGAGTGTGGCACAGTAGGAAATTATATATGTACATCTATTATCCCTACATCGCGCAAGCCAAGTTCTCCGGGCGATTTGAATAGATACAAAAGCTCAAAATCATCTATCGGGCAGTAGTCCATCAGACATAACACCCGCCCGGTTGGAGGATCCTCCCTTTTCAACGGAGGTATGTGGGACTTTACTCTGTTCCACATTCCTCCAAAATAGTAATATAGATACTTTGGAGGTATCCAAAGTATCATGTTTCAATTAGCAAGAGAAGAATTCATTGTAGAGAGAGCTATGTAGATACAAATGTGTAAGACGTCGGAATATTTCATAAGCAACGCTTGCCAAGGTTGGTTTGTGGATGGGTGACCATCTTAACATACCGAGTTTCCTCCGTGTCTCGGAAAGCACGATAAGCCGTAGGTGCCGGCTATCATTTGTAGATCTTTGATAGTCGTTACGGATAGTCAGAAGCCAGTAAATCTGACTCCAGTCTTGCCATGAAGTACCGTTTTATGCAGGTAATTTGCAGGTCAGTGTCAAGTTGAATGTCGGTTAAAATATAATTCGCGACCGTTACAAGTATTTCTTTATGGAATTAAAATTTCCAATACAACCCTCTCAATTCGTCTAAACCTATTATTTTTTCACCGTTAGAAAATTGCTTACTGTCTATATTTTATGTACGCGGGCGAAGTCGCGGGCAAAAGCTTGTTACTAATACAAGTACTATTTCAATGCTTACAGTCATATAAAACTGAGTCTAAGATTTATTTATTTATTTATTTCAATTACTAGCACACACAGTATACACCAAAGCGTATAGCTAGCCAACGAGATGCCATGTCGATTTAAAACTAAGTTTGTTAACATTTTTATTATTAATGCAACCTTCTCAAAGGATTCTATTACAGAACTCCATCCCGATGTGTATCAAGGAAAATGAAAGCCAATCTTGACACTATATCCTCGTGCTTCCCTCCTGGGAGCCCTCACCGGATCCATCAGGCGCAGAGTAAACACCAGTCATATTAAAACCCTTTGCAAGTGCAGTTCAAACACACTTCTCTTTTGTAGGTACCTATTTATGAATTAACTAGTATCATATTGCAGGGTTACCATAATTTTGTAGAGATTTGGATATTCTTGTAAATTGAAGATAATTTACACACTAATATCATAAAGGCGAATGTTTGTGACTGTGCGTGTTTGTCACGTCTTCACGATCGAATGGCTGAACAAATTTTGGAAAAATTTGGTTGGTATAAGGGTAAACTATACCCTAGAAAACATAAAATACTTTTTATCTGAATTTGCGTCGACATTCATGCAGTTTCGAGAAAAAGTTAGTTAAATATAAGGTAAGATGAAACCTGATGATCGTTACCAAGAGCGAAAAAAGAAAAAATAGGAGAAGAAGAAGAGAAAAACAAAGACGAAGAAGAAGACATTCTTCACTTCTTCTTTTTTCATTTTTCGACGTGACTTCGACGCGCGACGAGAGAAAGTAGAAGTTTTCTATGTCAGTCAGTCGCTAGTCGCTCAAAGTCAGTATTTGACGGTACGGTTGGCGCAGTGGTTAAGCGATCGACTGCTACGCTGCGTGTCACGGGTTCAATTTCCGCACGGAACAAATATTTTTATAGAATACAAATTGTTGTTCTGGTTCTGGGTGGCTTGCGTATACGTAATTTTACTTATTTATAAACGTACCGACGATACAGGAGTAATTCAGGGCAATTTTTTTTTTAAAAGGCGAAAATAAATAAAAATGACACGTACCTACCTAGGCACAAACAGAATGTGGTACTAAAAGCTAGCATTCCAAACATTCCACGTGAATACCAACAAACGGTGTAACATCGCTGCGTCAAAGGGTACGTACTTCACATTGCTGTATATCCTGAAAACGCGTGTATTTCAGTGTCTTTACACAGAGTTATAAATACTGGTACGAGAATTATAAACATTTTATTCTATCAGGTTTTTATCCTATTTTAATCTTCTGGTACTTTTTCTTAGGTCTGCATGCTACGATAAAGTAAGCGCAAAAATAATACGCGCAATATATTCCATCATTATTATTTCAGGCTAATTTAATGATGGGATAACGTACCGGATGACGTAGCGTTTGAAGGCCTCCCACAAGGTGGACCGACGACCTGGCGAGGAGTAGGGATTGCAATTGCTGGATCCAACATACAGCAATCCAGCTGGATCCAGCG
This sequence comes from Mythimna separata, assembly GCA_030763345.1. Classification (NCBI taxonomy): domain Eukaryota; kingdom Metazoa; phylum Arthropoda; class Insecta; order Lepidoptera; family Noctuidae; genus Mythimna; species Mythimna separata. The sequence goes on from CM061170.1 coordinate 306,931, forward strand.
CCTTTTTTAATATGCTGCCAGCGATGCGGATCCGCAAACGTATCAATTTCTATTGTTTAGGTTCTAATTGCATCCGTAATTGTTATATGTGATGACAACTGTGTAATGGCAACTGCCCGATAGATGATTTCGGGCTGTTGTATCTATTCAAATCGCGCGGAGAACTTTGCTTGTGCGATGCAGGATTCTGTGACGTCAGATGTCGCTACAAGGGTATATTTGTTATTAAATTTTAAGTTGTTTCTTTTGATCTCAAATGGTTAAGAAACGAAAGCAAATTAGGTAAAGGTTTCATAGATTATCGTAAGGAGTTATTATACAAATTACTAATAAAAAAAATCTTATAAATGTTGTCTTTTTATTTGCGTTCCACATTTTGCTGGATACGCGCTGGATCCAGCTGGATTCACGTCAGTCCAGCAGGAATCCAGCTGGATTGAAAACGCCGCTGGATTGCAATCCCTAGCGAGGAGATTCGCGCGAATCCAATGGATGCGAGACGCACAGGACCGGTCGTTGTAGCGACGCTTGGGGGAGATGATGATAATGATGGAATATATTGCGGGTATTCTCTTTGCGCTTACTTTATAGTAGTATACAATTTCTTCAAATGTCAAAACTGGCTCTTTATTTTTTGACAACTCTAGCGTTTATATAAATAACAGACGTGTACAAACTTTACATTGTTATTAATTGACGCTATCAATAAGATACTTAACGTCCTTGACGTGTTAATGAATTTAAATCCCTGTAAAGTCCTCTTCACACAGCCGACAAGCTCCTACAAAGCATTTCCAAAATGTACGCCGACAAATACAAAGTACTTAAGCACTATAAGTCGCCGCCGCCACAAGGTTATGCCGCGCTCTCCTTTATTCTCTCATTCCCTTTGATGTTGCCGTCGACTTGAGAAAAATCCTGCACTCTTTATTAATTGCTGTAATTAAGGTAGCTGGGTCTCCCTTTCTGTAATTTTGCTGTAAATGTAAGAAGGGGCAATGTAATCAACCAACGTAGTTGCATAAGAAAAGTCGGCTAAATGAAAGTAAATAAGGAAAATAAGAAAAAAGGACATAATCAATTAAGACTAACTAATTGAATGAAAGTAACACTTGTCATAATATTACTAGACCTAGTGCACCATAACAATCTCGCGAATTCCGCGTCAGTCGCAATGTTGGTCTTGTTGGACATGTCATTTGCCCATGTTTCTCTTCTCACGGTCATGATCAGTTGGTTATGTCTCGGTCGAGTCCTGCACCACCACCCCTCTCGTGAAGTGCCCATATAGGCTTAAGTAAAACAAACCATGTAAATCAATGGTTGACAAGTGAAAACTCGAAATTGGCCTTAAGCTTTATTAAAATAAGTAAACAAGTATTTATTTGCAGAAAGTATAAGTAATCGAAATAAAATAACTTTGAGTTTGTATAGCACTTGAATTTTGTTGCTTAAAACATACCTACATACAGTTTCGTCTTCCAACATTCAAATTACTTCATTAATTTCTTGTTCCAAATATAAGTAATTAATAAGTGTCTACATCACCGCTCAGCCGAATTCCGGCTGCTAATTAAAAGTTGTATGCATTCATACTGCCGAGTTAGGAGCCTGACTTATTTACATTCGTATAATATAAATGCGAAAGTTCGTCACGGATGTTCGTCAGCGAGTTGCGAAGTGGCGGTGCATGGATGTGGCGGTGTCCTTTGTCGCATCACCCTTTGTATTCGCGTTTCAAAGGCTCTTGCCTGATGTGGTCCTACATTGTTAGACTACCTAGGTTATGCTGTTATGTGTAAACTAATGCAACTGAGGTTAGTGACAGTAATTTTGGAAATAGGTTAAAAATAACACTTTTACGTAGCTTTCATACGCTGTTTTCACTGCTGGGACTCAAGCCTCCTATCTAGGATAGGGAATAGACCGTAAACCACCTTTGGATTGGTAGATGTCAGCTTTCGAATTTTTGGTTCTAGAAACATGCCGTTTCTTCATTGTGTTTTCCTGTACTGCTATGAGAGCAGGTGGAAAAAATACCACAAAGTAATATGCCCGGCTAACCCGCGACCTACAACTCAGTCGGTGTCATTAAGTTACAAAGCCACCACTACTTTTTTACGCGTCAATATTTTTGGTAAATTGAACGATGTAGTTAAAACTGGCGTTTTCTAGCGGTCTACTCTGCGAAGAACCACGAAAATCACCATTCTTAATTTTTTTATCTCAGTTATGTTCAACAAGAGTTCGTTAATATCGAAGGTGAGCATTAGTGCTCATAACAGTTTGTGAAAATTAGTTCCTGTAGAGTTCATAAAGAAACTTTGTCCATTTAGCTGATGAGGACTCTCATCAGGCTAAAAGCTTGTTGATCGTTACACTAGCTAGCTACGCTCCCCGGTTTCGAACGGGTGTTGGGAATCTTTGAAATTCTTCACTTTATTGTACACAAACAGTTTACATAAATAAAAAAATACAAAATAGTAGCGGGATAGCGTATCAGACTATCTGACTAAAGCCACACCTGTGTTCTCCAGCTGACTTAGGGTTGGACCACATCTGGCAGCACGGAATCGCCTTTTTCCGTCGCCCTTTCTCTTTCTGTCGCTTAGAACTACCATTTGCTAGACCGAGACAGAAAGTATAATGCGATAGCACGCGGCGGAATCCTCGAGGCGATCGGCATCACGGACAAAATGCAATGGTCGGCAGGGAGACTCCGGAACGCTGAAGCGCGCGATAGCATGCTAACGCATCCTTCTATCGCCTTTTTTGTCTGCGGAATCTTCCTTCGATCGCCTTTTTTGTCTGCGGAATGCGATAGCGCGCGTTCGCATGCGGCAGCATACTGCAGCACGTGGTAGCACGGGCGGAACAAATGCGATTCCGTGCTGCCAGATGTGGTCCAACCCTTAGCGTTCTAAAAACAAGGTTTTTTTATATATCCCTAAATACTTACATATTATAGATAAATTACACTCAGACAGAACAAATAATCGTGTTCATCGCACAAACATCTGTCTTGGATGGGAACCGAACCCACGACCTCCGACATAGCAGTCAGAGCCACTAAACCCTAGACAAACTGGGTAGTCAGTGTCAGTCATATAGATGGAAGGACGACGAAGATTACAAAGTCGCTTTCCGCGCCCGTACTCCACGGTTTTTACAAACAGAAAAATAACAATAAAAGAGGAAAGTTTTGTTTACATAATTTGCACTCGCACAACGTCAGGGTGGGTAGTTATAAATAAAACTGTTGAAAACAACAGCTGCATTTAACAGAGGCACTAAATAACACGAATTTAATAAAAACTGTTGTTCAATAAAACGTTAATGAAAACAACGAGACTTCACTCTGGAATATTGACAGTTACAACAAGTGCTGTGAAAATATTGAACTGTAGAAATATTTGCATGATTCCGTGAATTGCTTGTATCAATAGACGATCCAGAATTTATTGGAAAATTATGACAACATTTATACTCAAAATATCATCGAGAATATTGCTCTGGTAACACTTCGATGTGTTATTGGTTTGGAGGTAGATAAGCACTGTTTAGTTAAGGATCTAAAGTGATAGTTTAATTGATTGGAAATTAGACCCTTCGCAATGACGGGAAATTCCAAATTACCATTATTAGCTTTAAATATGTTCATGAAAAACGAGTTTCTTTTAATTATACCTATAATCTCATAAAAAATATTTTATTTTATTAAATATGTCGGAGGAGGAACCTCCGTAGCCTTTTATAAGTGTAGCATCAGTATAGCTTGATTCACAAATGCTATCTACTTTTTTGATCTTCAATGAAAACTTAACGACTTGTTTCAGCGCTTTGTTTATTTCAACGGTCACCGTAACGACGCGGCGACATCACTGAGAGGTCCAAACTGTACGGCGGTTCAAGCGAGAATGCCCGAGCACCGAAAGTGCGGCCGTAGAGACGCCCCACTCACTTTCACGTCTTCCATTTTTGGAAGTTCGTTGGTTCCGTAGACAAGTAGGAACCCTTATAGGATCGCCATGTCTGTCTGTCTATCCGTCCGCGGATAATCTTAGCGACCGTTAACACTAGTACTATATTAAACTCGGTTCACGCAATCCAAAATTACCATCAATCCAACTTACATAACCTAGTCTAGTTTTTTAATTATAGTTGTTTTTTAGTTTAAGTGGGGACCCGTAGCACGTGTAACGAATCTCCAGCAATTTGATAGGTAAAACCACAAAACCTACATGCAAGTTATTTTCGTAAAACTAGCGATTTCACATAGTCCCAGAAAAATCTAATAAATTTCGTCATTGGCTCTGGGCGCTGTCATGCCTGCCGGTTCTATATCACTACATACATATACAGAGTGTAACGAAAAACTATGATCATTTATTTTAAAAATAACTTCCGTCACGATTGTACATGACGATGGACCATTGATCAACAAAGTAAAAAAAACTGTCTTCTATATAAAATTTTGATCAGGTGAAACAGTGGTCGGACGCCAGCCTATGTATGATAAAAAAAAGTTCTCCACCACCCTAGACTGACTAGTAAAGACGACGATATGTCTGGTAGAGAACAAGCCTAAGGCATTAAATCTGCCATTGTACCTTTTGATGCATTACGATTAAATTAATGAATAGATAAACAATTTTGAACAGAAATCACAAAAAATAAATCTGGGAATTCACAGTCACTTTTTTGAACAACGTTATTCATTTTGATGAACAAAAGCAGTTTTTAGAACCTTAATTTATCGGAAAACCTTTCCGATACAGCCTGTATTCCTGTTAGATTTTAATCGAATGACTATCAATCGTGACGCTCCAGTTATCCTGTGACGCTATGTAATGTCACTGGGTTAGTAAAAACGAAGGTGGGAGTAAATGACGCCAGGGTAAGTAAGAAGGTGGGAGTATTGAGTGGGCCTAGGTTTTTGAGAGCCAGCCTAGAAGAATAGTACGTGTTCAATACACGATGAAGTGGCATAAAATTTTATTTTTAAATATTTTTAGAGCAAAGGAGGGGAGAGGTGGGGAGCTTTGGATAGGGGCAGCTTAGAAAAAAAATATTTACTTAAATATTAAATATATGTAGCACTTATGTGCATAGCTATCTCTTGTTATTTCAGAAGACCAGTCAAGAGAGAACTTTATAATTAAATGATAAATTGTGTTTTGAAGAAAACCTAGTGTAAAAATATTTAAAAATTTACCTTAAACAAGGCCGGTATTTTGATTAGTACTACTAAAGAGCAAACACAGACCACAATCAAAAAGAAATTAACTACAAACCTGTAACTGTCAAAACTTTTGTTTTAGTTGAACGACACCATAAAAATGTAAAAGATAATTAGCTATGTGTTAGAAAGGGTCATTAATGAATCTTTTATGTTCTTGTGATTAAATATTAATTAATTAAGTATTTGATGTGTGTATGTTGAAAAATATGCCGTTGCTTTGATTGAAAATAACTGATTCAAAACTGACACAGGTGGTCCACGCTATACCAATTATGGGGAATTTTTGAACATTTACGTGACTATAAAAATTAAAGTATTTAATTATTATTTCTTATAAGAATTTATATTTATAAGAACTATATATATATATATAACATTTATAAGAATTAAATTAATAACCAAGAATGGCACACACTAAGAAAAAAATAAGTAAATCACTACATAGTATAAAACAAAGTCGCTTTCTCTGTCCCTATATCCCTATGTAAGCTTAAATCTTGAAAACTACGCAACGGATTTTAATGCGGTTTTTTTAATAAACAGAGTGATTTAATAGGAAGGTTTATAAGTATGTATAATACATGCATAATATAGTAGAGTAACACTGATAAATCTGCACCCGTGCGAAGCTGGGGCGGGTCGCTAGTTATATCAATAAGTATAGAAATAAAAAAAATAAAGTTTGAAAAATGGGTTAAGCTGTCCCCTTCTCCCCAAATGTTGTCGTTTTCTTAAAACCTATTCAATATTGAACTGTTGACACTGAATTCGTATTGAGCGAGACAGCTTTAGAATTTATTATCTGTTAAAGTTACTAAAGCAAAACTTATCAGCTTATAGACCTAAAGAAAATATTGATGACATTTAAAATCTAAATTTTAAAAGATTCTTTGTGAAGATTTAAACTAAATTAAAATTGAAAGGCGTGTATTATAATATCTATCTCAAACAAATCTAAGCTATCCATGAAAATAATGGTTCTAAAAGAGTAAAGCGAAATCAAGAGTGACTTTAATCGTGCCAAAACATTTCAAGCAGGTATTAAAATAACTCATCAAGGGGACTAAGCACCATCAATTTGTTGACTTACTTACCTATAATTAATCAAAGGATGCTTAATAATACAATCCTTTTGCCTGACTAATATTGTTGACAATGGATAGGCAAGTGTCATGAATTGGAAAATGTCAACCAAATCATAGCTTACCATGAACTGAGATAGAGCAGTGGTGGCCCAGTGGTAACGGCCCCGACTTACGAGTTGTAGGTCGCAGGTTCAAACCCAGCCAGGCGCATTACTTTGTGTAATTTATTTCATCATCACTGCTCTCAAAACGGTGAAGAAAAACATCGTGAGGAAACCGGCATGTCCTAGAACCAAAAATTCGAAGACATGTGACATCTACCAATCCGCACTGGGCCCGCATGGTGGATTACAGCCCGTTTTCTCTCCTAGACAGAAGGCCTGAGTCCCAAGAGTGGGAACATTACAAGGCCGATAATGCTAATGCATGAAGTGAGATAGTGTAGACTTAGACTCGGGACTCGACTCACGAGGGGCGCGCTCGAACGTCGAGCCCCAAGTCCTCAGCGCTCTCTAGTCTCTAGTCTTGAACAGAGACACTTGAGTGTTCAATGCTCAATAGCGCCGATTCAGCTCTCAACACTCGGGTTCGTTATCACTAGTACCATTAACAGATTTCATCATGGTGATAGAACTATTGATGTTTTGTTCCATTTTAAACGAAACTAGAAATAATGGAACTCATTGGAACACATCGTGGCCGAATACTGGGCCAGGCAAGGTATTTGAATAGTTTTGACATCGACACGCTAAGAAGAAGATGGAACTAATGTTGAATTTTATTATCAGTAGATTCACATATTTTTTTAAATTATTTTAGACTCTTTTGATAGAAGAGTTCATTTTTACTACACTACACACAATACATAAATTGAGGAAAGATATGCCGCATCTACTTTTCGTAGACAATCATAATGTATGTAGGTGCTACACACAGCTTGCGTATGTAAGTACCGAAGTAGGAACTACACACAAATCATGTAAGCGGATATCACACACGGCTCCTATTTATGTAGAATAATGCAGATACTAAACATAGCTCAGAATATGTATAGGTGCTAGACACAGCACGTGTAAGCAAATATTGCCGACTGAGATGAGCGCGGTGTTTCCCAACTAACAACCCTGAGAAGAAACATCTGAGTCCAGTCTTGCCATGAAGTACCGTGTTACCCCAGTTAATGGGTTGTGGAGGTCTGGTAGGCAGCCGCTCCTCGTAAAATACTGGTATTTAGGTAAATCCGGCTTGACTGGAAGCCTACCCCAATATAGTTGGGAAAAGGCTAGGCAGATGATGATGAACTCTGAGAAGAAACTCCGAAACAACCTCAAGGATTACAGTCTTTTTTGAAGTCCATATACAGCTTTGTAATGGTCAAATTACATGAGAACCATGCAGATTAGTGTCTGAGATGGTCTTTTGAGGAATCTTTAGAGGTTTGAGTGGCGTGTGGTTGATTTGTCCAGCAAACATTCGCAAAGCTCAACTCAGGACTACCAAAGAGCTCAATGACTTGACGAACAATACCAAGGAAAGGACATTTGGGCTGGCCGACGAAATGACAACAATGGTAGTGCGTTCTGGAGCAGGTCAATCCTTAAAATAGTCCATTTTTTATGAGTCTTTCACGAGCCCGCGCTTCCTTTTGTCAGTTCTGGCGGAATCTATCCAATTCGTCGCGCCATCTCCTTCGTGGTCTACCGCGACCTCGTCGTACTGTTTCAGGACACCAACTTTGTGCTACTTTGGCCCACAGCTTGTCGGGCATACGGCAGACATGTCCTGTCCAGTCCCATTTCAGTTGGGCAGCCTTTTGAGCCACATCAACGATTTTGGTTTTGGAGCGCAATATAATGTTTCGAACTCGATCCGTTAATTTAACACCTAATACTGCGCTCCATTGATAGTCCTTTACAGTGTAATAAGCCTTTTGGCAAAGTTTTCACTATAGTTTCGCGGATTTAAATTTATTAAGGCTTGGTTCTTGAATATTTATAAGTAGTACATACAGTACACATATGTAGGTAGTACCTACTACACGCAGCTTATCTAAGCAGGTACTTTCACGAGTGAGAGCAAAGTTTTCCCAAAGATACCGAATTTCAGAAACTACAGAGCTAGTCATAAAACCATTTAGTACTTAATTCTACTTATATAATGTCGCCTAACTTACTGGTAGAGCTGCGAAGTTGTATGACCACTGAGAGATACTCGAACTAACTCAAAGGGTATATTTCAACTAAAACCTTTGCTGGCACTTTTGAATCGTCAAAGAGATGAGTGAGTCAGATTGTTTATTTTATTTATTTTGTGAAAACTTACAGCTAATACATTCGAGTAGTCAGACGTTATTTATACAACGTTGGTACGACAGAGGGGCTTTCCTTAAAAGGGGTTGTTGTACTCATCAATATGAATAACTCTTACTATGCGACCAACGCTAAAATCTCGAAAAGAAAATCCGATTCTCCATACATTTATGTTCACTTTTTGACAAAATGTATGAAGAAGCGGATTTTATATAAAAGGCCAATTAGAAACTTTTCCTGCTGCGGTCTTCACACCCCATTATATTTGAGATTTCCTCAAGGCTAGAGTGTATAGGGTCTTTCTAAACTAGTGTATTTTACATTGCATCAGATGAGATCGCAAAAAAACGATACTGCGACTGACTCGAATTAAGTGAAGAAAATTTTCTTCAAAAGCACTTAAATATAATAGGCTGGAAATGATGTTATTACAAAATCTTACCAACTTTTCTCTTGTTCCTTCTGACTGATTTGAATAACAGGCTAAAATAAAATCTAATTTGCACAAAGTGAAAATATTATGATAACTCTTAACTGAAGTTTAATCGTATAATAAGGTTATGAAGCCGGAGTTATATTGACTTGTTCGAAACAACATTAACTTGGTAAGTTACTTAGAAGTTGTCAAGTCGGTCGATCGAGTTTAAGTTGATAAGTTGTCGGTGACACAGTTATTATTTTACATGTAATTATGCTAATATTGTTAAGTGGGAAAAGTATTTTGTATTGTATTAGGAACCGTGATAAGCTCGTGGCTAGATAATAACAGCCGCTCGAATCGACCTTCAAGGTTAAGCAGCGCTTGCCAAAGTTGGTCTGTAGATGAGTGACCATCTTAACATACCGAGTTTCCTCCGTGCCTCGGCAAGCACGTTAAGCCGTTGGTCCCGGCTGTTATTTGTAGATCTTTGGCAGTCCGTTCAAACATCTCGATAGTTCTCGATTTTTTCCAATTTGACTCGAGTCCAACTCGGACTGTTATAGCGACTGGCACATGGTTCTATTAGTATTACGGTGACGTTGTGCCCTGCTTGAGTGGAGCACCGCTGTGTCCTCGTAGGGGCGATCGGCAGCACCGACCTCTCGTGTTGGGACCTGGTACAGGCCATGACCTGGAGCGAACAGGAATGGCATGCGGTCGCACGCGTGAGCACGTAAGGGAATGGACATCTTCATGTTGGCATGGGCTAGCGGACGACGAACAATGGGTAGCTCGGCTTCCGGTAACCATAAAAGCGAACCCAAGTCGTCAATAGCGCGTAGTCTTGCATACTCGCCTCAAAGAGATGTCGTGGGGATCATGGGTTGTCTTCTGTAAGAGAAACCCGAGGTCCCGGAACGCATAGCAAAGAAGGAACACAATTATGTAGGTGTGGTTTCAGTTAGTAAAACGCTGACACGCACTCCCGTTCCGCCCTAGAGTGGAAGAAGTCATTTAGATGATTTCCAACCTTAAAAAATACGCTTAGTAAAAACCTTTAAACTTACTGTCGGTCGTTCTACATCAATCAACTCAGGTACAGGTACACGAAGAGTGCTTATAACCCAAAAGCGAAGAGATATAAGAACCCGTGTACAATATATTAACGCCTTTAGAGCCACACTTGAGCTTCCGGCGGTGTGGTGCGACTGACATGTTTTTTGAGAATACAGTTACTGACTTTTTACGGGCTCTTGAGGAGACTCGAGGCATAATTCCTGATTCAACTGACCCTGTGCTATAATCAGATACTGTCTGAAGTGTTTAGCTGTATGTACCTGCTTAGATGTTAGTAAATTTTAATAAAGTATTTCAATAATTTACGAAATCGAATTTATTTTAAATACTCGTAGTCTATGTCACTCAGATATAAAGCAGTTTTTAAACAGTGAAAAAGTAGCAACTGGATCAGTACTTTCAGAAATTACCCAGGAGGTAATCTCTTCCAAAGAAAAAACAAAACCTCTTTATAATATTAGTGTAGATGATGTTACAATTTAATTCAATAATATTTCTACGAGTAAAATCCAAAGCCTGAAATAAAGGAAAGTTTTTTATTTAAAATCAAATGTCTCAAAACTCTAAATACATCTATCTGCCTTGGGAAATCAAGTTGTTCAGCTAGCTAAACCTTCCAGACTACTATTGAATTTGTCCATGTTATTTTGCGTCCAAAACCGTACATCAATTCAATCCGTTCACTCGTTCATTCACGAAGCCATTCGTTCCATTCAAGTGAGTCGCCGCGCTAACCCCTTTTAGCAAAATCACCTATCACGAAAAAACGCGAAGCGAGTGAATGCTGTAGTGATATCATTCACAAAGTTAAACCGAGGTGAAAAGGTACAATAAAATACGAAAGATCTGAGGCCCTACTACGGGCTTTTAACGCGATCCATTTTACGACCTAAACTGAACTGTTAAAGGTATGGAGCTATATAAGGTGTATAGCTCCACACACAACAGACCAGCATGTGATGTGGTCGACGATGGAGCACGTGTTTAAATAGCGTGGATGCACTTATTTTGAGGGGAATCCTATTATTCTTTTGTATTTTGTAGGTATATTTGTTAGTATAGTATTATATACTCTATATATTTCATATGTATAGAGTAAGCTAGTAGGTAATTTTCTGATTGACTGACTGAGATAAAAGAATGATTGTAAGAAAACATATAAAAGAAAGTAGACGGTCAAATCTTAGAGTGATAACCGAAATGCCGTGTAATAAGGCGAAATGTGAAGAAAAACTCCGCCGTTATGATAACTCCAGATTTCTAGTCAAGCTTAACTTGTTCTCTCCTTTCGTCATTCTAACGGATGCATTTTGAAGAGTATGCGTAGGAATTACATAACTTGATTGCGCCATCACCTTTCTACCATCTAACAACACGATACACGGCGAGTGTCCATCCTTAGGACGCTTTCAATTTATGCGTTTTTGGACGGCCTGCTGCTACAAAGCGCACCGTTTCAGCATTGCAGGAGGCTGAAATTTGAAAGCGCCCGCCCTTACATTGTTGACACCTCTACGGTCCGGACTAAGCGTTCCACCTCGTTCTCTATACCGCGTACTTCGAAGGATTGGAGTAATTTGTCTGCTGCGGTCTTCCCATCTGATCACACTTTAGGTGTCTTCAAGGCTAGAGTAAATAAGCTCTTAATGGACTAGTGTGCTTAACTTGTAACACTCACATCACTGCTTTCCATCGGGTGGGTTTTTTTTTCTGGTAGGGGAGTCATCAGAATGACTTCTCCCGCTCTTGGGCGGAGTGGGAGGGTATGTCAGACTCTTACTGACTAAACCCGTACCCCGTTCTTTCGTTGTCTTCGATCTCACAGTCAAGCACTAGTTTATAGAAAAACGATTTTCTGATAGTTGCTGGTCTGCTTTTGACAAAATGTAAAGCGGACATCTCATTAGTATTCTGAACTTGTATTTATCGTGATCATAACGACCCTTCCCTTTCGTATCGTGTCGGCGCCATCTTTGTTTCCGCTTCTTCTAAACATAAATACTTGTCTTGGACGCTTTTACGATGTTTAGCAACGTATTTTTTTAGTTTTAATCGATTTAGAAAGTAATATAATTTTAATTCATCAGTAATTATTAGTTTCCCGGGTAGAAATTAAAAATAAAGTTTTTGTGAGATTAATAGATTTTAATTCATTGAATATTAGTATTATTTATTAATTATAGGTACTTATTAATACAGGCCGAATTTGAGTGGGACCAGGGACGCGTCGTTTGTACCACCGATAAGATGAACATTTTGCTTAGAAATGGTCCGATAATTAATATTCTTTACCTACTACGAGTACTTACTGCCAAGGGTTCAAACACGTGTTATTAAAAAAAAACCTTTCTGGCATTAACAGCCTTTCTAACGCTTTTTCGCATTTATAATATTAGTATGAATTCATGACATTCAGTAGATTTTGGCATAAGTATGCCTGTCTGCAAGAACTTTCGAAAAATAAAACGCGGAGAAAGCTAAAAGAGACAAAAAGGTAATACTGTAATGTATAATAATGTAATGTGGAATACATTTCCAACAATTATGGAACTACGTTGCACATTGCAGAGACACTTAAACCTGCATCAAAACGTATAAGACAAGTTAACCACGAAAATGTACATACACAAACACAAATGCTATTATGACAAAACTGTTCATAACATTAGTGATATTATCACATATTCCGAGTGTACTCCACCGCAAGCCTTTGACATAAATATGCGGACAGTACACACACATCGGTCATTCGGCTTAATGCGGTTTATTAATTAATGACAATCCATCACACTAGATGATATTGCAATGGACATTACAGAATTATTTGTAGTTATCACTAATACTCGTATTTTAATTTGATATTGACAAGTATACAATAGGAATTCGTATGAAAAAATAATTGTTGTCTAACCAGTTTATATTAATAAATATCATCATCATCATTTCATCCAAATGTAGTTCACGGTTGGACATAGACGTCCAACAAGCGTCGCCATAACGACTGGTCCTCTGCGTCTTGCATTTATCGGGTTCGCACAAACTTCACCAGATCATCGGTACTCCTTGTGGGAGGCCTTTCAACGCTGAGTCTTCCGGTACATAGTCGCCAATCTTGAACCTTACGATTCCTTCAACCATGTTTCAATACAAATGAACCAAAATGGTGCCAGTTTCTCGAACTTAAGCCAAATTGTAAGCCATTATTTTTTTTTATAAAGTTATAAACTGTATTTCCCACAATGATAATAAATCATACAACGGGTCCTTTAAATTAAAAGAAACACAACTAGCGGCATCATCGTATTCCCTGATCTTTCCAGGCAATTTACTTTGTCTATTTAGATACATAGATAAAATTATGTAAAACAGTACACCCATAATAAGACCCAGTCAAATAAACAAAACAAAAGCTATAACTCCAACACTTTGTGTGAGCTGCTAGAAGTCTAGCAGTAAAACACAGACTTTATCTCACTAAATATGCAGAATCCTCGTGCATATATTTTGGTGTCTCACTATTCTGCTGCATAATATTAGGGCTTTACAGACCGACGTGCAATATGCTGAGTACAATAATTTAGTACATTTTATTACTGTTCTCTATCGTGTATGCTTGACTTTATAATGGGGAAAAGCTTTTTAGAAATTGAGAAATTGATGTTGCTTTTAATCTCAATGTACTGTAGTGTAAGGACACTTTTAGGTGCGGAATGTCGATATAAGCAAAAAAAGAGGAAAGGAAAAGAAAAAAAAGAAGAAAGGAAAGGACGGAAGGTTGCTTATAAGCAGATAGTACTAATCTAAATGTGGGCGAAGGTGCATCAGCGAGGCTTTTTTTCTTTCAGAGCCTATTTATCCCCAAGATCTTTACAGAGAACCTGCCTATTCTGTGGGAATACAAAAGAAAATATAGGATATTTTAAAATATTTAAAAATATACGTAATGTGTGTTATAAAATAAACAAAATGCTACAGAAACGAATCAATGAAAACTTTTATAAAATTTAGTAACAGTTGGTTAACATGAAAAAGAGGCCTCACTCGTATAAGGAACCAATAGGTGCGAGGCAATAAGCGAGGGGTCACTTCGCTCCCGCCTAGCTAATGCTCATAAGCTGGCATTCAAAAATAAATTACATGTTTAGCAATATTCGTAAATATTATTACAAAAAATCTGCTCTGACCTCATAGGGTACGTAAAACAAGCAATCAAAAATGTCGCTGTAAACCTAATTAAAGCAGAACGTATCGTGGAAAGAAATAATTACAATATTATAATAACCAACCTTCTAACTCTACGAAATCTGAGAGAACCTTGCCACTATTAATTAACTTACAGAGATGAGTTTCTTAATTTGGGTTGTAACACGACTTTTTATATTCCTCTACAATTTTGGAATTAACAACTTTAATTTGACTCACAAAAAGTAATCTTGTAAAATAGTTTCATCACAATTATTGTAAGGTTCATGAAATACATTACCGAACATTATATTGTAGGTAATTCAAATAAACAGGATCAGTTTTTCTAGGCAACTTAAGGCAATTTACGTACTGAAATAAAACTTAAAAAAAACAAATTCATGATGATGAAAAATTGAAAAACTACGTTGGATAAAAGTTTAGACTATATTTTTTAAAATTAAATTTATCCTCTCTCCTATAAAATAGACTTTCCATGATTGAACCTTTTATATACCAACTTTTAACACCTTTGTAACATTATGGAATGTAATAAACACTTCTTAAATATATAGGAATTTGCAGCGTAAGTTAAGGAAATAGTCTCATACAAATTAACAGTCCCTAATCCAAAAAATGTACCAACCATTTAGTCCCTTAATCAACACGCGAGGTCGAAACCCCTCAACCTTTCATAAAACATTAAATAATTTCCTCAACATTTACATAACAATTTAAAAGCGTTTTTTATTAAAAAAAGCGAGCCTTTGTAGTGGTTTCTGATTGCCACCACACTTAGCTCGAGAGCGCGGTCATGAAATTATGAATGAGCTAAAATATTTCAGAATACTTTCGTGAGTGAAAACGTGAATGTTTTGAATAGTTCAAATATGTTTTTTGTTTGACGCGTTCGTGTTTATGCCCGTCAAGAAAAAATATCTTATTGATGTAAAGCACTTTACAAAACCCTCGACTTGCTTTAGAAAAGAAAGGTATTCAGATATTTTGCTTTTTAAACAAAAAAATACAAATACTAACTTAAGAGAACCTTATCAAATATCAAAACCTTAATCTTTTTAAACGAATGGTAATGGGAATTTAAAAGGAGCATGGAATCCAATTAATGGGTACTTTGTAAGTGTATAATAAAAAGTTTTCAAATCAACTGCTCTCTCGCTTTGATTTAAAGTTGCCCACTTGAAAATACGATTTCATTTTGATAACGAATTCTGCACTGGGCAGATTTAAAGAATTTAGAAATTATTAAAAATATAGATACTAGAGTTAAGAGGCTCTTAATTCATGAATCCCCGACCGATCTCATGCGACCGCGCTGTTATTGTCTTACTATTGTGTCTCGTTTCGCGGGTATTGATAGGTGAATAAACTAGAGCGTCTCACTATCGACGATTGCATCACTGCTTAACCTCAGGTGGGATCACAGTCAAGCACTGTTCTATATTATTGAAGAAATTTATAATAGCCATTCAAATACAGTCCATTAGAATAGCAGCAGATCATTAGCGTTAAGATATTCCTATAAAACTAGGACGAGAACCATTTACTTCAGAGTTTTGTCGTGTGAATATTATTTACTACATCATAAATTTTCTATAGGTGCTCTAACATATTTTCTCTTTCCAATAACGTTTAGTAATAAGGCGGGTTCTACACTCAGCGATTGTACTAAAGATCGCTGGAAACCACTGGAGGCGAGAAGAACCAGACCGATAATTTTGGGGATGTCTACTTGATGTCCAGCAGTGGATATATATCGCCTTAATGCTGATAACCTTCTGTATATTATACAGTAATAACGTTTACTAATGAGGCTAACTCTGTGATAGAACGCTGGTCTACGGGCAAAAAGTTTCTGGTGATTGCTTACCAAATGATGCAGCGATGAAAGGATATGTTAAGACCTTGGTGACTTGAATTTTTGACTTCAAAGTAATGTATTTATTTATGACTTGTAAGAATCTCCTAATATTAACATACAAAGACTATGGACATTGCGAGAATCTGCTAGATACGAAACGCACAGGACCGAGGACAACTTCGTTTAGAGCTTATTTATTTAAACTTCATGTACAATGGTGGTACATAGGCGCACGTAGTTACTCAGATACCCGCGAAACGAGACACAATAGTAAAACAATAACAGCGCGGTCTCATAGGACCGGTCGGGGATTCAAACGTTAATGCATCAAGACATTCTCTACCAGTCAACCTTAGGGTTAAAAATACAACTCTGTTGTAGGAGAACACAATAAATAAATAACAGCGACTCATGTAGACGTTTTCGTACGATTTTCTGGGTGCACTTAACACTGAATTCTTTTGGTCAGTCTATCTGGTCATATATATTCCTATCATCACATGTGAATCTAGCTTTAGCCACAGTTTAGTAACAATTTAAGGTACGTTTAAAGAACGCCCTATAAATATGTCAAGTCATATTTTAGTTGGTTTTAGATACCAACGAAAATATAGTGTAGTCTTTTATCAGCGAATTTTATTATCTGAGTTCATAAATATCGATGAGAAGGTTTAATTTAGTATTAAACGAAAGAGGCCTTTAATAAAAGTGTGCATCACTTTATTTGACCATTGCTATGCTAAAATACAGATGCCTGGCTCAATTTTCATATTGTAATTTGATTGATATGACAGTTTAATAGTTCTGTATTTGCTTTACAAAGAAATTCTTCGCATTCGTTCAGAACTTCATCAATATCTTGCTGCAAATAAGAAATATTTTATTAAATAACTACGTTCTTCAAAATACGAGTATTCTAAGAAAATATGCACTACAAGAATTCTTTATTTCATAAATTATAGATGCAAAAAAGTACAGAGGCGGACTTAATGCTTAATGTATTTTCTGCCAGTCAGCTTCTGGGTTATGCAAATATAAATAGTGGTGGGTGCAATAACAAGACAAAAAACAAAGATATACAAATGGCCTAAAAAATTGAGCTATTGGTACATGATGGACATCTCACACATACGTAAAAAGCTAAGGAGTGGAATTCCCCCCCGGAGTCTGTTTTATAATAGATATAACCTAGGCGTCTTTCGTTACTTTTAGGCAAGCGTGCTCCATCGTCAGCCACATTTTCGCTTACCGCTGCGTTTAACCACTATCAGGTAAGATAGTGGTTAAACGCAGCCAAATAAAAAAAAAACA
Source organism: Mythimna separata (assembly GCA_030763345.1). Classification (NCBI taxonomy): domain Eukaryota; kingdom Metazoa; phylum Arthropoda; class Insecta; order Lepidoptera; family Noctuidae; genus Mythimna; species Mythimna separata. The sequence continues at coordinate 324,437 of CM061170.1, forward strand.
AAAAAATACAATATACTTTTTTTATCAGCCTGTTCTGTCCCACTCCTGGGCAAAGGCCTCCCTCCACTCTTTCCATCTTTCGCGAGCCCGCGCTTCCTCCTGCCAGTTCTGGCGGAATCTGTCCAATTTGTCCCGCCTTCTCCTTCGTGGTCTGCCGCGACCCCGTCGTACTGTTTCAGAGCACCAACCCTGCGCTACTTTGGCCCACAGTTTGTCGGGCATGCGGCAGACATGTCCTGCCCAGTTCCATTTCAGTTGGGCAGCTCTTTGAGCCACATCAACTATTTTGGTTCTGGAGCGCAATATAGTGTTTCGAACTCGATCCGTTAATTTAACACTTAGTATACTGCGCTCCATTGCACGTTGGCAAACCTTGAGTTTGGACTTCTGGATGTTAGTCAAAGACCAAGTCTGTGCGCCACAATATACTTAATACACAAAATATGTACTTACGCTTATAGATTAGAAGACTTATATATTTTCTATCTTTACTGAGATACAATACAACTGTTATACCTAATTATGCTTGCGTATGCAGTGTTACCTCACTCGACTTCCTATCTAACCGGATGAAACCGAATACCTGTATTTTACATGGAGCCACAAACCATCTGAGTTGCACAAACCAGTGAATAAGGAACGACCTCTAACCCGTAACGTCTGTCAGATGTGAGTCGGGACCAACTACGACTACATAACGTTTTTTTTTAGGTAGGGGATTCATCAGAATGACTTCTCCCGCTCTTGGGCGTATCAGACTCTTACTGACTAATCCCCATTCGGCCCTGCCGGGAATAAAACGACTTTTTCGCACCTTGCGAGATGGACAATATCTTGCAAGTGCTTCTTCACAGAGACCTACGCTTTGGAAAGAGCAATCAGCTTCAACTTTCAGACGGGCCGGCTTCCTAACAACTCAAAAGTGCTATAAAATTGAAATTGAATCTTTAAGTTTAAGGGTTTAACGGGCTACTTAACTTCAAGCTTGGCTTTTATAGTGTTCACAACGAACGGTCCTGTGTGTCTCGCATCCATCTGATTCCCGCGACCCTCGCCAGGTCGTGGTCCACCTTGTGGGAGATCTTGCAACGCTGTGTCTTCCAGTACGTGGCCGCCACTCCAGAACCTTGGTCAGGTTGTTAATGTCTTACAAATAACCAGTAAAGTTGCTAGTATGTTAATTTTCAGTTCACAATACAGAGGGTTTGTGAGGGATGGGCGCCATGATCGGCGACAGACACCAATTAATGAGATTTAGTGCTCCAGCAGTTATTCAATTAAGATTAGTGAAATTAAACACTCCGCGTGTTTTACCGCGGCCATGAGAGCGGCGGGAGCGTGAATACAGGTAAGGTTTTTTCATGAAAATTTTTCAGTTGTTCATTCTTACTTTTATCGCCCTGTGTAAATGGCTAAACCAAATAAAAAATCTGAAGTCTAAAAACCATTGATAGAAAACCTCTTTGAAATAAAAATAACTGAGTCCGAAACGGTTCAACCTGGGGATCTTTAAGTCAAGACGATACCCCAGACACACACAGCGATCAAACTTCTCTCAACACCCTTCTTTTTGCGTCGGGGTTTAAAAATAAATTAGCCCTTTGGGAAGGAATTGTAAACGAATATAAAATACTGTAAAAAACTATAAGTGGGTTTAGTGTATTGAATACTTTCGACAAAATCATTTGTAAAATACAAATATCAACAAAATGTTAAAAATAATAATAATATGCTAACACCCATTGTTGACGCTCGTGTTTTGTGTGTGTGTGTGGAGTGGGCTCGCTGGCGGGATGTCGACTGGCGAGAGTTTTGGTGGCAGCAGGAGGAACTGGAGAGAGTGTTCGGAGGCAGCAGGAGGAGCAAATAAAAGCACTTCTGCAGAGTTTTCTTCTATTTATTCTTCTTGATGATACTTGTTGGACTGCTCGATTTGGAATGCCTTACTACTTTTTTTTTTGACTAGGGCATCTCGCAGTTCAGCTCGCTACGGCTAAAAAACGCCTCTTTTTATACAATTCTCTTAGATAACTCTGACTCTGTCTGAAAAATAGTGAAATGGTTCTCATTAAGGTAAATTTTCCTAGTACTTAAGCTAATGTCAATATTATGTTACAAGTGGTGCCTCTAGTGGCTGAAAAGCAAAACACTTTATACATACTAATCTTTAGGTAAATTAACACAATGAAAGACACTTTATACAAAGAAATTAAAACACTTAAATAATTATTTATCGTCGCTAATACCCATTTTATTACTATTTTTAAAATATATCATAGTCATATTATGTACAAAACAATAAATAATGCACAAAAATAATAACCGCAGCTAGAGTGGCTTCAAAGTCGCCACGGCGCGCGGCGTCCTCATTTTACGCCTGACGTGGTACTCACCGGTCTTGGTTGTCTCGGTAGGTTCCTGTGTCGGATTCCGCAGATATCAACGCCTGAATTTAACCATTGACCCGTCTGCCGGAAGACACATGGAGTATTGAGTGAAGACCTACCCGGGTTGCTAAAGCGGAACACCGTCGTGTTCTCGTGGAGGCGATCGAGGGCAGCGAGTTGTCGCATTCGGCATTGGTTCAGGCAGGAGACACAATATAATGCTCACCGCCCATAGTAAATAGCGTATTCATTTATAGCTCAAATGTTGACCGCATCTATAAGATTTATTTTTGAAAAACGATGTTTTGTCATATTCTCACTGCCACCACTTAACCGAGAGCTTTATCTTGTAAACGTATAAATGACCTTGACGTTTGACGTTAATATTAGCGTCTGATTAATGTCGTTAGCATAAGCGTTTTGACAGGCGCCTGGACTATACACATCAGTGTTGCACCCTGGTGAACGTCATATTTTTAGAACAGCCTTTCAATAGTATCGTGTCACAATTCTACTGTTATAATAATATGTGAAAAGAACAAACAGATTTAATATCTTTGATAAATAAAGGAAAGTAACTATCCATATTTACAGGTGAATACAGTATGGTTATCAATTATTATATGGAAATTTGTTATTAATATTCTTTATTATTTGTAGCTGAGCGTGTACAAACAGTTTTAGTGGCTCCCCTAGTAATCAGAGCGTCGCTCATGCACGATAATGTATGTAATGAACGCCGCCGGTAACACAATACATTTTATTGACTTTTATAGGTAGTGTATTGATTCACTCACATTAAATTACGGCAATACTGGTTTATAATAAATTAAATACATTGATCGAAAGACAGATTGATTACAGTGGGAGCTTAAAATAAATGGGATGTAAGAATGAACGATTTTACATAATATGGCTTATAATAGCCGAATCATTTATTTCGAAATCATTCAATATCAGTAGCCAAACCAAATGAAATTTATTGATATCATCTGTCTGTATAGACATAAAAGGCGAGGCCCTGAAACACATTTAATTTGATTTTCCTCACAGACTCATCAACGCTCAACCCAAACCCTTGGACCATTTACGCTTAAATTTCGACAAAGGTTTTTTAAACATATTTACAAAGAATAAAAAGAGGTTTTCGAAAATTCACCCCCTAAGGGGTTAACCCGGACCGAACCCGGACGGTTTGTGCGTTCGGATAATTTGTAACGCAAGGCAAAAAAGGAAGACGGGGATCCTAAGTTAATTTCACACGGGTGAAGCTGCTGGTAGAAACTAGTTTTATGTAAGAAGGCACAAAAGTCATTTTTACATGAAATGACAATACCTACACGTATCATCAAATGACGTGATCTATTTGATACAAAAATATTAATAAAAAATACTTTATTCACAACTTCTGATAATATTATAACTTAAGTGGACTCGGGTAAGCCATGAATATCAGCTCAGTTTACACGCACGACTTTATATTTTAGCAGTACCCACATGAACGTGAAAATCAATTTGGTACCATTAGAAAAAAATACATTTCACACAATATTAATATATGCCAAGAAGCTCGTGAGTCCTCCGTCGCACCGCACAGGTCAATTCAAGGTTAAGCAAAGCTTATTGAGGTCAGTCTGCGGACGGTGACCGTCTCTTATTTACACAACGAGGCTTATCCGTGCCTCAGCAAGTATAATAAGCCATTGATCCCAATATATTGTAGATTAGAAAATCCTGGGTGATTGTTATAAACGCTAAAATAGCATGACCTCGTAGTCGGCACGTGTGCTACGGCGTAGCAGTGCTACGCATAGTCTACCAATGTGCTACGCAACATCTACAAATAAACAAATTATAGAGGAGTAACTTCCATTGCATAATTAGGCAGGTCCACGAGCTACAACGTAGTACTGCTACGAAAAATCTACGAATTAAAACAACAGAAGCACAACATCGACTGGCCTGTTGGTCTAGTGGTTAGTGGCCCTGACTGCTATGCCGTCGGTCGTGGGTTCGATTCCCACCCAGGACAAATGTTTGTGTGATGAGCACGTTCATTTGTTCTGTGTCTGGGTGTCATTTATCTATAATATGTATGTATTTAGAAATATATAAGTATGTTTATCAGTTGTCTAGTACCCATAACACAAGCTCTGCTTAGCTTGGGACTAGATGGCGTTGTGTGGAAAGTTGTGGAACATATATTATAACTTCCATTCATATAAATAGGCGGGTTCATGAGATACGGCTTAGCAGTGCTACACATAATCTACGAATGAAGACAACAGAAGGGCAACTCTTACAATATGCAGACCCCGCGGTTTACTGGTTCCAAAACTTGATGCATTAGTAATGTTCGGGGCGGTTGACAATATTCGGGAGTAGTCAAGTTTTTTGAAGTCGAATCCAAAGCGACCCGCGTTGATAGTATTAATTTAATACGATGTAAAGGTTTTTGTTTTAAACGGCCATAAAAATATTATATTCGGAATGTATAATTTCAGCCAGTCTTACAAGGTTATCGTAGGCTGTTCTAAAAATTGGCATTATACTACATACGTACTTTTGGACGGACGTATCTTAACTATTTAAATCTATGGCAATTTCTGTACTTTTAAGAACATTTGCATTTAAATATTAGTCTCAATATCTCAAAAAACTTCTAAATACCAGATTTTTCCAAGTATTAAAATTGATATGATCATAACCACATCATAACGTCACTTTTCTACTTTCAATTGGGCGAAATTGCTTAAAGACAAGATGAACTTGTCACGGTTGCAAAAATGACTGTCATTGAATTTTATTTAACAATCAAAGTAGGTAATTTAAAGGCTACGTCTTTGAAATTTAAAAGATCTGTTAATTAATGATACCTTGTTTACTAGAAAAATATAGAATTTTATACTAATTAGCGTTCTTACAATATATGGCGAATATGCTGCCGTAGATACAAATAAAAACTTCCATTTAAATAATTTTAATTCAAATTTACAATAAAATCAGCAAGAGCGCCGACATCAAAGACTTGAATAATTATTCGTATACAAAAACCTTAATTAACTGACAGGCTCTATTAACGTATGAACAAACAGGAGAATTTTAATCTAGTACAATAATTAAAACATACAAAAAATAGTACTCGACTTACACACCCATCTACATACATACAACTCATTACTTTTTTACATTTATTTTAAAGTTAAATTGTTCTTAGGGTTCCGTACCTCAAAAGGAAAAATCAGAATACTCTTAGGATCACTTAGTTGTCCGTCTCTATGTCTGTCAAGTCCCATACAGGGTCTTGACTCGGGAACACGACCCCTTCGTGTTCCCGAGTCGAAATTAATATCATATTCTCAGGTCTGCGCTCAGTTGAAGCTGTGCTAAAATAAAACTTGTAAGTTAACGAAAACATAAGATACGGCTGTTCATGTCGCAAAAAATGTACATTTAGACACTCAAGGGAATCAAAATTCATAGGGTACTTCCCGTTGACCTAGAATCCTGAAATTTGGCAAAAAGTAAAGTCTCATGACACAAATATACGAAAAAGCGAAAAAGTCTGAAAGCTGTAATTTTTTCGTCACCACATACATGAAAAAAGTTTTTTGTAATACGAGAAAAATCTTCAAGACTCGAAAATGTTTTTATAGGCAAGTTAGTATGAAACCCCCTAATGCGCGAGTCCGACTCACCCTTGCCCTGTTTATTTTTATCTTATTGTCTTTTTATTATTCAACTTGCTTTATTATACATCGACGTAAATAAATATTATAAACCGAATTACCACATGTCCGCTAAACTCCATGAAATTTTAATTTAAGCGGGAACTACATTAGACCGGCGCTCGCGTGGGTCACGCCTGATTTATACGTCGCGTGGCGTCGATCTAATGTAGCTCTAATAGTCTAGTAGCCATATAAAATGTATGGAGATCGACGTGCCTAGATACGTGGGCTACGTGTGCTCAATGTAGTTCTACTTTTAATGATATCACAACTCTGGTCTTCAAGATAAAGTTTCTACCAAGTTAGTGTACCACTAACCAAAAAAAGTGCTGTCTAAATACAGACAGATAATGATTCTGTGCTAGTTTAGGGTATTTTCAGTAAAAATGAACAAACAAAAGCCATTCTTTTTCTTGTTATTTATTCAACAACACCTTTTGATTCAAACATAAGCGAAGATATTCAATTCGTTTGGTTATTTTGAAACATCTTGGTGTTTCCAAATCTCTTGATTTTTCCAAAGATATTTTCGTCTGAAGATTTTCCGCCAATTTCCTCAAAAACGATGGCATCTACACGAGTTTACTTACACTTAAATAAAAGCTTTCAACGGGTTTGTGCTAAAGGATAATGATAAGGGAGCTCGCTCCTTAATTTTCATTCATTACAACGCCTTTGTAAAACAGAGGGGTGATAAAAGCTGACAATAATGTATGTAAACAAATTAATTTGAGGGTTAAAGGGTTAAGCCAAAAATCTGACAACCAGGAATTACGAGACATCTATTTATGATAGCAATCTGCTAGCTTAAACACAACTGGATACCATGCTTTGATTACAGAATCGTAGCCATGGCTTTAGACAAAGTCGTTTACAAAAGAGTCTTTCTTTTTTAAGCAAATATATTTTATTTACACATAAACACTTAAAAGTAAAGGTGCTACTTATTATTTTGCCAGCGACTTAGTTCGTTAGTTCGTTTTCATAAAAAACGTTAAAAACCGTTAAACGGTAACTTTGTAGTTTAACGCTTTTAATAATAATAATCATCATCATCTGCCTAGCCTTTTCCCAACTATATTGGGGTCGGCTTCCAGTCAAGCCGGATTTAGCTGAATACCAGTATTTTACGAGGAGCGGCTGCCTACCTGACCTCCACAACCCATTAACTGGGGTAACACGGTACTTCATGGCAAGACTGGAGTCAGATTTACTAGCTTCTGACTATCCGTAACGACTGCCAAAGATCTACAAATGACAGCCGGGACCCACGGCTTAACGTGCTTTCAGAGGCACGGAGGAAACTCGTTATGTTAAGATGGTCACCCATCCACAGACCAACCTTGGCAAGCGTTGAAGATCGACCTGAACCTTGAAGATCGACCTGTGCGGCTGTTATTATCTAGCCACGAGCTCCTCCTGTAAATAAACTATACAGTAATCGAAAAAAAAACAGTTATTAAAGTAAAATTTGTTAACATTTTTCTGTGCGAAGATGAATTTTAATAATAATAATGTTACGCCGTGAAACTTGAGTACGCTATATCTTCGACGGAACCAAGGGTAGCATCAAATAATTAAAACGCATTGCTGTGCGAAGCTTCGAGAATAGGAGTACATACTCAGGCCTGGCAAATTCCAGAAAAGTCCGACATACGCTATTATTATTAGATAACATTCAGTAGGTAGTTATGTGGGTGGATAAGGGAATTTGTACCTTCCGGTATTAGCAATAGAGTCGAAATTCGCATGTAAGGTGGTAGATAAGTACCTACTTACGAGAGTAATAATAATGATTTATGGCCTCCCGATGCGACTATTTTGTGCTAGAATGTCCTTGAAACGTCGGTATCGAGAAATTTCGATGACTTCGCATATAAATACGGGTCTCCGGCTAGAAGCAGTTCAGTTTGATTTCGTCAGTGATACAGAGCGAACTACCTAAGTGTGTGAAGTGATACCTAGCGACCTAAGCGATACTAAACGGAACTCTGAGTGTTTATAGTGATTGGTTATTTGTTGATTGGACTAACTTGTCATTGTTTTGTGGTGAATAAAGTTATCTGCTAGTAAACCGGCATTTAATTACTCACGTTCGTAACAACTGGTGTCAGAAGTGAGATGCCATTACTACAGAGGGACGACGAACAGGGACCACGAACAAGGAGGCAAGTGGAGATGGATGCTGCACGTCTACGTCTGGAAGCGGAAGATCGGGCTGGTATGGGAGCAATGGCAGCTGCTGAGGCGCCAACAGGGCCATCCTCGGAAATGAACCTCGCCGCAGTGTTGGCCGCCATGCAAGCTAGTATGGAAGCTGCCCGCCGCGAACAGGAAGCAGCCCGCCGCGAACAGGAAGAAGCCCGCCGCGAACAGGAGGCTAACCAGCGTAAGCTCCAGGATCTAATCGCGGCTAACCAGGAAGAAGCCCGCCGCGAACAGGAGGCTAACCAGCGTAAGCTCCAGGATCTAATCGCGGCTAACCAGGAAGAAGCCCGCCGCGAACAGGAAGCAGCCCGCCGGGAACAGGAAGCTGCCCGCCGCGAACAAGAGGCTAACCAACGTAAGCTCCAGGACCTAATCGCGGCTAACCAGGAGGAAGCCCGCCGGGATCAAGAGGCTAAGCAGAACCTAATCCTCGAAAAAATCGATCACGGCCTCGTCACGTTGGGCGAGAAAGTGAAAAATCTCACCTTAGAGGTCAAGGAGGTTTCCGCCCGAGCTGATAGCCTCGAAACCAGAATGGAAGATCGCCTGCTGGACATCAACAAAAAAATTATCAAGCTCGAAGCACGCGAACCCGTTGCTGTTAGCGCACCATCGCACACCCACTGTGCATCAGCCGCAAAATTTGATATGCCGCGTTTTGATGGCACGTCGTCCTGGACGGCTTTTAAGTACCAATTCCAAACACTGATCAAGACGAACCGCTGGGATGATGACCAGTCTTTCGCGGCGTTAACTTTGGCCCTACGAGGGGACGCTCTGCTGGTCCTAGAAAACCTTCCTCCAGACGGCAGGACGTTGGAGCGTCTAATGGAGGGACTAGACACTCGCTATGGTGACAAGCACCTCGAACATGTTTTCCGCGCGCAACTTCGCGAGAGAACGCAGAGGTCGAACGAGAGCCTTCAGCAGTGGGGAGTAGAGGTTGAACGGCTGGTCCGGCGGGCATACATGTCGATGACACCGGAGATGGTGGAAGTAAATCTGGTGCAAGCATTCATCGACGGTCTACGGGATACTGAAGTCAGGGCTACGGTGCGACTCGGACACCACCAAACTCTGAATAGTGCGATGGCCCACGCTTTGGAAGTGGAAGCCGTACGACAAGACTCACGTATGCACAGAGTTCGGGAAGTGGTGGTGTCACCTTCAGTGCAACCACGTTACCGAGAAGTGGCTTCGTCGGCAAAGTCCCGCTATATTCCGACGTGTTATGGATGTGGAGAAAAAGGGCACATTCGTACTGATTGCCCCAAGAGGAAGAGGGGAAGTGTGGACTCCGGAACTCAAGTTGAAGAGGAGGAACTCAAGAAAACCGTGCGCGAGGAGGAGGAGCTCAGACGTCAAGAAGAAGTGTCCCGTGCAGCCGCCGCGGCCGAAGCCCGTTGTCAAGAAGCGGAGCGCGAGGAACGCGAGCGTCGCCGCCAGGAGTCGGAGCTGGCCGCCATGCGCGAGCGACATCTGCGCGAGAGGGTCGCGCACATCAGCCAGACTGCGCACGGACAGAAGATGTTGTCTAACATTAACGAGGAGTTCAACTTTGTGACGGAACATCGTAGTGGAAAAGGGCATAACAATGCTAACGCCCTATCGCGACGTCCATGTAATGAGGACCGTAGACATTGCCAGCAAAATAAAGCCCGGGAACAGGTGAACTTAATTAGGGCTGAAGGCAACTTTAAGAAGTCCCAGGAAGAAGATGACGATATTCGACCTATACTGGACTGGAAGCGTAGTGGAACTAGGCCTCAGTGGAATGAAGTATCGTCACATAGTCCTGTCACAAAGAGCTACTGGGCACAGTGGGACAGTTTAGTCCTAGAAAATGACGTGCTTTGTAGGAAATGGGAATCGAACGATGGCAAGGAGGTGACCACACAAGTGATAGTACCACGACGTGAAGTGGTCCCCCTGCTTCAGAAGATACACGATGGCGCTTCTGGTAGACACCTGGGAATCAAGAAAACTCTACTGAAAGTGAGACAGCGGTATTACTGGCTCAATTGTAGAGAAGACATAGAGCAATGGTGTCGGAAATGTACAGCGTGCGCATCCGTGAAAGGACCACAGACTAGGAGCAGGGGCAAGCTTCAGTTGTACAATGTAGGAGCCCCATGGGAACGCATTGCCATCGACGTTGCTGGACCTTTCCCAGTGACAGATGACGGAAACAAATACATAGTGGTGATACAGGACTATTTCACAAAGTGGCCTGAAGTTTTCGCCATACCCAATCAGGAAGCGACCACAGTGGCGAAAAAGGTGGTCGAAGAAGTAGTATGTCGGTATGGCACACCTTTGGAGATCCATTCCGATCAAGGCCGCAACTTCGAATCTGCGCTGTTCCAGGAAATGTGCACTCTTCTGGGGATTTACAAGACACGCACAACACCTGCGCACCCACAGTCGGACGGAATGGTGGAGAGGTTTAACCAGACCCTGGAGAATCACCTGGCTAAGGTTGTCGATGACCATCAGAAAGATTGGGACCGGTATATTCCACTATTTCTGATGTCTTATCGATCAGCAGTGCATGATAGCACGGGCCATACCCCAGCAAGAGTGAATTTCGGCAGGGAGATGAGACTTCCAGTCGATACCATAACCGGCGTGCCACCTGACAAGACTAAGCCAGTTACGGACTTCGTAAGTGACCTCCAAGATCAATTGGATGAAGTGCATAAACGAGTGCGTGAGAATAGCCTGCACACCAGCGTTAAAATGAAAACTCGATACGACCGCAATGCCAACGCCAAGGGATTTGAGGAAGGTGCACTGGTTTGGCTCCACAACCCACTTCGACGAAAAGGGAAGTCGCCGAAACTTCAAGCTCGATGGGAGGGACCCTACACCGTGATAAAAAGGATCAACGACGTTACCTACCGCATCAAGAAAGGGTTACGAGGGAAACCTAAGGTAGTCCACGTGGATAGATTGGCGCCGTATCACGGATCTAATAATGCTCGGGACGAGCATGACTAAGAGGGGGGCACTGTTACGCCGTGAAACTTGAGTACGCTATATCTTCGACGGAACCAAGGGTAGCATCAAATAATTAAAACGCATTGCTGTGCGAAGCTTCGAGAATAGGAGTACATACTCAGGCCTGGCAAATTCCAGAAAAGTCCGACATACGCTATTATTATTAGATAACATTCAGTAGGTAGTTATGTGGGTGGATAAGGGAATTTGTACCTTCCGGTATTAGCAATAGAGTCGAAATTCGCATGTAAGGTGGTAGATAAGTACCTACTTACGAGAGTAATAATAATGATTTATGGCCTCCCGATGCGACTATTTTGTGCTAGAATGTCCTTGAAACGTCGGTATCGAGAAATTTCGATGACTTCGCATATAAATACGGGTCTCCGGCTAGAAGCAGTTCAGTTTGATTTCGTCAGCGATACAGAGCGAACTACCTAAGTGTGTGAAGTGATACCTAGCGACCTAAGCGATACTAAACGGAACTCTGAGTGTTTATAGTGATTGGTTATTTGTTGATTGGACTAACTTGTCATTGTTTTGTGGTGAATAAAGTTATCTGCTAGTAAACCGGCATTTAATTACTCACGTTCGTAACAATAATGAGTCTTTATTATTCACTTTCTAAGGTTATTAACTTAAAAACTAATGAGAAAACTGATGAGAGTTCTGTTAATGGCTTTAATGAGTATAATTATGTAAATATATACATAAGTATACATATATTCTGTATAGAATAAATAAATAGTAAGATAAAAAAATTGCACTAGTGAATACATGTCACTACTATTTATTATTACTATTTATTTATTCTTTATGCAAAACACAATTTACCAAGGTGAACTTAATGCCTTAGGTATTCTAAACTATCCGATCGACCCAGGAACCAAACCTCAGACCTCATGCTTAGCAGCAGCGAGGCAATTTTATTCACTTTTTACACCTTTCTTTCTTATATACTAGCTTTTGCCCGCGACTTCGTCCGCGTGAAATAATAGTTCCCGTTCCCGGGGTATTTCCGGGATGAAAACTATCCTATGTCCTTTCTCGGGTCCCAGGCTATACCTGTACCAAATTTCATTCAAATCGGACCAGTAGTACCAGAGATTACCCCCTACATACAAACTTACAAATTTTACCTCTTTATAATATTAGTATAGATTTAATTAGCAAATGGCTGCTCGACGCCTGAGTCCGCCCGCCTGCCTGACCTCGCCAGCTCTCACGCAAATGAAAGGAGTTCACTTATAAGATTACGCGGGTTCGCCTGCGTACCTAATCCTTTATGTGGCCCCTAGGGGACCTGGCAGTAAGTAGACAACTCTTTGTGCAAAATTGCTGCTTCAATATTAGAAATGCTCATACGTTTTGTGAGAATTAGTTATTAGGATTTTATTTTTCTTTTTTTTTTCGGCGTGTTTAGTACCGTGTGGATACCTAGATAATAACAGCCGCACAGGTCCATCTTCGAGATTAAGCAACGCTTGCCAAGGTTGGTCTGTGGATGGGTGATCATCTTAACATAACGAGTTTCCTCCGTGCCTCGGAAAGTACGTTAAGCCGTAGGTCCCGGCTGTCATTTGTAGATCTTTGGCAGTCGTTACGGATAGTCAGAAGCCAGTAAATCTGACTCCAGTCTTGCCATGAAGTACCGTGTTATCCCAGTTAATGGGTTGTGGAGGTCTGGTAGACAGCCGCTCCTCGTAAAATACTGGTATTCAGCTAAATCCGGCTTGACTGGCAGCCGACCCCAATATAGTTGGGAAAAGGCTAGGCAGATGATGTTTAGTACCGTGTGGGACTGTTGATTCTGCCGTATGCTTCATGATCTGCCGCGACCTCGTCTGTCACTGTTTCAGGCCTCCAGCTTTGTGCTACTTGGGCCCACAGATTGTCGAACTTGCAGCAGACATGTCCTACCCAGTCCCATTTAACTTGAGCAGTCTTTTAAGCTACTTAACCTATCAATACCCGCGAAACGAGACACAATAGTAAGACAATAACAACGCGGTCCTATGAGACTGGTCAGGGATTCATGAATTAAACTATCCTGGTTTTAGAGCGCAGTATACGAGTAGTGTTTCGAACTCGATCCGTTAATTTAATACTTAGTACGTGTATACTGCACTCTAGTGCTCGTAAACAATACTTGAGTATTTAATGTCAGTCAGAGACCATGAAAAACCTATAACCCTATGAACTAGGTCAAAACGAGGAGAACACACATCTACTTACATTGTTCAAGAAGCCTTTTAATCTATGTTCAACTTTTCTGAGAAAATAGTTTTAAATTTTCCAAAGAGACTCGCTCGGCCATAAAGATATTGTGTTTTAGTAAAACAATTACATTTTAGGTTTGCGTCAAATAAACGTGTTTCACTTTCTTTTGAAAATTTGACACAAATTGAATTTATAATAAAAGAACGGTTATAAAATAACGAAAGTTTGTGTTTTTTTTAATATTGTATTTCTTTAGTTTGTAAGTAAAACTTTTCAATTTTATTATTTAGTACAAATATTAAATCGCTATCACCCACAATATAAGGGTTGTAATTGTAAAAAAAAAAACACAAAATTTAGACTATACTCCGTCGGTTTAGGTAGTTAACTAAAGGTATGGTATGTTATTTTTAACATAACAATCACAATTTTTTTGAAAGTAACATTTTTTAACCTCTTTGGTTGTTTTTCGCAGTATTTTTTTTTTATTTGGATGGTTTTGTTTAATATCGATAGTACCTTCACTTCACTTTAATCGTTTAATCATACGCTATGCACCACGGTCCCTCGTTTGTCTATGACATCGACAAATGATGTTGGAGTGGAGCCGTTCGTTCGGGCATCGTGCGACGGTCGATAGTGTATTATTACTCGTACATGTATCACATGCACATTTTTTTATATTGGCTTGAGATTTACGATATATATACTTATTTAAACTAATATATTATAAATGTGAGTAACTTAATCACGCAAAAACGGCTGAATTTTGATTTGGATGAAATTTGGCATGAATATAGCCTTTGAAATGGAAAAGAGCATAGGCTACCTTAAATCTTTATTACAGATCATATTCATAGTTATATTTAATTTATTTATTTAATTTATTTATTTATTTTATTTATTTTATTTATTTTATTTATTTTATTTATTTTATTTATTTTATTTATTTTATTTATTTTATTTATTTTATTTATTTTATTTATTTATTTTATTTATTTATTTTATTTATTTATTTTATTTATTTATTTATTTAATTTATTTATTTTATTTATTTATTTATACAATTACGAGTGAATTTTAAACAATTTGGGCACGAAAAAATGTTCTCAGGATAAATATAATACACACACACACGATAACGTCGATGTTCATGTCTTTTCGTGTTGTTTTTTTATTGGCACAGCATCACAGCGGACCGTAACAGAAAACCAACGCTACGTTATTTATTGTTTTTAAATAACACAACATGTCGTGTTTGTATTTTTTCATAGGTAGGTATAGTTAGTTACAATAAATTCTTGTCTGTGGCATAACTAAGTAACTATGTTCTTTTCTACTGCAACAAACGCTTTAGAGAAAATAAATATATATCCAAACAAATGGCGATTCCGAAGAAATGTAATAAAAAATGGAACCATTATGATAATTTAAGTACCTTCCTACTTCATTGCGAAGCTGCTGAATGTGCTGACTAGACACACACTGTCCCTCCCTAACAGTTCATATCGCACTTTATATGTTTTCCTGAATCCTCATTTTTTCCGGGCCCCTCGTCTAAGAACCTTGCTCGGACTAACACGTACATTTATAAAAATATAACTCAGGTAAGACGAGCCGTTCTCATGCGATCGAGTTAGGCACGAATGAGAAATACGATAATGCTGTTTTAATTTATATTTATAACGTGGGTATATATGTCGCAGGTTTTTCATAAAATTAGGTTTTTGATCAAAAACCTAGGTTTTTGATGAAAAACCGGAAGATGACCCATATTAAACTCAATTTCATCATAAACCTGCGTCAATCCAGATTTTTGATCAAAAATCTGAACTAGTTTGGGTTTATGATAAAATTCCTCTTCCGTAATAAGTTTCTCTAATAAGTCTGTTGGAATGTGTGTTTTCAGTCCTATTTTAGACTCTGTGCCCAACAAAGCCTTATATAGTGTTCTTTGAATGGTCCTATGAAAGGGAGAGTTTTTTTTTTAAATTGGACAAAGTAACATCCCATGGACCATTTTTGATAAATAAATAATTGTTTTCTTTCTACTAAGTTGCAAATGATGATGGATTGTTTTATTTATTTCATTTAAATTGATTTATTTGTCATAAAACAAAGCTAAACTGTGGTTTTGACAACAACTTTATCATAAACCTAAACTAGTTCAGGTTTTTGATCAAAAATCCGGATTGATACAGGTTTATGATGAAATTGAGTTTAATATGTGTCATATTCCGGTTTTTCATCAAAAACCTAGGTTTTTGATCAAAAACCTAATTTTATCAAAAACCTGCGACATATAGATTAGTTGACAACTCCACGCTTCGAAATGTTTTGGAACTCGGATTTCATGACACTCTCTTCATATCATGGAAAGTTTGGAATCAAACTATGTTAAGAAGCAAGTAAAGCCTAGTGGCCTACACCTAGCAATACCTACGCTATAAAGAAAAAATATAATCCTAAACTAGTCGCATACTCCGTGTTTTAATGTTCCAAGTGTTGTACCTATTAAATATTGTTGTCTGGGGCCGCACTGTGACATATATTGAAGCTAGGGCTGCTAACTTTTTATCAATAAGCATAATTACTTTCTTAATAACAAACTGTTTTACTTTTTGCGAAACGAACATTTCATTGATTTAAAATATGTTCATAAAATATATAATAAAAAGCAGTATTTAGAGTCGAAATAACAAAGTAGAAAATGTTATCTGTTGCTGTCAAAATGTCATAGTTTATTACGTTCGTAGATTATAAAGTACTCGTATAACTCCGCACCCTACTTATATTAGACTAGCTTTTGCCCGCAGCTTCGCCCGCGTACATAAAATATAGTCTATGTCACTCAGGAATACAGCAACTTTCTATTGGTGAAAAAAGTTTAGCAATCGGACCAGTACTTCCACAGATTACCTCATACAAACAAAAAAACAAACTTTACCTCTTTATTATTATTATATTCATTCTCCTTTAGTTGCGAGACTAAGCAGACGTGTTTTTATGTGTTGATTCTTATGATATTGTTTTAATAATTACGAATAATGTTATTGCAATATTTTTGCGGAGTAAGTTTGTTGTGAAAGTGCCGAGCGTGACTAATATTTATACTGCTGTTCGTTGTGCAAGATGAACTAGATAGATCTTGTATACATAATCAGCGTTTTCAGTGTTAGAAGTATGTCTAACACAGGAGATAGCCCTTTTGGCCGCAGCCAATTGTTACGACGTAGTCCCCCTCCGACGCCATCACCAGCTGTTCAAAACCAAACACGAGAACCTATGCCGCCAGCACCCACGGAGTACGAGCTACCAAATGAAGTTATCCCTACGTCCGAGATTCAGAAATGGCTTGGTTCAATCGACACAATTTTGAATGAAATCTGCACGATTGTGGGAGACGGAAAAATGAATTCCGAACAAAAACTCCGTGTGTCCGATCTTTGTCGAAAAGTCTACAACGGGACATCTCAGATGGCCGTGTTGTACCAATCGCTGAAGCAAAAGACAATCCATGCGCACACCACTATACAGCACCTGCAAGAGCAGCAGAATGTTTCGGAATCTCTTTGTCAGTTCAAAGAAGCCATGGAAACGAAAATGAGCCGAAATCAAGCAGAAACTAGCTCCTACGCTAACATGGTGAAAAAAGGAACTGATAAATTTATTCGCCCGGTAAATATTAGCTCGGTCGCTATATATCCCAGCGATAGAACTAAAACCAGTGAAGATACCAAGTCGTTGGTCCAAAAAATTATCTCGCCTGAGGAATTGAAGCTCCATGTCCGCGGTGTTATCATTCGAACGGATAACAAAGAGGACATAAATAAATTAAAAAGCTCGGAGAAGCTAGTTTCTTCAGGCCTTAAGGTTGAAGAACCGTCCAAACGTCGTCCAAGGATTGCGGTAATTGGTGTCCCAGTAGCCCTGACGGAAAAAGAGGTTTTCGAATGATACTATACGTCCGGATAATCATATACGTCCAAAATTTGAGTGATAAGTTGCCGAACGTTACTCGTGAGTCCTTCTTGGAAAGTTTGAAGCTGAGCCATAAGTCAGGGAAGAAAGAACGACCTACTTGCAATTACATATTGGAGGTTCCTGCAAATGTTCGGAAAATCTTGGTTGATCAAGGCCGAATCTTCATAAATTGGACATCGTGTCCTGTGAAGGATTTCACTATTGTGACCAGGTGTTTTAACTGCCAGCAGTTCGGACATGCAGCCAAATTTTGTAGAGAATCCAGCGCTACCTGCAATCTCTGTGGTGAAACAGGACATTCATTCAAGGAATGTAATAGTAAAAGTTCTCCGCCTCAATGCGCGACCTGCAAACGTTTCAAGCGGAAAAACGATCATCCAACAGGTGATGTAAATTGCCCAGCACGTAAATTTGCAGAGGACAATTACATTAATTCCATTGACTATGAGGGCGCCTAGAAGCGCCGCCGATTTACTAGTTTATTTAGCACATAGATAGTAGGTTAACTTCTATATATAATTTTCTTTAGATGGCTCATCAGCTTATTAGTGATCTCGATCGGTTTTCCGTGTCTGAAACTAAAGTCTATAATGTTGAGGAGTGCAAAAACCTAGTTTTTAACGGGGACAAAACATTGACCTTACTTACACAAAATATACGCAGTATTACTCGTAATTTTAATGGTTTTCAAGTTTTGTTACAAAATCTTGATATATGCTGTGACATTATCGTTCTAACAGAATGTTGGTTATCCAAGCAAACGGCCAATTTACCAACTCTTGATGGCTATAATCTTCACAAAAGTGATAGAACGTTCAACCAGAATGATGGTGTCGTCGTTTATATTAAAAATAATTTAAAAGTCTTAGTAGAGGAACCCCTTTTTTCAGACTGCAATTGCTTAGTAATTAAAATGTTGCCCGATACAGTAATAATGGCTATTTATAGACCACCATCCCAAAGTATTGATGGGTTTTTGGACTCGCTAAACAGTAACTTAAACAAATTGCTTCTATTGAGCAATGCAATACCTTGACAATTGATTTTGCCAATAACTTGGCAGCAAATAATGACAACAATATTGATTTAAATTTAAATTAGAAGTTAAGACAACAGAGGCAATCTCTGGCTTACAAAATATGAACATGCTGAACGAAAATTATTCCACTAATGTTTTAAAATCTAAAAATAATATCAACCTGGTGCATCAAAATATTCAAGGCTTAAAGAACAAAGATTTAGAAATAGAACTGTTTATGAATTGCAATAATATTAATATTCTTTGTATAACTGAACATTGGCTTAAAAGCCATCAGTTAATGTTTAATTTTAGTAATCACCAGATTGGTAGTTCGTTTAGCAGAATTGATGCTATCCGTGGTGGCTCATTGATTATAATAAGTAACCACCTGAAATATAAAGAACGGAAAGATATTGTAAGTTTATCTGTTGAGCGGTCAATTGAAATAGCCTGTATTGAATTGGAACAGTTTATTGTATTAAGTGTGTACAGACCCCCTTCTGGATTGTATGACTGCTTTGAGAAGGTTATGGATGAAGTGTTTCATAAGATTTGTAAGTCAAACAAGTACATAATCACTTGTGGTGACTTTAATGTTAATTTATTAGAAAAGTCTAGTTTATGTAGCAAAATTATAAGCCTATTTCAGTCCTACAATCTTGTTAACTTATTTTTGGAGCCAACAAGAATAACTCCTACTAGTGCCACATGCATAGATAACATTTATACAGATGTTGTACCAAGCAATAAACAAATTATAAATTTACTTGATTCTGATCACTGTGGTCAATTGATTACTTTTCAAAACCCTAATATCATAGTGTCTAAAAAGAATATCACTGTTAACCCAAAAACTGCAAGTCGCTTAGAAAATTTTAAAACTAAACTCATTGATAATTTAGTACTGTCGCCAAATTTAACGGATATCAGTCATCAATATGAAGACTTTTTCAATATGTACTGTAAGCAATATAATTCGATCTTTATACCTAAGACTATTGCAGTTAAGGGTAACGTGTCTTTTGGTGAATGGGCTACTATTGGTATTCATAAAAGTCGAACTCGGCTTTATGAGTTGTATGATGAAAAGATTCATGTTAATACTGCGGAATTTAGTTTATATGTTAGAAATTATTCAAAATTATTTAAAAAAGTATGCTCTGTTGCAAAGTCGCGTTACTTGAGTTCCAAAATTAAGAATAGCAATAATATAATTAAAACGACTTGGAATATTATAAATAGTGAAACTGGAAGGTCTAGAAAATCATGTAGCGACTATAGCCTTATAATTGATGACGTTGTAATCAAATCGGACTCTCAGGTAGCAGCGGCTTTTGAAAACTTCTTCTCAGAGATCCCCATACTAACAACAAAGTCTCTGAACTCATCACCCACTGCTGCAGAGTCCCTACTTAAAGAAAATGTTGAAGTTTGCGATTTTGATTTTAATTTCGATCATGTGACTCCTGCGGACATAATTAAAACTTTTAACACTCTGAATGTAAAAAAGACCACAGATCTATGGGGAAATTCTGTGGATGTTGTTAAAACCATTATCAACGTTGTAGCTCCTAGTCTAGCACTAATTTTTAATAATTGTATTGATTGTGGACAGTTTCCTGATTTAATGAAGTGTAGTAAAATAATACCATTGTTTAAAACGGGTAGTACTTCTGACCCCACGAATTATAGACCCATTTCAGTACTACCTACCTTTAGTAAAATATTCGAGAAACTCATTTTAGAGCAATTACAAAGATTTTTCAATAGACACAAATTGTTACATACTAAACAATTTGGTTTTACAAGGGGTCGTTCAACAACCGATGCCGGGGTTGAACTTTTAGGTCATATTTATGATGCATGGGAAGACAAATGCGATGCTCTGGGCATTTTTTGTGACTTATCCAAGGCATTCGATTGTGTTCTCCATGAAACTTTAATCAGGAAGCTTCGCCATTACGGGATCCGGAACTCCTCTCTGAATCTTCTTACTTCTTATCTGAGTAATAGGATTCAGACAGTCGATGTAAATGGGAAAAGATCTCCCGGATCCGTAGCAAAAATGGGTGTCCCTCAGGGCTCAATTCTTGGCCCCTTTTTGTTTCTTATTTATATAAATGACTTACCTTACCTCATCAAGGATAACCATAATATAGTGTTGTTTGCAGACGACACTTCACTTTTGTTTAAAATGAAACGTCAACAGACGGTTACTGACGATATAAATGTAGTTCTTTCGAAAATAATACACTGGTTTAATGTAAATAACCTCCATCTTAATGAAAAAAAAACAAAGTGTATTAAGTTTACCATGCCACATGTTAGGCAAGTAAACACTAGTGTACTAGTTAAAGGTAAAGAGTTGAGTCCTGAAGATGCAACAGTGTTCTTGGGCATAACTCTAGATGCTAAGCTTCAGTGGGGCCCACATATAGACAAATTATCGAAGAAACTTAGCTCTGCAGCTTACGCTGTTAGACAAATAAGAAATTTAACTGATGTAGAGACAGCCCGTTTAGTTTATTTTAGCTATTTCCATAGTGTCATGTCGTACGGTATTCTACTGTGGGGAAATGCCGCCGATATCCAGACAATTTTTGTTTTGCAGAAAAGGGCTATTCGTTCGATTTATAAATTAAGTCCCAGATGCTCCCTCAGAGATAAATTTAAAGAAATTAATTTAATGACTGTGCCTTCACAGTATATTTATGAAAATATCTTGTACGCCCATAAAAACAAAAACATGTTTAAAAAGTACAGTGATATTCACAATTTTAATACCAGGAACAAACATAATTTTGTTGTTCCTGCAACCAGGCTCAAAAAAATAGGGGGTTCATTTAGATGTCAATGTATACGCTTTTATAATAGGCTTCCTAGTCATATGCAAGAACTAAGCCTTAATAAGTTCAAATCTTTTGTTAAGCGAAAACTTTGCCAAAAGGCTTATTACACTGTAAAGGACTACGTTGAGGACGTAAAGGCTTGGGATTGACCCGCTCCAGTGCGCACTACAACTGTTGTCTTATCTTCTTATTTTATTTTGTTTTCGATTGTACTATTTTACAATTTGAAATTTATTTATTACAATTTGACATTGTAAAATAATTTTTACTTTACAATTTGACATTTTTTTAATTATTATTTTTTTTATTTCTGTTTAACAAAAATGCTTAATTTGTTAAGTATTACACTTTGTATTATTTTGTTTTCTTTTTTTGTGAATGTGAGGACTATGTGGATTGCTTTTTTATTTTTATTTTTTTTTAGTCATTTTAACTTATGTCCGGCAATTCGAGTGTTTTCTGTGGCCTAACCATTATGTCCTCTCTTTGGTATTGTTCGTCAAGTCGTAGAGCTCCTTAGTAGTCCTGAGTTGAGCTTTGCGAATAATGACAAATGCTTGCACTGACTGGACAGGTCCACTCAAATTTGCATGGTTCTTTCTTCAAAAGGCCATCTCGGACACTAATCTGCATGGTTCGCATATGACTTACTTACATGTTGTATGGACTTTAAAAGAGACTGTGACCCCTGAGTTTGTTTCGGTGTTTCTTCTCAGGGTAGTCAGTTAGGAAACACCGGCCTCATCTAGTAACAAAAAAAAAAAAAGTCCAAAAAAAAAAATTGACGTGTAAAAGAGTTTGAAAAAACCTATTTGCAGAATAAATATCATTTATCATTTATCATTTATCATTTAAATTATCCTCGTTTAAAAACATCATACTGGTAGGAGATATCAACATAAACATTGCTGCCGAAAAACTTGATACTCTTTCTCATAACTACCTGAATATTTGCTCTTTTCATGGATTATTACCAGCTCATTATCACCCAACTCACCAGAGCGGCTCTTGTCTGGACCATATCCTTATAAAATTGCGGAGTCTTTCCAAAACCTTAGTTACTAACTCATCACTAACCGATCATCAAGCTGTTTTACTAACATTGCAAATAACTTCACCTCGAATTAACTGCATGCGCAGCTATACTAAAATCAATATGACGAGTCTTGAAACTGACTTACGCGCTGTTAATTTTGACCCCGTTTACAATTCGCACGATCCAAATATTTCTTTACAATATTTTATCGATGTGTTGCAATCTACGATAAGGAAAAATACTTTTACTAAAGTAACACCTAAAAAATATGGTAATATTAAACCGTGGATTACGCCCGGACTTGTCCGCTGCATTAGACACAGAGATAAACTCCACCAAAAATTAAAAAATACAACGGGTGATGAACAATTATCAATTATTTACAAACGATATAGGAATTTCTGTAATAACCTATTGAAAAAGCTAAAAAACCAATATGATCAGACTCAACTACAAAAAGCAGGTAAAAACACTAAACTTATATGGAAATTCATAAAAACTAACACTTTTAGGTCAAAAAATCCCGAACCAGCACTTGAGCTTTTATCGTCTGAGCGGAGCCCTACCGAAGCAGTAAATAAAACTAACAACTTTTTCATTAACGTAGGAAAACACTTAGCAGAAAAAATCTTATTTTCTAATAGATCTAGTTCTTCCAGTCATGGCCAAACAAAAACATATGCAATACGAAACTCGTTTGTCTTATTAGATACCGATGTTAATGAGGTAGTCGATATAATAAATGAATTAAAGGAAGTTTGTGCCGTGGGATATGACGACATACCTAATAGCATACTCAAAAGATTTAAATACATCATTGCACCTCCTTTAACTCATATTTTTCAGTTGTGTTTGACCAAAGGAATATTTCCTAAATTGCTTAAAAAAGCCGTAGTCACCCCTGTGTTTAAATCTGGAGACAAAAATTGTGTTAATAATTACAGGCCAATATCAGTTTTAACTGGCCTGTCAAAAATATTGGAAAAAATTATAAACAGTAGATTAGTAAAATACCTTGAAGCTAATAAATTACTTTCTGATCAACAATTTGGTTTTAGGCCTAAAAGGTCAACGAGCCACGCTGTTCACCATCTAACAAATTATATTAGCACAAACCTGGATAATGGCCTGCACACCCTAGGGATCTTTTTAGACCTCGCCAAGGCTTTTGACACAATTTCTTGTACTTTGCTTTTAAACAAGCTGGAGAAGCTGGGAATACGGGGAACACAACTGCAATTATTATCTGATTACCTAAGTGATCGCCATCAGTCTGTAAAAGTGGGTCAATGCATCAGTTCTGAACTTAAAAATACCTGTTTCGGAATCCCACAAGGTAGTATTTTGGGTCCTACCTTGTTCCTTATCTATATAAATGACCTGTGCAATTTGACCCTCGAGAACGGTTTAATTATTTCATATGCTGATGACACAGCTCTACTTTTTACAGCTAAATCAAAAGCTGAGGTATATGAGGTAGCACAAAAGGGTTTAGATATAGTTTCTAATTGGCTAAACAATAATCTCTTAAGTTTAAACACAGATAAAACCAAATACTTAATTTTTACAATGAGAAACACCTATCCAACGCTTACTAATCTAAGCATTCAAGCGCATAACAATTGTGACCTTCATTGTGCTGATATTGCATGTACTTGTCCTAGTTTAGCAAAAACTGACCATATAAAATATTTAGGTATTACGATTGACGCAAACCTAAACTTCCGCAAACACATCGATTTATTATGCAACAGAGTGCGTAAACTAATATACATATTTAAAAACTTACATAGCATTGCCGACTTTAAATTAATTAGACTGGTTTATTTGGCTTTGTGTCAATCTATTATTACCTACGGTATTACGTCATGGGGTGGCGCCGCCAAATCTATCATGCTGCCCTTAGAACGCGCCCAAAGAGCAGTTTTAAAAGTTGCTACTTTTCGTCCCTTTCGATTTCCCACAGACCAACTATACATGGCATGTAAGGTATTAACAGTACGTCAATTATTTGTTTTGAAAGTAATTTTGTTGCAGCATACTAACCTTTATTTTAACCCAATACCATCAGATAGAAGAAGGAAAGATTTGGTATGTACTAACTTTAGAACTAAACATGCTTATGCTCAGAGATTCTACTTATTTTTAGGACCCTACTTGTATAATCAGTTTAACAGAATACTAAAGATCTATAGTTTAAGTTATAATAGGTGTAATTTACTAGTTCAAGAATATTTGGCAAAACAGAATTATGCAGACACGGAAAAACTTCTAGAAATTGTAAAATAAAGCCTCGTTTGTAATATATGTCACTTATTTTAAATAATTATTAAGTTTACCTTATTGGCTACAATATTGTTCGTAAATTTGTTTAAATATAATATCATATTTAATCTAGATTAAAATAATTTTACGTTACTTTTCAGCTTTGATTATATACTCGTCTAGATAGAGCATTGCAAACAAACGACGCACCAAAACTGTCCGCAAATTGCGTGATATGTGTGAGTACCGCTCGTGTACTTATTGTCGATAAACTGTCAACGTGTGCGTATTTAGAGATGCTTGCTCCAAATGATTAACTTCCCCTTTCCCCACTATTTATTACGACGAAAATTAAACGAAATAGGCTGAATAAAATAATTATTTTGTAGATTGAAAAAAGAAAGAAAATACATTTATTTAGCAGACACAATACTCCAGTTGCATGTAAGTATATAAACCAAACAAATAAAAATTATAAAGTCGATTTGCTAGGATGGGATCCGTAGGATATCTGAAACCCAAAATATTCGAAAGTACTTTTGCAGTTATAGATAAGTTATCATTTAATGATCAAATAAATAGTGTAATTTTTAAAATAAAATATGTTTTCCTGATCGAACGATGATGTAATAATATTGTATTTTATCTCCCATAGTTTTGTCAAATCTCCCTAGTAATAAACTGACAACACTGACTAACGAGAATAGCCTACAAAAATACGAATTAAAAATGGTGTTTTATTAAAATATAAGGGGTTAAATAGCAAAACTAACCGATGAAAAGTTATCTTTGTGTTATTATATGGTTTTCCCACATAATTGCGGCATAGTCGGACAGCACAAACCGGCAAAATTAATTATTTTGCGTGAGCACGTAATTGTTTGATGTTTCAAATGACACTGACATAAGGGAGAAGCGAGTCTACCAATTTTAGTAGACTTTATTTGCGCCGTTTAGTACCGTCAATGTGGCATCTAGACGTGTATATAATCAAAGCTTTTCAGTCATTGAAAATATTGTCTTCTTTTTCTTTTTTATTATTATTTAGCATCTATTTTATTTTATTTTTGTTTTTTTTTTAAATGTTACATCTAAATAGATGGCCTGAAACACAGGTTTTTTACTAACCTAGAGCAGGCCGGCTTCATTACAGTTAGAACTAAGACAAAAACTTCATTTGTAATTCATGTAAACCACAATTTTATTGTACTTACATTTTTACTTGAATAAATTATTATTATTATCTCTTTATTTTCTTTTAAATACATATAAATTATATTTTTAAATATTTCTTACAAAAAATAATATAAAAACATTTAAAAATATAAAAAATAGAAGACCACCGATGACGGGACCAGGGTCCAAGCTACCGGTGGTTAGGGCTCCAGAGACAGGAACCTCCTCACAATACGAGCCGTATCAAGGAGTACTGCCTTCTGTATCAGGCCCTTGATCCAACCGCGCAACGACAGCTTCGACAGGTGGTCGTCGAGACTTTTGGCAATTAAACCGTTGGCGGAAACGACAATCGGCACAATGACAGCCGAGTCCACATTCCACATGTCGACAACCTCGTGTGCTAAGTCAAGATATTTACTCTGTTTTTCTTTCTCAGCTTTCAAGAGGTTATCATCATGCGGAATGGTGACATCGATTATCATTGTGCGGCGCGCTAATCGGTCTATCACCACTATATCCGGCTTATTGGCTACAATAGTCCGGTCAGTGATGATAGACCGATCCCAGTACAGCGTGACATGATCATTTTCGAGAACTGGGTCGGGCACATACTTGTAATACGGTACCTCTGATTCCACAAGTTTGTATTTCAAAGCAAGTTGTTGGTGTATAATCCTGGCCACTTGGTTGTGTCTGTGCAAATACTCGCCGTTAGCTAGATGAGAACAACCAGAGATAATGTGTCTAATGGACTCGCCCGGACGATGGCATGCCCGACACACGTCCACCGTCCCGTCCTTTATTATATATCTCCGGTAGTTATTCGTCAAGACAACTTCGTCCATAATCGCACAGACAAAACCTTCAGTTTCCCCAAAGAGGTTGCTGAACCGTAGCCAGGCCACGGATGCCGCAAAATCTACATCAGGCTCATGAAGAGCCCGATAAAAGCGCCCGTGGAGCTCCTTGCTTTTCCATACTTCCTTGCGGTCATCAGTTGTAAGTATCACAGGTTTGCGCCAGTCCTCTTTAGCCATGGATAACGGGGTGAGTCCGATATCCACTGCGACCACATCGCGGTGCATACCCACGTCGGTTTTGAGAAAATATTCTCTGAGGCTGCACACCTCGCGGTTGTGCAAGGTCTTAGCGTTCAAGAAACCTCGACCTCCACACTTCCGCGGGATGTACAGTCTCATCACCGACGATCGTGGGTGATGCATCCGGTTTGCGGTCAGCAATGTACGGACTCGCCTATCCAGAGCATTAAGCTCAGTCTGAGACCATTTGAGTATGCCGAAAGAGTACATTAAAACTGGCATGACCCAACCATTGAAGGCGCGCACCTTATTTCCACCCGATAGAAGGCTGTTTAACACCTTCTTCAGGCGGTTAAAGAAGCGCTCCTGCAATGATTGCTTCATGTCAGCTACTTTAATGCCTAACGCTTCCGACATACCCAAATACTTATAGGTTTCGGTCGAGGAGAGGGATCTAAGGTATATGGAATCCGAGAGTTGAACCCCCTCAGATTCCATAATCTCTCCTCGCTTCACATGCATGACTGCACATTTGTCCACACCAAATTCCATCCTGATGGCACTACTAAAGGTTTCAGTTACCTTCAGTAGTTCCATTAGTCGCAATTTGTTGGGGGCAATGAGTTTCAGATCATCCATGTAAAGAAGGTGAGATAGAACCTGACCACCTCTTCTCAACCGATAGCCCAAGCCTGATTCCTCTAGTAGTGTGCTGAGAGGATTCAGAGCCAAGCAGAACCAAAGTGGACTCAGACTGTCGCCCTGGAATATTCCCCGTTTAATCCATATAGGCTCATCGTCCTCTCGGATTCGTCGACACCCTGGATAGCGAAGGACTGTTTTCCATTGCCCCATACATGACTCGAGGAAGGTGCGTAGAGTTGCATCTACTTTGTACAACTCCAACACCCTCATGAGCCATGTATGCGGCACAGAGTCATAGGCCTTCTTATAATCTATCCAGCATGTCGACAAATCCTTGCGGGATCGACGAACCTGTTGGCTTATGGTCATGTCTATGAGGAGTAGCTCCTTAGTACCACGGGACCCGTTCCTACATCCATTCTGAGAAGCAGACATAATTGAGTTGCTATCTATATGTTGATTAATTTTCGTTCTCAGAATGGATGTAAGAAGTTTATAGACCGTCGATAAGCATGTTATCGGCCTATAATTCTTGGGTTCCGTAGTACTACCTGTTTTATGGAGCAGATGGGTAACGCCAGTTGTTAAAAACTGAGGTAGCGACCCAGACTCTAAGGACGACTGGAATTGAGATGCCAGGAGCGCGTGTGAGCTGCTATACCATTTTAGCCAAAAGTTATGCAGTCTGTCCGGTCCTGGAGACTTCCAGTTCGGTAACGGACGGACTGCTCTGGCTACATCTATTGGACTAATGACGACTTTTTCCATTTCTGGTATAGCATCACACACGCGCTCAACTTCACGCATCCAGCCATTCTCAGTGTGACCGACGGGCACCGACCAAATGCTGCGCCAGAAAGCAGTCGTGGTGTCAGCATCTGGGCAGGTCACGTCAGTCACACTTTGTCTAGGTCGCTCCCAAGCTCTGTATACCCATCTCTCATCGCTCTGGAACATGCGATTCAGCAAGTACCGGTCGACTCTCCGCTTATACCGTCGAATACGGTTGGCCCATGCACAAACTTTCTGCTTCAGGAAGTCGATGCGCTCCGTGGTACAAGATAAGTATTCTCGAGGGCTGATTCCAGTCCCCGAGAACGCTCGTCTCACGTAGCGCATCACACGTGGTCGTGTATTGCCCTCCCTGAAGCAGTGTAGTTTACCAATGAGCACTCTGGCCCCATCAATACGCCTCTCGATCCTATATTGCCAGGCAGGAATGGCAAGCTTTGGTCGGTTAGCTTCATCACAACTTGGCAGTTTTACGTTAGCTAACCGACATGCCGCAATAGCCCCGCAATAGAGGATCGAGTGCGTATCAGTGAGGTCTACGCTGCTCTCGAACACATTCTCAAGCAGCGAGTCCAGAGCACTCACTAGTGCCCTATTTTTTTTGTGCATAGGTAACCGGGGTAGACGAGGTCTAAGAGCGATGGGAGTCGACCTGTACTCACCTAGGGCATCCTCCAGTGCACTCCTCAGTCTATCGTTGCACTGGCTACTTACTGTGTCAACCCTATCATCTGCTTCATCATCAACATGATTGGACTGCGGCAAGATTCTATCCGTAGTCCGTGCTACCGTGGTCTGTGTTGGAGTCGAGATGATATGGTTGATCAGTACCTCTGAGCGCAGCCTATCAAGTGCGGTATCGTCCAATCTGTGATCACGTTGGATAACCCGCACCTGATCCGACAGTCGTTGGGTCGTGACGTTGACGGTTGGTTCCAGTTCCTGAAAAAGAGACAGCATCCTATCACGGTACGCAGTGAGGTTAGTTCCCCCCTCTGTAGCCCCGTAATATGCGCGCATGACGTTCTCGTTCATTGACTGAGTCCATCTCATGCGCTGCACACAACCACCGGCAGCGGGGACCCGGCTCGGGGCCGGATGGCCCCTAGGTCCCAAGCTCTTCGGTGGCCGGCCTCTCCCCGGCCGACGTACAGGTGTTGGCGACGCCGGCGGGGAAAAATACTCTTCGCTCGAGCTCGACGCGGCCGCGGCCGCCGGTGACACGTCTGGTGATCCGGGG
Source organism: Mythimna separata (assembly GCA_030763345.1). Classification (NCBI taxonomy): domain Eukaryota; kingdom Metazoa; phylum Arthropoda; class Insecta; order Lepidoptera; family Noctuidae; genus Mythimna; species Mythimna separata. Next base: position 354,034 of record CM061170.1, read on the forward strand.
TCCGGCGGCGGCGAGGCGGAGCTGAGCGGCGAGTCCGGGGGTGGATGTCGTGCGCGTCGTGCAGCTGCTCTTGTAAGCATCGTTAGGTTTTTTTCATTCTTTGTATTTTCATGATTTTCATCTTCGTTGTTGTGACATCTGTCACCTGTCCAGTTTGCATTTTTTGATATTTACAATATTTCTTCTGGTTTTATTCTTGTAGGTTGTTAATAAATATGTATTATTATTGTTTCTTTATCTTGGTGCGGTGAATTTTGTGTAAATATAGGTGTATATAATTAATATTGAAGATTAAAATACAGCGAATGGAAAAAAACACCCTCTGACACTTAAGTGTTGCCAGCTTTTTATTATTATTATTATTATTATAATATACTATTACTTATATTAGATTACATCTGGCAACCCTTGCTAAAGTCAACATTGTTCTGGAGCGTGAAAAAGAAGCCGCTGATAACTACAAAAAGGATAGACTATCCCTTTTTCACAGTAGAAATATAATGGCATCAGCACGTAATAGTCCCATCATCCCCTGACACTAGAGTGCCATGGCAAATGACCTGTCTGACCCGCCGTGTGCGGAATAACCAAATAATGTCCTGCTTTGCATGTCTATTGGAAGTTATTGGAACTGAAAGTGTATCGAGTTCACAATACCACGCCACGATACATAGGCATTGAGGTAGTGGAGAGGTCTTTATTATATGCCTTGGGGCTTTGTACGTGGTTTAGATTCACCACACTTATATTAGCGCCGGCAAATGAACATAATACGAAAATGTGACGAGTTATCGGGTCGGGTTATCGTAAACCCGAAAAATAAAAGAAGAAGAGCATTTAATCTTTCGTTAATTTCGTTTCTTTATACCTATCATCAGAGAAGACTGGCGGCGTGTTGTGAAGCTTGCCACCAAATAGCTGAAGTGATAACCACGACCACTCTGTCAAGAATGATACCGACGAAGAAAATAAGATAACTATATGGAAGGATTTGTATAATGCATTTGTTCAGCAGTTAGACAGCAATAGAATGATAAGTAAAAACAGATTTGTCTACTTTAAACATAACACACCCGACCCGATCAGGAGGGATCGCAGTCAAGCACTAGTTTATAACAATTAAAAAAAACGTTGTATGTACCATCTTAACAATGAGCTGCAAAACTTTTCAAGATTAAATAGTCTTACTTTCTGTAATTTTCCGCACAATTTTCTTAATTTCTTCTTTGCCTAAGAACATTTTTCTAACAGTTACAAACTTGTATAACAAAAAAGAATTAGCGAAATTATTCCAATCGTTCACGCGGGATGACATGACCAAGGGTATTACAGAGATTCATTTTTACATAATTATATAGATTTTATAGCCTATTAGCCGGTAGTATTTTATAGTCCAATATGCACGTGCCTGTTAAACAGAATTTTAACATGAATTAAGCGCAACTATTAATTGTGCATATTAATGACATGCGGTTTGATTGATGCTAGTCATTAACGGACTATTAAATTAAATTACAATAAAAATTAAGTAATTATTTTAACTGGCTATAATTTGTACCATAATTATAAAGAGAAATCTATATAAAATTGCTTTTTGTTTATAATGAATAAAGTAAAAAAAAAACAGGATTGATTTTGAAAAATCTTTCATAAGTAGTATGCTACATTATCACTGAGTTAGTACATATAGTATATACGAGTATATATTTATACATATATGTAAAACAAAACTTAATTACCTACATAAAAATAATCAATACTTAATTATTCATTCGCCGAAAGTAGGTTTCTTCAAGCAAATTTTGGAACCCTATTTCATTTTCCCATTAGGAAAAGAATGTTGAAATTCCTCTTTTAGTGCTCGCCTATGTCATAAAAGGAAATCTTGTACAAAACTTAACACTTCTAGACCAAGCAGATTCGGCTGTGCGTTGATATGTCAGTCAGTCCATTTTCTCCTAATATACACAATTCATGAATGTGCAAACTTTGACGTATTAAATGGACAGTTTGATTTATTGTGACATTTAGAGATAATAAGTTGACAAACCAACTTATTTTCCTCCTTTGCCAATTCACACAAAAACAACTTTATAAAGTTATTAGTTTCCGGGAAACACATCAAATGTTAGAACTTCACACGTATTGTTTTCAACAAATCAAAGATGATCTGAAAATAAACATCTTCTCCGAAACCTCTCAGTTGTCGAGAAAGCGCCCAATTTCCTGTATTTCACCATCACAAAAAATCCCTCAAATCTTTTGTAAGCCGTTGAAATTAGATTTTTGGTTTTACATACATAAGTCGAACTGACGTCTAGCTAAAGGGTATCAAAGGGTTCTGAAGGGTCACGAAAAGTGCCAAAAATAATTTTCCAAAAGGTTTGGCACATAGGAAAGAAATAAAGACGATTGTGGATTGTGAAAACGTAACTTTCGGGTAATGAAAGGCTTTCAGTGGTCGGCCAGATTGAGTGAACGAATGAGTGAGTGAACGAACAAGATTGTGACAGCTGCCCGAAATTATTGGATTTTTTACAGTCTGTTGGAAAGGACTTTGTTGAGTCCAAATATTACTTTTTCATTCAATCACTAGCTTATGCCAGTGGCTTCGTCCGCGTGAGAGTAGTTTAGGGATAAAAAGTAAAAAAATCCTTGTTGTTATTTCAAGACATAATCTTCCCGTGTGCCCTTCCAAATCTGTTCAGCCGTTTGGGCGTAAAGAAGTATAAGTATGTATATCTATACTAATATAATAAAGAGGTAAAGTTTGTTTTTTGTTTGTATGGGATAATCTTTGAAGATCCAGGTTCGATTACATAAATGTATATAATGATAGAAAGCTGCTTTCTTCCTGAGTGCTATAGGCCATATTTTATCTAAAAAATAATAAAATTACCATATTTGTAACGGGCGGGCGGGCGAAGCCGCGGGCAAAAGCTAGTCAAATATAATGTGATAAGTGTAGTCGAAAATTACGTGGGATCACACTTCCTCTTTAAAGAGTACCTATTATTTCTCCTACTCGAGGACATGATTTACTAGTATTGGCATACTTTTCTTGGCATAAATCCGAGTGTATAAGTACAGACGTTGCGGCATGATTGATTAATAAACATTCGTAACTCATACATTCCCTGTTTGATACTCCAATCTTTTTTACGAGTTTTAATTTTATAATTGGAACTCAATTAAAATTCTTCTTCTTCTTCTTCTCGTGTCGATTTAACTCAAATTTTGTCCGACCAATATCTAGCCACCTGGACAGCTCTGTCGTTGGCCTCGCATAGGTCGTTGAAGGTGCAGGTAGTTGGGCATGCTGGGCAGGAAAGGAGATGACGCATATCCTGTGAAGGGGCTCCACACTGGCACGGTACCTGCGATGGGTCGAGGAAACCCCATTTGGCCAGATTATCTTTGCAGCGGCCAACTTGAGCCCGCAGTCGGTTCAAAGATTTCCAGGTTGGCCACTGCAGTTCGTGTCCCGGTGGCAGGTGTTCTGCAGGAGAGATGAAGTTAGGAGGAGTGGGGTGTGGTGTTAAAAAAAAATCCTTGACACGAGTTCCTACAGATTGTATTTACCTCACACAACTGTTTTCAAACAGTGTGTTAAGCCTGCTCTACCCTACTCGCGAAGTTGCCACGACGAAGTACTCGTCGAAGTTGATCGAAGCCCGAAGTATGTGACCACACACTCGTGCAACCTCGCGAGGAGCTCAGTGGTGCTTGGTGTTTGCAACTTCAGGACACTTCGAGTCCTTCCTTCGAGACTCGGGCGCAAAAACCGACAACGACTGGAAGTCGCCCGAGGCGAGCCGAGGTTGCACGAAGCGAAGCGAAGTGCCCTTCTACACTATCGTATTCGCTCAACTTCGCGAGTAGTGTAGAGCGGGCTTAATATCTATCTTTAGCGGGAGATTTTCGAGTAAATAGTGTCTGTTTTAATTATCCACATTATCGCAAAGGATTTGGCGCACAACTTTACATTCGCAAAATGTATTTTCTCAAAATGCTGTACTAGCAAAATGACACATTCACAAATTGTCTTTTCTTAAAATAATTTAATTAATTCAGTATTTAATTACAAAAATACTTTCAATTTATTTTAACATAAAGTTAATTAACATGAAAAATACAAACTGAAATGATAAATTCCGCTCAGAGTCATAAATAATTAGTACCTAAAGTACATACAAATAATTAGCTATAAAACTTAAGGCTGGCGCGAAGTGTCAATTTTCCATACAAACGTAATACCAAAATCATTTGCAGTTTAAGCATATTTACACCATAATATGATGCTATTCGGATTCAGACAATAATTATCTAGGTTCCTACGTCGTCTTTCTGTTGAAAAACTTACCCCAAACGAAATTTAAGCGAATTTAATTTTGCACATTTTTACACCGAAAATGTCATGTTTTTATTTGTTTTTTTCTATATTATAAACAACAATACTTCAAGATATCTCTCCGTAGGAACACAGATATTATTATCAAGTTATAAAGAAAAGAAAAGAAATTGGAAAATAATTAATTTTTCATTCATCATTTTTGGTATTACGGTACACATCCAAATTTCTCCCAAATTTTCAATAGTTTTTATTGCTATCGCAGCAGGCAAATGTCAGTGTGTGGGTATGACATTACCTCAGTCAGTGTGTCTCAGAATTATTTGTACTATCTGGATTGATTACGTCAACCTCAAAATCGTACTCACAAAAGGGTATCTTATCTCTTTCTACCATGGTGTCCATAGACGAGTAAGAAAGGGACACGCTACCTCTTTCTATGCTCCGTCTTGCTGGGTACATTTTTTCCAGTTTTGCTTGTCAATCAAAAATATGAACTTAATGGCAATGAAAATGAAGTACACTTTAGATTGTGTGATATTACTTCGTAATCATTCCAGGGTACACAAAGTCCTTGCGTGTGTGTCGCTCCTACAGGGTTACCTACTTATCATAGGTTCGAAAAATATTTGATCGAAATTCATTTCCTATAAAAATTTTAAACAATTATCGTTTCGTTTTAAGGGTTCCGTACCTCAACGGGCAAAAACGAAACCTTTGTTTGTCAAGACCCTCTATCTCGGGAACACGTGGAGTTGTCGAGTTCGAGAATAGGCCCGCGATCTCTTGAAGCTGTGCACAAATCAAACATATAAGTTATCGAAAAAAAAAGTTACAACCGTTTATATCGCAAAAAACGTACGTTTTGATACCCTCTAAGTAATCAAAATTTATAGGGTACTTCCCGATGGCCTAGAATCATGAAATTTGGCATAAAAAAGGTCTTATAGCAAATATAGGGAAAAGTCTGAAAACTGAAAATTTGTAGTTACGCCTCTAGAAAATCGGTTCCCCTCCTATAGGCATTCACACTAGCGCAGGGGTCATATCGCACAAGCGGTTTGCGAGCGTTTGTTCCTTATATTATTTAGATTTTAATCACCATGGATTCATTAAGTCGTGATTTATTTTTGTTAGTTACATCTCATGTTAATAGGTTTGTTCTTTTTTCTTATATTTATATTCTCTCTTATGGTGTGAATGTGGGAACACTAGACTACGATTTGATTACTACTATTTCGACAGCTTTTTGATAAATATTATTTTTATTGTACTTTTGGTTATCAATCTTAATCTGTCTGGTAGTATTGTAATCTATACTTATAATAAATTTGTAGAAGTATAAATTCTGTACATTGAAAATGTCAAAAAAAATTAATAATGGCAGGGGGTGTTACGAGACCGACACCGAACTCATTTTTTTTTAATTAGGTAGGTACTTAGGTTTACTTTTATAGGGCGCAGACCGTATAGATTTTAATTTCAAGTGTAGGTAGTATATTTGATAGTGTGTAAGTAACGTAGGGTATTTTAGTATTCTTAGGTAAGATTAGTCATTCGTATAATTATGTAGATATTATTTTTTAGGCATTTTGCTTATTTATTGATATACATAGAAGTGAAGGTACTACACTAAAAACTTATTGATAAGTTTTGTCATCCACGCGAACGAAGTCGCGGACACAGCTAGTATGGAAATATTGTAAACCCAATATTTTTTTGAAAAGAGTAACCATGAAGTTTCTTGCCAGTTCTTCTCAATAGGAAACGACGAATTGGAACTACGCACTAGATTCTGACGTTTCATAAGTGTCCATGTAGGCCCACGTAAAATAAAAATATTATTGATTTCCATTCGATAGATTGATCACTACAGAACACTTTTTTTGCATTAAATTTATTTTTAGGATAACATTAAAAGTGACGACCCTATTTCTTCAATGGAGCATAGGTAATCTGGGGGCACGGTAGTGTCCCACCCACCAAGTCACGCAAAAATGTGGCATCCTTTTCTCGAAACATTTCGAGCCATTTTCAACCTCTTATAAATTTGTTGTGGACGAAACTAGATCAAGCAGGCTTCTTAAAAAGACGATATATTTCAAATCTCATTAAATTTTCTTATCAAAGTTTCTAAACTTTGTCATTCACTGACTGAACGAACATAAAAAGTCTAAGGTACTTTTAGCAGACATAGAGACAGAAGTTTCAAATTTTGATTACAATAGTGTTTACTGTACAAACCAAGGGAAAACTAAAATATTTTGCAATTTCGGCCTAGTTTTCTAGATACACCAACTGCATATATAACTTAGTAATCCCATATAAATGTATAGGATTACAAAGTTACATTTTTAAGATTTGACTTGGTAATGGCACTAAACGATTTACTTAATTACTTTTGAGATACATTGTGTTTTCATGCGATTACAAAGCTAAATTCATTTATTTAAAACATACAAGATATTTTGACTTGGTATAACATGGATCTCACATATTTTTACGGTAGAAGAGTAGTGTTGCGAGACTTGAGTTTTTTACAAGCTGTGTTTTTGATGGAATTATTTTGTCAAGTTCAAAACTGTTCCATATTATGCTGTGAAGATTGTCCAACTCACACGTATGCAACACACACATATGCAATTTCGCATTTGTTTTTGCCAAACAGAGATAGCAATATACCGCGAACGTATTTTATTTTCATCTCAACTCAAAGTAGCGAGCGATCTACGCAGGATCCTGACAAGATAAAAATATATAATAATTATCTTCTATTTACTAATTTGTTTTAAAAATGTGTTAATTTGTTATAACTTTTATTTATGCTTTTATAAAACCTACAAAAACCGGCCAAGTGCGAATCGGACTCGCGCATGAAAGGTTCGGTATCGTCCGTAGCAAAAATAGCGGCGTCTTCCTTGAGCAGGCGGAGCTCGTTGCGCAGTTTGAGCATGGTCTCGGTGACGATGATCTTCTCCGTCTCGTACTTGGACGGTTGTAGCAAAAAAAAATTACGTTTGTTATAATGGGAGCCCTACTAAAATATGTATTTTATTGAAATTGAAAATATAGCGGCAACAGAAATACATCAAAGAAAATTTCAGCTGTCGAGCTTTTGTTTCATGATTAACAGCCTGCTGGCAGACGACAAGACGGACAGACAGACAGACGAATAGCGGAGTCTTAGTAACAGGGTCCCGTTTTACCCTTTGGTTACAGAACCCTAAAAACGACTACACGCATGACCTACACAAATATGTGGCTGTCAGACGAAGCTGAGTGGAATCGCGATATGTGTACACTCGCCGTATGCTCAGGAACTCATTAACATCATCCGCGGCCAGTGTGTACTCATTTAAAATTAAAACCTATCGCAGTTTGTGTATTTTCCATGTAGACTCAACTTCAAAAGATGGCTGGAATGAGTTTTCGATATCAATACAGTACACGCCAATCCGTCTGCCAAGCTAGCGTCGTTGTTTATTTTTTATCTTTGGAAAACTGGTAGCTAGGATACGGATAGAAAAACTTGAACTAAAACCAATTACCTCTCTAGAATTATTGAAAGTATGTTTGTTATTGTGAAATGGTTTTCATTGTTTAAGGCAATCTTTCTGCAAGCATAATGACAGGCCTCACTAAGGCTTCGACCTATCAGGATCATTTTTCAAGTGTCAAATCTATAGTGGACCGAGTCGTGTCAGATTTTTACTGACTTTACCATCGGTTTCCTGCAGTTGCCCTTTGCGTTCTAAGACCACTGCTTCCCCTTCAAAAATTCCCTGTGACCCTAGCGGGCATATCGGTCCTACTGATGCCTGCCAGGACTGCGGTATTGTTCGAAAGAGTAACCTCGAATGAAAAGGGCAACTGTAGGAACACAGGTAAGCCGAAGCATACTGGGCTCATATTATGGGTTGTCTGAAAAGGAACCTCCTGTAACACAAGACAAAGAAAGAACATACGAGTGGAGTTTGGTCAGTAAAAGTCTGACGCACCCTCCCACTTCACCCAAGAGCGACAGAAGCAATTGAATGATTTTCCACCTAAAAAAAAAGCGAGTGTCGGACTTTTATCCTAGACAATGCACACTTCCTATAAGATAAGCCAAAGGAGTGACGCCGCAAAGAAAATGTAAATTAGATATTTTAAGAAAACCTGAATCAGGCTGAGCAAACTCACTCCTTATCTCTACGAAAACATTTAAATCCCAGCGAAGCAAATAACTGTAGCACCATAATTTAAGCGATTCTGCTGACCTTGTTACCCCGTCGACAGCCAAAGGGCGGGAGGCCAGGCAATAAATATAGATGTAACAGAAAAACGTGTCAAATTACATTTTAACAAGTCACAGATATACGAATAAATCAAACTTTGGGGAGAGGGAAATTATTCATCCATGGCGTGAAGGTAGAATTTATGATACTTATCATAAGGACTTAGAGGTATCCAGAGGGAAATCAGAGGGATAATAAAGTAGTCAGTGTTTCACTTAGTGAGGAATGGACCTCCTTTGTGCGGCCCTTTGGATCGTGTGTGACTTCCATTGAATATTTATCAAATCAAAACGGAAGAAGATGTACACAAGTCATAAAAATAATGCTTTCATTTCAAAACTCAAGATTTTTTATAGGTGTGATAAAATATTTTACAAAAGCTTTTTAATAATGCTCGCTTGAACGATTTAAACTGAAAAATAATAACTATAAAACAATAGTCTAAAAATAAGTTTATTTTGAAAAGTGCTTGACTACGACCCCACCTAATGGTAAGCAGTGATGCAATCGTTGTTGGGGAGACGTACTAGTTTAAGAGCCTATTCATTAAGCCTTGAAGACACCCAAATTATAATCGAACGGGAAGACCGCAGCAGGCAAATAATTTAATAAAAATACGTATTCATATTCACTATTTTAAGAAACTACATAATTACAAAATAACTCGCCTCTACCTCAAACACGTGCAGTGAATCCTCCCGGGGAGCCTTGGCATTTGGGAGTATCGGGGAGCATTGCATCAAAGGCTAATAACTGACTGACAATTATTCCAGTCAAACTTTCACTCAGTTGCATTGCTAAACGGAATTAATTAGGGGTAGTTTTTTTGTTTTCTCTGCTTTCTTCAGACAAGGACATAGCGATAATCTGGACTGATCCGATTTTTGTCAATGAAAGGGCAATTTTCACATGTCTTTGTCGTTATTTCTTTTTTAATTTGACGCTGTCAATTACACTATAGCCCAGACTGGTATAGGCAATTGTATGATTTGATTGCCAAAGTATTGACGAAGTCAATACTGTTCGATTATGTGTATTTGAAAAGAAAGTCTTTAAAAATAAATAAGAAAGTTAAATCTCAATGTTTCGTTTGCAAAAAATTTGTGATGTGTACGTAAGAGTATTTCATTGATTGGGCATTACCCTGCTTCTATTTTTTTTACTGTATATTGTAAATACTGGCTCTTCAAACAGTGCCTTAACTATCGAGCTACTTACTAACAGCTGCTGTCAGCGGCTTCGCTCGTGTAATAGTTAAACATTATCCCAAAGTAACATATTCCAGGGATAAAGAGTATCATAAGTGCTATTCCAGCACATGGTCTACCCGTGTCCTGCCTGTCTGCCTTTCGGACGTTAAGAAGTAACAAACTTTAGCCTTTATAATATTTTTAACACAGTTGCTCGTAAAGCTGATGTAATTCCACCGGTTTTAAATATGTAAAGCGGGTCATAAAAAACGCGTGTGTTATACCAAAGCAAATAGTTAAGTTATAGTCCATACAAATTCCATAACAGCATTATTTGCCATTTCGCGCGCGGCGATTAGTTCGAAATTTGAATAAATGATAAATGATATTTATTCTGCAAATAGGTTTTTTCAAACTCTTTTAAACGTCAATTTTTTTTTTTGGACTTTTTTTTTTGTTACTAGATGAGGCCTTTGTGAATAGCCTCATCATTTTATCATTTGTCATATTTTATCATTTTTTTGTAATTTTTTGTTACTTTTGGTCACTTTTTGTCACTTTTTGTCACTTTTTGTCACTTTTTGTCACTTTTTGTCACTTTTTGTCACTTTTTGTCACTTTTTGTCACTTTTTGTCACTTTTTGTCACTTTTTGTCACTTTTTGTCACTTTTTGTCACTTTTTGTCACTTTTTGTCACTTTTTGTCATTTTTTGTCATGTCATGTCATTTTTTGTCATGTCATGTCATTTTTGTCATGTCATGTCATTTTTGTCATTTTTTGTCACTTTTTGTCACTTTTTGTCACTTTTTGTCACTTTTTGTCACTTTTGTCATATTTTGTCACTTTTGTCACTTTTGTCATATTTTGTCACTTTTGTCATATTTTGTCACTTTTTGTCACTTTTTGTCTTTTTTTGTTATTTTTTGTCATTTTTTGTCATTTTTTGTCATTTTTTGCCATTTTTTGTCATTTTTTGTCATTTTTTGCCATTTTTTGTCATTTTTTGTCATTTTTGTCACTTTTTGTGATTTTTTGTCATGTTTTGTCATTTTTGTCACTTTTGTGATTTTTTGTCATGTTTTGTCATTTTTTGTCCCTTTTTGTCATTTTTTGTCATGTTTTGTCATTTGATGTCACTTTTTGTCATTTTTTGTGATTCATTGTCATTTCAGTCATTTTTGTCACTTTTTGTGATTTTTTGTCACTTTTGTCATTTTTTGTCATGTTTTGTCATTTTTTGTCATGTTTTGTCATTTTTTGTCACTTTTTGTCATTTTTTGTCATGTTTTGTCATTTTTTGTCATTTTTTGTCATGTTTTGTCATTTTTTGTCATTTATTGTGATTCATTGTCATTTCAGTCATTTTTGTCACTTTTTGACACTTTTTGTGATTTTTTGTCACTTTTTGTCATTTTTGTCATTTTTTGTGATTTTCTGTTATTTTTTGTCACTTTTTGTCAATTTTTGTCGCTCTTTGTCATTTCAGTCATTTTTAGTCATTTTCGTCATTTTTTGTCATTTTTGTTATTTTAGTCATTTTGTCATTTTACCAAACAATATTTGCGTTCGATTTCTTTGGCGCCAAACACTAAGATGTAAATTTTTTTTATTCTGTTTCCTCGCAAATGTGTTAAAAAACGTCGTACGATATACGTGCGTATTGGTTATAACATGCTCGGCTCAGTTACGCCCTCGCCTTCGGCTCGGGCTGAAATTCCGCCTCGCATGTTATAACCATCATTACGCACTAATATCGTAATGTACTATAGTGCAACAAGAACTTATGACTTATACTCAAACCGCCATAACGATTCACTGTTTTTTCGATTCATTTTTTGTTATCCTGAACTGATATACGGCGAAACGAATGTCGGAGAAATGTTCCAGAATCATACAAACAATATTGTTTTATGGGTACTGCTGGTGATAACTTAATTAGTTAGCCCAGTGTGTTCCACTGGTGGGCGAAGGCCTCCCTCTCCCTTTTCCACACACGTTTGTCTCCAGCCATTCATTATTGCTGATAACTATCATAAAACAAAATAAATACTTATATCCTGATACCCAAGGGAGATTCAATAAAGCTGAAAAAGGTTGAAATGTTCAAATAAATATTGGCAGAAAGACTGGCACGAAGCTCCCAAACCAATTACCTAAACCAATAGTACAAAAATGTCCAAATCGTATCGAACCGTGAATGGTTCCGTAGAAGGCGTGAATGGCTCGAAATGTTGGTTTGCTGTCACATACATTACTGCCCACTTTAGCCAGGATACGCCACGATTGTGGGGGTAAGTTCTCTTAGGAGTGGCTTTAGGGGCCCCAATGCGTCCTCACCTTCCGCATGACGTAGGGCCTCACCGGACATATTAGTAAGTTTTGGAGGTTTCGGAGGAAGAAATACCCGGTCACCACTGCATGGACCACGTGACCTACCAAGCAACGGGTAGCTGCGGACAGAGTTCCGGCGGGATCTCAGGGTGGCATGGCGACTGCCGGCGACTGTCGCAACCCAGTGCTGGGCACGCCGTCATTGAGGCGGTTAGGCCCCTCTTTGAGGAGTGGTTGGAAAGAGGTCACGGCGTCCTCTCTTTCCGTATGACGCAGGTCCTCACCGGACACGGTAAATTCGGGAGGTTCCTGCATCGAATCAAGCAGGAGAGGACGCCCGGGTGTCGCCACTGTGTGGACCGCCCGGAGGACACGGTGGAGCACACGGTAGAAGTATGCCCCGCTTGGGCGGAGCACCGCCGTGTCCTCGTGGAGACTATCGGGAGCGGCGACCTCTCGCGCCGGGCCCTGGTTCAGGCCATGGTCCGGAGCGAGGAGGGTTGGCATGCGGTCGCCTCCTTCTGCGAAGCAGTAATGCTCGTGAAGGAGGCTGCTGACCGCGAGCGCGTGAGGGAACGGTCCTCACGCCGCCGCCGCCGAGATCCCGATCCCGATTTCCAACCACCGTAGGCGCGGGTTCGCGGACGGCGAGCACTGGGTAGCTCGCTGTCCGGCAGTCTGGAAATAATCTGGACCGAGCCCAGTCGTCAACGGCACGTTCTATTCCACGCGCGCCTAAAAAAAGCAACGGGTAGCTCGCCGACCGCTTTTAGTATAAAGAGCGAACACGAGTAGTGTTGATATGTCAGCAAACCGTAGAGGCCCAGCATTAGGACCACGAGATTCTAAATTACTGCTAGAATACATGTGGTCCTAGAACGCAAGAGGCATCAGAAGGAATATAGATTTGTTTAGTCAGTAAAAGTCTGGAACTACCGAGCTCCACCCTAGAGTGGGAGAAGTCAGTAAATGATTTCCCACCTCAGAAACCACTTTAGATGACTTGCGAGTTTCATTCCAACTACAAACACTATAAACGATGAACGACAAATGTACTGCTGAATGCCGTACATGCTCTACAATCTCAACCCTTTAGTTGAGAGTGCCTTCTACATACATCGCATACTAAGGCGTCTACTACTCAGGTATTTAAAGGTAAGTCACTTCAATTCTAATGACCACACATTAAAGTCTTAAATTCCCTGAATTCATTTACCGCTAAACGTATTTATATACAATTCTACGCCAGAAATAGAAAGGTTATTTAACTAGCACTTTAGGCAAATAGTCTGCTTTGACTTTAGATCATTGTTCATGAAGTAAAACACGATTCTGCTAGGTTATTACTATTAACTGTCGTATTCTCAGTGTACGGTACGCTGACAAAACATTGACTTGTAGGTACCCAGGCATGTGTATTTATGCTTTAATAAACCCAATGTTTATTAAAGCATAAATACACTGGGCCGTAACTTGCACTAAAGCATGCAAGTCGGATGAATCGGAACCTTGCTGTAATTTAACTATTGTGGATTATTCATATATCGAACACAACGGAACTAGACTCTAGTCCTGTTGTACTCGATAGGTATACTAACCGATTACACGTCACTGTCTTGACCTTCCATTTTAATTTTGAGCCAGCGCATCAACGCTTATAAAGGTGTTAAGCAAACTAGTTTAAACATCTTTGTCTTCTTACACACATTACACACGTTCTGGAGCATGCTGTTAGAAATCTTAAATTATTTGAGTTACCTACAGTAATTTGTGGATCCATCTTCTGGCACTAATTCGTCTGAAGGTCTCGCGTGTGTACACGTACTGTCTATCACCCAATACGCACTACTTTTTATTGCTACCGAAGGCCTAATTCGAATTTATCGCTTTCACCATAAAACGCAATTATTGTGCTAGACAATACACTTGTATTATCTACATAGTCTCCTCTTCTAGTTATTGTTTAAATTGTACTGTTACCTTTTGGTGTAGGTACAATAAAGTTTATTCTATTCCATTCTATTCTACAGTTCAGATTGTGCTTATCTCTATATCCGGCTACATTGAAAAAGGCAAGTCCTCAATTTTGTTTGTTATTTTAATGTTATTTAGAGATCGCAGTATCTAAGGTAGGTCCTTCATTTAAACCGACTTGAAAAATATCATAATCATATACTCGTACTTACACATTATTCATTTTTATCAAAATCTAGTTCTGATGGTAGAATACATTAGTAATTGAGGAAACTAAAATATTGTATTATAGGCACATTATACAGATTTTTATACAGTATGTGCTTATAATAGTGTGGAGGTCTGGTAAGCAGCCACTCCTCGTAAAATACTGGTACCTATTCAGCTAAGTCCGGCTTGACTGGAAGCCGACCCCAATATAGATGGCAAAATGATAGGCAGATTGATATTGACTGTATAAAGATTTTAGTAGTTTCGTAAGAAATCAAGCATTCGTACCCAGATAATACCTACCATTCCTGACTTGTTGACGTAAAACAGAACTAATGAAAAAGACCACAAGTGGTCAACGAAACTTCACGAACACACAGATATCTCTTTGTTTCCTTCCTTTCTCTATTAGAATTGTCTTAAGTTGCATTGTGGCTACAAATGTTTTATATGTCTATTCAATAGGTACATTATTATAAAACGTACACACTATTATAGATATAGAATTATCTATAGGGTACCACACAGCTAAACATGGAAAACAAAACAAAAATCACAAAAAAAATACCACCAACTTTAATGACTTCTGAAATAAAAATTTATTTGCGTTTTTTTTTTAATATCAATTTAAAAGTATGATACCTAATCTGCATTTATTTGGTATTTATTTCAATTCACAGCCCACGGATCCCAAATCCAACCAATATATTCGCCAACATATCAGAATGCGAACCTCGTCCCCCATGCTCGCTATCTCCCGAGTATAAACGATCCATTGGCTCCCCACTCACGCTCTCACGAGTCAACTGCTTCTATTTATCTATCAGAGAATTACTTGTGCATATACGTGCATTTACATCAGTTAACATCACGCTGGTATTTAAAGAGAGGTCAGGCAGAGGTGTGCTTGTAGTTTACTTACATTTTGCCATTGTATAACGTTCAAATAATACCTATAAAGTCAAAACGATGAACGATGACCTTACGGCAGAATGTCGTATATTCTCTACAATCTCAACCCTTTCGTTGAGAATACCTTCTACGTACATCGCATACTTAGGCGTCTACTACTCAGGTATAAAAGGTAAGTGTCACTTCAATTGTAATGACCACATATTATTAAGATACATTACATTACATTTGATCCCTTTATGATTCTCAAGTGATATAATGTAATATCACTTGAGAATCATAAAGGGACAAACTATGTTTGTTCGTTTTTTTTAAAGACGACCTTAGAACCTCCTCCTTAATAATATACAGCCTCAGTGACCTACCTCAACGGGGATGGACAAAGTACACAGAAGATGTTATATTGCACAAAAGTTGCTCCCTTACTTCTATAGTCAGATAGGCATCTCTGTCTGCGCCTGAGCGCAGGACCGCGACAGGTGCGGAGGACCGACTTCACTTGCTTTCCAACGCACGGAAGTATCACACCAGCTTCCTTCAGCAACTCAGGACTGGCTTTTATACAATGTTGATTCAACAGATGAGCTTTCCTAAAAACCCGCTGCTCCATACATTTATGTTTACATAATTTGACAAAGTGTATATTTTTTCTTGAAGCAGATTTTTTCTGTGATTTCAGGTTTGGTCACTTAGTAAAAGTCGTTCGTATTGATTAGTACAACGACCCCTTTTAAGGAAAGCCCCTCTGTCGTATCAACGTTGTACATAAACAACGGGAAAAAAACAATATTACTTTGAAGGAACCAAAGATGTCACACTTAGCAACCCGCGCTCTGCGACCATTAACCAACGAAGCAATTAATAGGGACAGACACAAAGCTGCTACAAAATTCCAGGGTAAAGAACCCAACAACGCTACCAATTGTCTTTGAGGCACCACATTCAACCCAAGTAGCGTTGGCAAGCGTCCGGGATAAAGCCGGACACGGTCAGGCTTTTTGGTTGTGTGTCCGGCCAAATTAGATGAAGTACGGCCTGACCGGCTTTTGTTAGGCTGATAAATTAGACCATTTTAAAGATTTTTCATGTGTTCTTGCAATTGCAAGCGTTTAAAGACCAGAAATGACTTGTTATTTCAGTAGTTAGAAAAGTAATACTTCCGTGCTAAGATTAAAAAAAAACGGTCTATTTACTCAAATGTCCGGCTAAACTGGCAGGTTTGTCCGGTTTTTTCTGCTTGAAGATCTGGCAACCCTAAACCCAAGTAAGGGTCGAAGGGCCTGCAGGGGGCTTAGGACTCAAACCACAAAGCGGTTTGGGAGAGTGGAGCGACCAAACACATTTATGAAGATTTTGTACCTGCCTCTACAAGATGTCCATTAAAATTATGTCTACAACAGTGATTCTATAATTGTTGGCACAGGAAACAGGAATACTCCATTTAAAGACACTGGAGGTGTTGATGAAGGCTAGAGTGAATTGGCTCTTAATAAGCTAGTGCGCCGCACCATCAACGATTGCATCACTGCTTACCATCAGGTGTGATCGCAGTCAAGCACTAGTTTATTTTTATTTTTATAATATTAAAGCAAAAGCAACTACCGGTCTTTGATTTTTGTTTCGAAGTCTTGTCTGTCCTGCATTTTTTTCTGGTTACGTCATGAAATAGTACGAAGAAAACTTTCCTCCTTAAAAAAATTCGACTAGTCTCGTAGACGGCGAAACCACAAACTAACCCTATTGAATCTTTATCATGAAATAGCCACTCAATAGGGTTAGACGAACTGAGGGATTCGTAAGAAATACGTGTTACGACTGCCAGTCATATTTTAGGAGCTCGTGGCTAGATAATAACAGCCGCACAGGTTGACCTTCAAGGTTAAGCAACACTTGCCTAGGTTGGTCTGTGGATGGGTGACCATCTTAACATAACGAGTTTCCTCCGTGCCTCGGAAAGCACGTTAAACCGTAGGTCCCGGCTGTCATTTGTACATCTTTGGCAGTCGTTACGGATAGACAGAAGCCAGTAAATCTGACTCCAGCCTTGCCAAGAAGTACCGTATTACCCCAGTTAATGGGTTGTGGAGGTCTGGTAGGCAGCCGCTCCTCGTAAAATACTGGTATTCAGCTAAATCCGGCTTGTTCCAGTCAAGCCGGATTTAGCCGACCCCAATATAGTTGGGAAAAGGCTAGGCAGATGATGATGATGACTGCCAGTCATATTTTAACCACCATACCTTATACTGACCTATAAAATGCAAAAAAACTTAGGTAATTCGAACTTCGCGGGCTACCCTAAAGGATCCACTGTAACACCTAATTCTTCTTTCGTCTCTTAACTTTTTGATAGTAATTGTTTTTCTTTTTCCTTAAAAGCTAGGAATGTCAGAAGGAGGTACGATGCTATGGGTCTAGCTGATACAATGCTGAGTTCTAGAAATAAATCTCAGGTTAACAACAACTAGGTGTAAGGACATCAGATATTCAAATAGGCATCCAGAAACGGGCGATTTGAAGCTAACCTAAGATAGAGACATTATATCACTTTAGAATCATAAAGGGACAAACTTCGTTTGTTCGTTTTTTAAAAGATCAGACGACTTGAAAACCTCCTCCTTTTTGGAAGTCGGCTACAAAGTGGATAATAAAAACAAGGAATAACTACAAAGCAAATAATAAAAACAAACAAACAATAAATTGTCAAGGAAACAATTACTTAAAGTGACACGTGTGTCCGTACCTTTAAGTAGTTGGACATCGACTCAGTATTTTTCGCTTTTTTGTTCTTTTATTTCTTCGATAGTTTTGAACAAATAAGCTTCTATTAGTGCAATGTGACATTATGAAACAACTTGATAATACCTGCTCTAGAGAAGATGATAGAATTCCAATAAATAGCAATACTCGTAGTAGCGATGAACTTGCAGACTACGTCTCGGACAAATTAATCTAGTTGAGGATTTCAAGAGCTTGCCCGACAAATCGAGGATAGTAGTTATTGGAAATATACTTAACTTTGAAAACCTGTAATTTACTTTATCATCACTACATAGTATAAAACAAAATCGCTTTCTCTGTCCCTATGTATGCTTAAGGGACTACGCACACTTATTCAGCTCTATTCAGCTTATGTCCATAGAAAACTACGATTTTGTATGGAGACGCGTACGCATCCTTTCAACTTCCCGCGTTTATTCAGCTTTCGCGGCAAGCAAGTATAAAATGAGAACAAATGTGTTTTATCATGCGAGTGCTTTAGATAGAGTTCAGCGCTGTTCTGCTGCGTTCAGCGCTGTTCCTCCGCGTTCAGCGCTGTCCCGCCGCGTTCGACGCTGAATGCGGCAGAACAGCGCTACACACGTATGGTTCTCAACTCCTTGTCAACAAGTTGCGACCTGCATAGTTCCTGGATAGATTAGATTTATTCGAAAATGCTCTTTAAATTTAATATTATTTTGTTTTAATTGGGATACCAATGTCGCGATTTCTCCAACCAAATTTCTATTTACCCAAAATGAGTCGACCCACTGTTGTTCGCGTTGTAATTTTATACGGTTATTTTTTTCTATTTCTTCTACAAGTAGCGAAACGACAAAAATATCGCACATAGAACCATCCATGTTGAGGACACAATACTAATTGAGTAGCTGACCGTCTTCGCAGCACATTCAGCGCCGTACGTAGTAGATAGAAGCATTTTAGCGGAGATAACACTCTTACGCCGCTGTACGCGACTGATAGAAGTAGAGCTGTATAAGTGTGACCAAAATCGTTCAGCGAAACCGCGAATAGAGCTGAATAAGTGTGTGTAGTCCCTAAGTGTGACCAAAATCGTTCAGCGAAACGCGAATAGAGCTGAATAAGGGACTACACACACTTATTCAGCTCTATTCAGCTTATTTCCATAGAAAACAACGATTTTGTATGGAGACGCGTACGCATCCATTCAGCTTTCCGCGTTTATTTAGCTTTCGCGTAGTAAGTATAAAATGAGAACAAATGTGTTTTTATCATGCGTGTGCTTTAGATAGAGATCAGCGCTGATCTGCCGCATTCAAAAGAGGCTAATTGGAGATATGGATTTGGCTTCCAATCTACAAAGCCTTGAGCACAGGCGCAGGGTAGCCAGCCTTTCGGTTTTCTACAGGATGCATTTCGGAGAGTGTGCGCAGGAATTGCATGAACTGATTCCGCCATCCCCATTCCACCATCGGACAAGCCGTCGTACGGCGGGTATCCACCCTTTCGTTGTCCAAACCTCTACGGTCCGGACTAAGCGTTTCGCTTCGTCGTTCATACCGCGTACATCGAGGGACTGGAACAATCTGCCTGCTGCGGTTTTTCCATCTGATTATGATTTGGGTGTCTTCAAGGCTAGAGTGAATAGGCTCTTAATAAACTAGTGCGCCTCACCATCGACGATTGCATCACTGCTTACCATCAGGTGGGATCGCAGTCAAGCGCTAGTTTATAATGATTAAAAAAAAAAAAAAAAAAAAAAAATCAGCGCTGTTCCGCCGCGTTCGACGCTGAATGGGGCGGAACAGCGCTGCACACGTATGGTTCTCAACTCCTTGTCGACAAGTTGCAACCTACATAGCTCCTGGATAGATTTGATTTATCCGAAAATGCTCTTTAAATTTAATATTATTTTCATTCAGTTCAGCGAAACGCGAATAGAGCTGAATAAGTGTGTGTAGTCCCTTAATCTTTAAAACTACGCAACGGATTTTGATGCGGTTTTTTTAACAGATAGAGTGATTCAAGAGGAAGGTTTACATGAATAATACATGCATAATATAGTAGAGTAACAAATCTGACTCCAGTCTTGCCATGAAGTACCGTGTTTCCCCAGATGGGTTGTTTGATGGGTTGTACTGTGGGAGGTCTGGTAGGCAGCCGCTCCTCGTAAAATACTAGTATTCAGCTAAATCCGGCTTGACTGGAAGCCGACCCCAATATAGTTGGGAAAAGGCTAGGCAGATGATGAATATAGTAGACACACTCTAGTATATAGTAGAGTAACATTGAAAAATTTGCACCCGTGCGAAGCCGGGGCGGGTCGCTAGTGTACCTATACTTATGCATAACCCAGGCTTGGCTATTCCATGGAATAATAAAAATCCTCAACTAATTCAGACTAATAAAAAAATAAAAGAAGGTTTCAAAAACTGCTGTGCATTGTTGTCAGGCATGTGCCCGAAAGATTGAGCCCTATTTTAGTCAAGAAAATCATAATCAACAAGTTAAAATTACATTGTAGGCATCTAAAGGTCAATATATCAATAAAATCCTTTCTAATAATTAGTTTATTCGAATGGGGATAGTTAACCAGTCAAGTAGGTAAGTACTCTGTGAGGTAAACGCCATGTTCAAATTGAACGATTTAGATACTAGCCACCCCATAAACAATATTCCAGCTGGACGACTACCGGAACAATTGACCAGCAATGGCTGAGTAAAGACTGGTGTGGTAAATGGAGAGACAGGCCTTGCCCCAGTGGGACATACCTAATAGGCTAACTAACAAACTAACCATTGCACCAATCCATTCGAACCGTGGACACAAACCTTTGTGGATGTACGGTTCCAGAGCATGGATGTTGATGCCATTGCCACAGTCGTGGCATTTGTGTAGTTCTACGAATTTTGCGCAAACAAAGTCGCGGGAAAAATTTACAGTGACCTTTACTAACAACACTCGCCTTTCTTAGTAGTACAAGATCTCCTTTTCTGCGTCTCAATGTCAGACAGATATGACGTCATTAATCTTGCGGACGGCGGTCAGCCTGCTCCAATACTGATAGCAGTTGTTGAGACAAACGGGTTTAGACTAGCGAGGCGAGATGGCGAGGCGTTTAATGCGATTGTTTCGATTGTTCAAATATCATTTACTCGAGATTCGAGATTTTGACTCGATTCCACCTCGGTCTGTTATTGCGACTGGAGTAAGTTGCGTTCATTCGCGAGTTGTTCCTCGATGATTGAGGCCTCTTGTACACGGCACGGTTTTCGCCGTGTGTAGGCACGGTTAATGAAATGTACCGTGTAGGCACGGTTCATGAAATGCACCGTGTACAAAAGGCAATAGGCTGCGATACAACACTAAGTAAACACGGCGACGGTGCCGTGTCGACGTGTCGTAGTGCCGTCGTGTATATTGAATCAACAAGCTCCCCCAGTGATCCATACAACACTGACAATCGTGCCTGCACACAGCGAAAAACGTACCATGAACAAGAGGCTTTCGAGTGAGAGTGACTGATCCGTACAATTAAAAACTAGCGGTCGATTCCGTTGACTCAAAACAATCTTAAAACACCTCGACTATTTTGTAGAAAGATGATTGACTCGATGGTTTATTTTAACGACTCCGATTTTTTCGATTGCTAAAACATCTCGGACTCACTCATCACTAGTTTACACTACTATTGTGGACTTGTGGTGCTTAGAGATTTAGTAGGCTGCAATGAATTGATGAACGATACAAATCTGTGGTTACTACAGTTTAGAGAAGACAAAGATAAGTTTAGTGGGTTGGCCTCGGTGGCTGATCAATTGGGTTCAATACCTGCACGGAATATTTGAATGGACCATTAGATGACCAACGCCCCTAGCTACTAAAGGTCACAGTTTAGCTTTAATTATTTAGTGACTAGCTGTTGCCCGCGACTTCGTCCGCGTTAAGTTCGTAAAACTGCACAAAAGTTACTTATAACTAATCCTATACTTCCGAAAACATCTGATTAATTAATTTTACATAAAACTGTTTAAGTTAAAACTCCAATTAGTACTTTTTTTAGTTGGGAAATCATCTAATGACTTTCGCTCTTCTGTGAAGCGGAAGTGCGTGTCAGATTATTACTGGCTAAGACTCACTTCTATATTCCTTCCTTGCCTTACGTTCCAGAGTCTCCCTTTCAAAAGCGAAACCATAGCCCCAGTAGGTTTCTTGTTTAGGTTTTATAATTCAGATCGGTAAACATCAGAATGACTTCTCCTGCTGTTAAATGGAGCGGGAGGGCATGTCAGACTTTTACTGACTAAACGCCACCCCCGTTCCTGTGTTGCCTTCAATTTTGGGACACCGAGCTTATCTTTCGGAATACCGATCCACGTCCCCAGAGGCTTCGGCCCTGCCACGGGCCCCTACAGTTTGCTGACATCTCCTTGAGGCGCTCGTGGAACAGTTGACGACTTGACTCGGTCCGGGTTATTACCGGACTACTGGACGGCAAGCTACCCAGTGTTCGCCGTCCGCAAGCTTGCACCTACGGTGGTCGGAAATCGTTCTCGTGATCCTGACGGCGGCGGGGGCGTGAGGGTCGTTCCCTTTCGCGCTCGCGGTCGGCCGCCTCCTTGGCTAGCATTACTGCTTCGCAGAAGAAGGCAACCGCCATACCTCTACCGTGTGCTCCACCGTGTCCTCCGGGCGGTCCAGACAGTGCGCCCAAGTCTGGCTGGGGCGCCCTTTTACCCTGTATCCGATGCAGGAGCCTCCCGAACTTACCGTGTCTGGTGAGGACCTACGGCATACGGAACGTGAGGATCTCTTTCCAACCACTCCTCTAAGAGGAAACTTACCGCCGCAATGACGGCGTGCCCAGGTTTCTTATTTAGGTGGAAAATCATCAGAATGACTTCTCAGAAGGTGAGTCAGACTTTTACTGACTAAACCTTACCTCGTTACTTCTTTGCCTTCGTTCCAGGGTTCCGGGTTTTCCTTTCGGAAGCTCGCCCATGGCCCTAGAGGCTTCGAACCTGCTGGGCACCTATAGTTTGCTAAAATCTCTTTGAAGCACGCGTGGAACAATACCCACGGTTGACCGTCTGGATTATTACCGGACAGCCAGATGGTAAACTACCCATTGCTCGCCATTCGCAAGCCACTCCTACGGTGGCTCTAAATTGGGGTCGGAATCCCAGCGACTGGGGCGTGAGGGGACTACTTGCCACTACTCCTCGCTCTGGATCATGGCCTGTACCAGTGCCCAGCGCGAGAGGTTGCTGTCACCGATCGTCCTCACAAGGACACGGTGGTGCTCCGCCTAAGCGTGGCCCACCAGTACTTTATGCTCTAACGTGTCCTCCGGGCGATCCACCCAATGGTAACACCCGGGTTTTTCTTCCGCACGACGTCAATTGCCTTAAAAACATCAACGAAGTACAGAGCCGCAGAGTTCGCATTCTAAATAGTTGCCTACTCTATGGGTAAAGTCGTTAGTTTAGTTCATATTGCGATAAAATCAAAATTAAAATGATTTGTTCTTCAAAAAACCAAATTAGGGCAGATAACCGCCTTTAGTATTTGCCTCTTTTTTTGTTGGGTAACCACCAAATACCTTCTCCCACTCTAGGTGGACCGAGAGAGAGTATCAGACTTTTACCAACTAAATTCCACAGTGTTCTTTTAGTTGTAATTTACATTCTAGGGCGACTAATTTTGGCACACCACGATTATTACTATTATAAATTCACTCTTTAAAGAGAGACTACAGAGTCATGACGTCCTCACCTTGCGCTTTACGCAGGTCCTAACCGAACATGAGTGTTTCGGGAGGTAGATGTTTTAGATTCGGCAGGAAGACACGGTGGACCTTACGATCGAAGTTATCCCGCTAGGGCGGATTACCGCCGTACCTACTGTTTGCGGGTCAAAATCAAAATCCTCCTGCCCTAGTTCAGATCATGGTATGAGCTGGGAGGAGGAATGGAAAGCAGTCACCTCCTAGAGTGATTAAGCAACGTGGCTGAAACCGTGCGAAACAGGACATCCTTAGGCCCCTCCCATCGCCATTTGGACACTTCCCAGTTGTCATATGTATAGGGCGTTTACCGATCACCATCATTTTTTTGTGTTTATATGACCTGTTTATTGAGGCAGGAATTTTCTGGTGCGGTATTTGACTGACACCCTAATACACCAAATAAATGTTTTTCTTTAGTGAGAATAATAAACGAATTCTTGTGTGCGAGTATTTTCTCCTAGCCGACTTCACATGCTGATGATCAAACGCAGTCTGTAAACTCTCGATTTTTACGGGTAGAGCATGCAGAGCAGTAAAAAATACCCTCTTTGTTCCTTTAGATGCCCTATACGAACAATTTTCCAGCTATCGAAGCCCGTTAGGGCCGTTCGCTTATGGTATCTCTTTTAGGTGCGCGTGGCACATAACGCAACGTTAGTCGACTAAGACCAGTCTTTATTCAACAGCGAAATGCCAATAGTGCACCGTCCAAAACTCCGCGCTAACGGTAGCATGGAATCGCCCTGCGACTCGTAATGCCAAGGGCATCATCTTTGCGCTTTCTGCTACCTTCTTCGCTTTATTTGCGGAAGGAAGTGATGACTGCTTTCCATACCTTCTTTCTCTATACCAGGACCGGACGTGAGAGGTCGTTACTGCTGATCACCTCCACCCGGAGTCCTGGAACGCAAAGCGAAGAAGGAACATACAAAGGTGTGGGTTTTGGTCAGTGAAAGTCTGACATCCCCTCGTGCTCCTTCCTAGAGTGGAAGAAATCACCTAAAATATAAATAGCCTTTAGTTAAAAAAAAAAAAATGGATGTTTGTATTTTGAAAGGAAATCGTTTGTCTTAGTGTGGTCATGTGAAGAGGAGAAATTAAAAGCACGGTACTAAAAGAGTTCTTGAGAATGGAGAGGGAGAGGAAGGCCAAAGAAAAGATGGATGGATTGTGTAAGGATTGATATGAAAGAAAAGGGCAGATGATAGTGTGATGATAGTGTGACGGATGACAGGACAGAATGGAAGAAGAAAACGTGTTGCACCGACCCCAAGTAATATGAGATAAGGGCAGGAAGAAGAAGAAGGATGTCATTGTTTGTATTTTGAAAACGGGGTTCAACTCCGCAGTTGTAAAATTTATCTCCATGGGTTTTTTTTTTGTTAAACAATAATAATAATATCTTTTGGTAATATTTTTGTTAAAAAAATTGTGAGAATGCAAAAATATGTGAAAAAAAATGTTACAAAAATATAAAAAAAAGCTTTTTCTAAAACACCTCTTGGGATTCGATCCACCACCGTGTTACGTCCCAGTCTAGTTATTAATCGATCGCGCTGCAATGTTCGATGAAAATTAAGCAAAATAGACGTTCTCATATAAATGTCATAAATGACTGCCCCGCTCTTCGTCCATGATAGCGTGATGATTTTCATTTCAGTAGATAAATTGGCAGCTAAATGGACTAATGTAACATTGTAGTATGTGAATTTCGTGGACATTTGGATTTTATAACGTGTTTTGATTAGTTTTTACAAAATATTTGGGAATAATCAAATAGGAATGTTGATTTTTTTATGAAAAAATGGTAAAAGTATTTTTTTTTCCAAAAACAATAAGATAAAACATTGACAGAAATATAAATTGTAGGTGGGATTCGAACTCGGGGCAACTCGTTCAAAACCGACAAAATGCAATATTGCTCACCCCCCATAACAAATAGCGTGATAAAATATAGCCTATATCATTAAGGGCCCTATAAGGATTATGTATGCAAAATTTGAACAGGATCGGTTCAGTGGTTTTTGCGCCAATTAATGCTAACAATGTACAATTTTACTGTTTTATTATATGTAATAAAATATAGATCACCCGACACCCACTTCAATATAACACACTAATGCTATCAGTGTGTTTTATTTTCACCTATAAAAAATCGTTCACCTACTATCGATCGTGGGCGGGCAGAGGCGGCAGCGTTAAGCTCAAATTTATAGTAAAATGTTTATTTATAGTATACAATAAAAAGCATATAAATAAATAAAAGAAAATAGTGTGAATTCACGAAAGTATTTTTAACACAGAAAACAGGTACCAAACTCTGGTGTCTATTAGATGTAACAAAATTCAAATGGTTTTGCAGCACTTGGCAGTAAATCTATCGAGTCAGCTCGACAAACTTCGCTCGCTAAAGTAGTCCATACTACAATAAAATTCACAGCTCCATTTTATACGAAGATCGCGCAGGATTCAATAATCATAATAAAAATACGGTCGTCTCTGACTACAGGAATTGGACCACATTTTTGTGAACATCTAGAAAAAATACTTGTACTAAATAAACGGATTTCTAGACAAAATAACAGTGGGCGCAATATGAGCTAGTTTTCGAATAAGTGTGCGTGCATTTTCGTCTACATATAAATGGTTACCGATTAACGAAACTATACGTAAGTAACGTAGCTAATACCTGCATACGTACAAGTTACAATCAAACCTACTCCAAGTACTCCATTTTGTGCTGGTGCTGAGGGACACTCTGTGATTACAGTGCGTCTAATGAAAGCGCGACCTGGAGTTTTTTTTTTTATTTAATTGGCTACATCATTCAGCCGCAAGTGTAGGAAATAAAAAAAATTGTGAAGTGTCAAGATATGATTCTCCTACTGGTTAGTAATACCACATACAAAATTTTTGGATTTAACCTCTTTTTTCAGATCGCGCTTTCATTAGACGGATTACAGTTATTTAAAAGCTTATTCTAACCCTAACTTCTAATTTCATAGTATCACATCCCACTTACATTATAAAAGCGAAAAGTTGTGGGTGTGTGTGTGTATGTTTATTTGAGACCGCCACCACACATAACGGTGGCATCTGATTTATACTCACGAGGAACTGCGTCGAATGCCGTGGAACGTGGATTTGATGTAGCTCTACAAGTCTAGTTCCCATATAAATTTTATGGAGACCGACGCGCACAAATCGGAGGAAGGGATTTGAATGAAATTTGGCACTCGTGTAGATCATGTCCTAAACTAGCACGTAGGATACTTTTCATCCCAGAAATATGTTCCCTTGGGACAGTTTTCTACGGCGGGCAGCAGATAGCCATTAATAATACAGATCATTATGGGAATTATTTTAATCAACACCGGTACCGCTGTAATCCACGGCTCGCTCGGATCCATTTGAGATCTCTTTGCTATTCTTATCAAAAAGGTAAAGAATGAAATATGTAAATTTAAAATAAATGATTCAATGAATGAAGGAGGGCGGAATGTTCCATTCATTTTCGTGAATCAATGCTGAAGCTTTTGTCAATTGTGAATGTGATTGTTGAAGTTGATGTTCAACAAAAATTTTCCGTCGTTTTTGAATAAATGATTTCTGTTTTATTTGTTTATAGATAGATAGGTACTTACTAACTTTAAACTGGGACTCATACATGAATCGAGAGGTATAGCACAAGTTATGATCAGTATTATTTTAATGTATTTGTATCAATCACTAATCCTAACTAATATAATAAATGTGAAAGTGTGAATGTTTGTTACTTAATCACGCAAAATCGGCTGAACGGATTTGCATGAAATTTGGCATGCATATATGCCTTTGACATGGAAAAGAACATAGGCTACCTTTTATCCCGGTTCTTTTGTTTTTCTGAGGTCCTCGCAGACAAGGTCGCGGGTAGAAGCTAGTAAAGAATATTCCGAGCGTAATAGAACCACGGCCGCACGGGTCACGCTGGATGGATGAAGTGATTTACTGTAACTATAAAAATAGTTGAGCTACATTGGATTTTGTTGATAAATACGTAAGTTACGTTGAACTAGCAAAGCATTGTGATTCGTTTTTTCGGTTAAACTCAAGTGGCTCCGCTAGATCGATACATATTGGACTACCGCGGCCCGAGTCGATGGGCAGGACATGTCTGCCGCATTTCTAACAAGCTATGACCCCTTAAAACACAGGGTTGATGACCTCCTAAAATTAAGTAACGTTACTAAAAAATTTAAAAGTCAGTAAACTAATTATAATGTAAAATTCCATACTTTAAACTGAGGTAGGTAACTCTTTCGGACACGAAATTATAAAAGTTTAGGGTTTACACAAAACATTTATGGCATAACGCTGCGAATACAACTTTTTGATTAAATTCCGGGGTATGTACCCTTTGTTAGGCTAATTGAAAAAAAAAATGGATATTACTGGTTTCATCAGTTACATACTGATGAAACCAGAAATATCTACTAGCGGCAGAGGCCGAAAGGTCCGTTCTCTCACGGATGCGGCTATCTCGTTCTACTACTTTGTAGAAGATTAAACTTAAGTTCTGAAGAAGGAAGCGACCCCATCCCATACTCTCTCACTCCGGACCATGGGTTAACAGAGCCCGGCAAGAGAAGTCGCCGTCGCCGGTCAAATGCAAGAGAACATGGCAGTGCTCCGCCCAAGCGTGGGTCACCTTCATTCCATGTCCAATTTAATGTGACATTAAATCTACCATCATGTAATAACCTACATTCTAGCGATCTAATAAAGAGAATATTCATTAATTCTCTAAACCAATTGCAAAATAACAATCAAAATTTTAATTTCTTCTATACAAAACAGGTTCTAACACAAGACTTCTAGACTCTGGTATGCGAGCCATGTTTAATCGAAGCCAGCCAGTTCCGACAACTGACTGACGAGGGAGGCAGCTGATTGACAACGTGAAGGTAGAATAGATTTCTAGCTTCGAACTAGTTTTTAACTTCCGAGGGCAAAAACTACCAAAGTTGTTCCCTGTTTTCAAACGTAGCCTTGTACTGTACATAGGTAGGGTTGCCAAATCTTCAAACCGAAAAGCCGGACAAACCAGCCAGTTTAGCCGGACATTTGATTAAAAAGACCGACATTTTATTTTAACGTTTGAATCCCCGACCGGTCCTATGAGACCGCGCTGTTATTGTTTTACTATTGTGTCTCGTTTCGCGGGTATCTGAGTAATTAATACAGCCGTTCGAAAGTTTTACTTTTTACATTCTAAATACATACCATACCATTGCTGGTCTGCAAACGCTTGCAATTGCAAGAACACATGAAAACCTATAGAAAAAGGCTAAATTTAAAAAGCCTAACAATAGCCGGGCTTACAACCAAAAAGCCTGACAGTGTCAAGCTTTACCCGGACGCCTGCAGCTAAGAAGTTGAATTCTCTACTGGAGTCTATGTTTTCTGATACCTACAACTTAGGGGCATTAAAATCAACAGTGAATAGGTTACTTCTAGACAAGCGTGCTCCATCGTCGGCCACATCCTCGCTTACCATCAGGTGAGATAGGATCAAACGCGAGCGTAAGCGTACACAAAAACAGGTCCTGTAAAGTTGGCCAAACAGGTCGATATTTCCTTAAGATATAAATAATGACGTAATGGTATTTGCAAAATAAGAACTCATTCATATTTAGCAGTGAAGATTATACAGACAGCCCCTTTGATTGACAGATGAGTTTTGCATAATCAAATAAAGTAATTCTTCACAGGAATGAAATCATATTCCGAAGAGACCCTTATTCACCCTTACTTAGGACTCGCTTGTCATTTGCTTTCGAATATTGATTTGCGCATCCTGAATTCAAAATCTTCATAGAAAAGTTTGAATTAAAAATCAGCGAATGTTTACACTAATCATCTATATTTTTTATATAATTATACATTTGACGCGTTATTATAAATATTTAGTTAGTTTCCTTGCGCGATCACATCAGAAATGAAGATATCCGCAAGAGAACTAAGGTTACCGACATAACCCGAAGAATCGCCCAACTTAAGTGGCAGTGGGCAGGGCACATTGCTCGTAGAACAGATGGTCGATGGGGACGGAAGGTTCTAGAGTGGCGGCCACGTACCGGAAGACGCATCGTTGGAAGGCCTCCCACAAGGTGGACCGACGACCTGGCGAGGGTCGCGGGAATCCGATGGATGCGATACGCACAGGGCCTTATGTCCAGCAGTGGACGTCTTTCGGCTGAGATGATGATGACATTTTACATCATTTAAAAGTTTGATCCTAAAGGGCCCTGCCCAGTAGTTGGCACGCATCTGATGCTAAATAGCAGTATATATTTTAACAAATAGTATATTTTGGGTAACTCTGTTCACACGTTTGTAAGAGAAGAACAAAAACAAAATTCTCTTTGGACAGAAATAATAACATAAAACTTTAAATAAAAAACTTAAGTTAAACCTAACTATGTACATATAATATTTGTATTTTAAAACAATAATTTGCTCGGTACTCAACAGCTACCTCAAAAATGATTTTGTTGCGGCGGCCAGAAAGCATAAAATGTTGAGAGCGGCAGACTTGGGTCTCCGCGGTGACCATAGGATATATGTCAACGACCACCTGACGCTGGATAATAAAGCCTTACTCAATAAAACAAAGATATTGGCAAAAGAAAAAGGCTATGAGTACGTTTGGGTATCAGGCTGTAAAATCCTTATTCGTAAAAACCAGGCGTCACCGAAGCACCACATTAGAAGTGAACAGGATTTAAAGAAGTTTTTTTAGTCAACATCATAGCTCGTTTTCCTGACGCACTAATGTTGATCATCGACTCATTACATTTAAGTTTGAGAAACATTGGTAATCGTTTTTTATGCGCATTCCATTCTCGCCTACCTTTTGTTCGCTTATCGCTCGATGTCTATTCATTTAACTCATTAAGCTTTGGTTTTTGCTATTTGGGTCTTTATGTTTATGCTAATGAGAGCGGGATCTGCTTGCACTTGAAGCTTTTTTTTTATATTGACTACCGTACGAAAGCTAAATATTTGTTGAACTTGAACATAAAATATTACGCATGTTCTACCGACTTTGTTTTAATAAATTTAGCTTCTACTTTTTTTGGCTTACAACTACCTAACTTTATATTTGCATCGACTTTTGTTGATATTAGTTTTTACTTGAGACATCTTTTGAACGATATAATTAATACCTTACACTTTATTAAGTTACAGATACATTTAAAAAATTTAGTGCTACTTTTGAACAATTTAGTGTTGCATTTAGTAAATCTACGTAAAACTTTGTTTTGCTTAAAAATACCTCACTTTGTATTTGCTGCGACTTTTATTGGCATCAATTACTTGAGACATCGTGATACTGATATAATTATTATTATTTCAGCCATTTTCAAATTAGTGTTACATTTAATCAATTTAGTGTTATATTTAATAAATCTAGCTGACGCTTTGTACTGCTTTCAACTACTTCATGTCATGTTTACATCGACTTTTATATTCGTTAATTACCTGAGACATCGCTTTACCGCTACAATTCATATTTTACTCATTATTGTTTTACTGTTACTTTTAACTTACGATGACGCCTATTAGTATATACTATCAAAATGTTCGTGGGCTACGGACAAAAACATCTGTTTTCTATAGGAATGTATGTATGAATTCGTTTGATGTCGTATGTCTGTCGGAAACATGGCTCATTGATGGCATTTCGGATAGTGAATTGTTTGATGACCGATATTTTGTATGGAGACGTGACCGTAATTATTCGCAAACAAAACAGTCTATGGGGGGAGGAGTCCTCATAGCTGTGCGCCGTGAACTTGTCGCCGATGTCCGCAATGAATGGTGCTCGTCCGCCGAGGATTTGTGGGTCACTTTAACATTACATCAATCGAAACCTAAGGTAACGTACAAAATGCACATCTGTGTTGTTTATATATGTAATCAGCAGTCTGGCAACTCGTTGATGCTTCAATTACATAACTTCGCTGACAACTTAGCTCAAATTGTACTTAATCAGCCCGCGGACAAGTTCTTGATTCTTGGTGACTTTAATCAGTCGAACATTGACTGGCACATGGCGGTGGATAGTAATTATCTTTACCCTAGTAACTTGCATGGATCAATACAGACTACCTTTTGTGATACTCTTACCGCTTGCAATTTGGTGCAGTATAATTCTCATCGTAATGTGAATGATAGAATTCTTGACCTCGTGTTGTCGAATAATGAAGTTAATGTCACCAGCAGTCAGAGTCCCTTAGTGGAAGAGGACTTGCACCATAAGGCACTTTGTATATCTGCGGAGTTTGTTCAACTTCATCAGCTGCATGCTCGGCCTCGAGTCAAGTTTTTATACACTATGGCGAATTATGACACCATTAACAAAGAAATGATGGCAAGAGACTGGCCATTAGAGCTAAGCAGTAGGTCTTTCGAGGAAGCTGTCAACTATTTTTACGATATTATCAACGTACTACACACTAAGTATATTCCTACTAAAATGATTGTTCCGCGTGGCAAGTATCCGCCTTGGTACAAAAGTCCTCTTATCAAAGTACTTAAGGAAAAGGCTAAATTCCATGCTAAATTTAAAAGGTATGGAAATATTTCGGATCATCTTTCCTTTAACACTTTACGTAGGCGCGCTAAAGATATGGAGAAGAGAATGTTTGATGAATATATTGCAAACATAGAATTGGCTATTTCCAAAAATCCCAAGGCTTTCTGGCAGTACGTTAAATCTAAACAGCAAACAAACTGTTACCCGACTGTTCTTAAGTTCGGTGAAATTTCATCTAGCAACGGGGATGAAATTTGTAATATGTTCGGTGACTATTTCTTCTCCAACTTCCAAGAGCGGTCCGATGTCGATGAGCGTTCAGTCGGACACTCATCGACTTCAGACTTTCTCATCGATTCATCTGCTGTTGGGATTGATGAACCTGAGTGTCAGACTGCTGGTTGTTCATCTGACATATGTACTATTGACATACGGGAGGAGGAAGTATTTCGGTTGCTGAAACAATTAGATTTGAATAAATCCGCAGGCCCCGATAACATTTCTCCAGTCTTCATATCTAAATGTGCCAGGTGTCTATCGGTTCCGTTGACAATTTTATACAAACGCTCATTCGAATTAGGGGTTGTGCCTGCTATCTGGAAGTCAGCGTATATAACGCCGATTCATAAGAAAGGACCCAAGGACAGCATAGACAACTACAGACCAATTTCTAAACTTTGTGTGTTCGCTAAAGTCATGGAGAAGATTGTACATAAACAACTGTCCTCATCACTCAAACTAACTTTTTCTGAACATCAACATGGATTTTTAAAAGGTCGTTCTACTACATCCAATCTTGCGGTCTGTAGTGACTATCTGACGGAGCACATGTCCAAGAGGGCGCAGGTCGACGTTATATACACTGACTACAGTAAATGTTTTGATCGTATTGATCATGCGCTCCTCTTGCGTAAGCTGTTACTGGCTGGAGTTAGAGGTAATTTATTTAGATGGTTTTCGTCATACGTGGAAAACAGGTGCCAGACGGTGGTCCTGAATGGGTATGCGTCAAAAGTGATGTACATCCCATCCGGAGTTCCCCAAGGGTCCTTACTGGGGCCTTTGTTATTTAACATTTTTATTAATGACATTGCTTCTTGTTTCCTACATTCGAAAATTTTGCTCTATGCGGATGATATGAAGATTCTTGGTCAAGTATCAACCATTGATGACGCACACCGTTTACAGGAGGATTTGGACCGGTTCCACGTTTATTGTGCTAGTAATAAGTTAGACTTAAATGTTTCGAAATGCTATGTGTGTACATTTTCTCGTAAGCCAAACCCTATTACATATGATTATAAGCTATCGAACACCTCAATAGCCAGAGTCAGTGTCATAAGGGATCTTGGTGTAACTTTTGATTCTAAGCTTCTGTTTGATGAGCATATAAATAACGTAGTTAGTAAGGCTTCTAAAGCCCTAGGTTTTATTTTTAGGATATCAACTGATTTTAGGAATATTAAGACGATGAAAATTCTGTACTGTGCCTTTGTCCGTAGCCATCTTGAATATGCTTCTCAAATTTGGAATCCCAATTATAATATTTACGTTAATCGCCTTGAAAGCATACAAAGAAGATTTTTGAGATACATTCAATATCGCGCAAAAACTTTTCTCCCTAATTACGTGAGTCGATGTAAAAAATTTCACATTCTGCCCCTACATGAGCGAAGAAAAATAGCAGATCTCGCTTTCTTATTTAGCGTCATGAATGGATCTACTGACGTCCCTGAGCTGGTAAGCAAGGTTGGGCTTCGGGTGCCTGCTTCGTGTGCACCTCGCCGCAGATCGCGTCTTCTTCATGTTCCGGTAGTTTCAACCAACTATCGTAAAAACTCATATTTAATAAGAGCTTCTCGTACTTTCAATACAGTGTGCCAGGATGTTGAGATTGATTTGTTTGCAACCAATGTTAAAAAACTGAAAAAGACTTTGGCCGATCGCTTTTTTGATACCTGAATAATGTTTTGTATACTTATGTGTTATGTATTGCTTGAATGTTTGTGGTATGGTATGAGTGTTTTCGTGTTAACCCTAAGCTGTTGTCGTCTTAGTTTTAGTCACTCAAATTATTATAAGTGAAAACTTGTAAATGGCCGTCTTTTACCTATTGTATTTGATTATTGTAACTATTAGCTGTAAGTTTTCCTAAAAGTAATAAAATAAAATAAAATAAAATAAAATAATACAAATATAAAATATACACTCAGGCGTCGAAGTACTCCTCCACATCGCTGTCATCTGGAAATGTGCCCAGAAGGCTGGCGGCATTGCCACGTTGTATGGCAGTGCTAATTCTTTGGGCGAAGAACGAGCCAGCCCTCTGGTCCCGCAAAGTGTCGATCAGACGGCGTGAAATTTCTTTAAAAAGAAACTTTGGACTATTGTTGAGAATAAAAAGCTTTTACCCATCTTTTACGTATACCGGCAAAACAGCGGATTCCTCTAGGATAGGCCGCGGGCGCCAAACAGCGGGAAAGGCAATAATCAATACTTACGTTGTAATTAGTGGTTCACAAAATACACAACCTTTCTCATTACGTCTAAATATAACCAGTTAATTACAAACACCGTAAGATGGAGTGTAAATTCTCGATATCAGGTCTTTAAAGGATAATAAGTCTACTTACAATTTTACGCGTTTGCTCATAAAGTAACAGAGTTTGCCGTTATACCTACTACGGCGTTTTGTTTCAATAGCTATAATAACTTTTTAAAAATGGCGATTTGACAGCTTTTGCATAGAAAATGTCAAACAGCCATATTTATTTTTCTGATAAAGTATCAGAGTATTAAAAAACAGTTTATCAGTCAAAAATTTTTTAAAGAAAACTTTTTTTATAAGTAATTCACCCATGTGACGATGATTAATGACGATTCATTCATCACATTGCCGTCATTGATTTGATGAATGACGTGTAGACTGCAACGCTTGACTCATTTGTTTCGTCTGTGACTGCTGATAAAATCGATTGACAGGCAAGAATTAACCTATCACATTGTTTCGTCTGTGACTGCTGATAAAATCGATTGACAGGCAAGAATTAACCTATCACATACCCGCGAAACGAGACACAATAATAAGACAATAACAGCGCGGTCTCATAGGACCGGTTGGGGATTCATGAATTAATCTATCACATACCCGCGAAACGAGACACAATAGTAAGACAATAACAGCGCGGTCTCATAGGACCGGTTGGGGATTCATGAATTAATCTATCACATACCCGCGAAACGAGACACAATAGTAAGACAATAACAGCGCGGTCTCATAGGACCGGTTGGGGATTCATGAATTAATCTATCACATACCCGCGAAACGAGACACAATAGTAAGACAATAACAGCACGGTCTCATAGGACCGGTTGGGGATTCATGAATTAATCTATCACATACCCGCGAAACGAGACACAATAATAAGACAATAACAGCGCGGTCTCATAGGACCGGTTGGGGATTCATGAATACTCGTATCATGGCTATGTATCAATACCACAGAAATCTCTAAATTCTCCTTTCTGCAGTTCAATTCATTGCCAGTTTTTATTATGTTCCAAATTCCAATTTTATTCCAATTAACATTTTCCATACGCAATTTAAAATATGAAATCGAAAAACGAATCCCTAAGTATGTCGACTGGTAATGTGTCCAAACGACTGGCGCATTGCTTAACCTCT
This sequence comes from Mythimna separata, assembly GCA_030763345.1. Lineage (NCBI taxonomy): Eukaryota > Metazoa > Arthropoda > Insecta > Lepidoptera > Noctuidae > Mythimna > Mythimna separata. The sequence goes on from CM061170.1 coordinate 390,078, forward strand.
GTCCAAAATATGTAAAAGCCAGCCCTTGGGACATGCGAACCGTCCACAAGATATTTCGGAAGTTGACGACTTTTCTCAGAAAACTGTCTGTACATTTTTATAAGTGTGGAGATCATCTAATTACTTCTCCCGCTCTAAAACCACCTGTGTCCTTCAGTTGCCCTTTGCGTTCGAGGACCACGGGTTTTCTTTTCATAAATTCTCTGCTAGCTGGAGCGCATAGGCCCAAGTTTACTTAAACAGTTTGCTGACATCTCTTTGAGGAGCGCGTCGATCACTGCGCGCTATCGACGACTTGGGTCAATCCGATTCATTACCGGACGACCGGACGACGAGCTACCCACTGCTCGGTGTTCGCAAGCCCGCGTCTACCGTGGCTGCTAGTCAAAGTCGGGATCTCGGTGATTGGGGAGTGAAGATATTCATTCTCTCACGAATGCGGCAGCCTCCTCTTTCGCTAGCATTACCTACTGTTTCGCAGAAAGAGGGGACAGCCTGGCATTCTAACTCACTCCGGAACATAGCCTGAACCAGAGCCCGGCGCGAGAGGTCAACGTAAGCTTAGGTAAATAAAAAAGGTAGATAGTCATTATTTGTTTTAACCTATCACATACCCACAAAACGAGACACAATAGCAAAACAATAACACCGCGGTCTCATAGGACCAGTCGGGGATTCATGAATTAAGAACTTTCCGCAGTAAACATTATGAGGGGTTGAGAGGGATTTAAACATTGTATGGAGGATTAGTTATTTCTTTGGTTAATAAACGTGAAACTTGACACAAATTCAAATCAAAATAAATACATTATATTATCAAGGAGCATTTAGCAAATATCTATCTTTAACTTTGACTTTAAATCGAGATAAAGTTTTTATGAAAACATACCTACTTGCGAACAAAGTTACTGGCAGTCAGCGTATTTATTTGAAGATGGTACCTACCTATATTTACCAGGTTATTGGATGGCACCGCGAACTCAACTCATTCCAAAAGTAAAGTCAAACAATCAGAGCTATATCGGAGCAAAAACGTGTCTAAACAAACGTTATTTTTCAATCAATTTAATTAAGAGGTAAAATTGTTTATTGAATTTTATACAACGCGGGGATGAGAATATAGCTCTATGAAAACACTGTCAATAATGGCTCATAGAAACATATGTACACAGTTAGGTAACTATTTGGATATCAAAATTTCATAAAAAATCATTCATACATTCTTATTTTTTAAATAAGTAGTCAAAAACTACATATTTTGTAAAACTGGTTCACTTACCTGTGGTAAGAATGGCGACAGTCTTTGATGGGGACGCCGGCGCGCGGCGCCGCCGCGCCGCGCCGTGCGGTCTCGTCAAACAGCGCGCGCGACGTACCGGCGAATGTTTTCGCATATTCAGACACCACTCACCCGCAAGTTATTTATTTAGGTACTTATTATTTATTTATGAAATCACAATCACTTTTCGAAAAGAACTCGAGTCATTATTTTTTTATTATTTTCAATATGTCCGCCGTTGTCCGCCGTAACCTCGAATACCTAAGTACTGTGGGAGACGTAACTAAGGGCCATGTGCACCGACATAAGTTTAAGATAACCATCTGATTAACGTCAATAACCGACGATAAGGAACAGGAAATATTGCTAAAACAGCCGTTTTAATATTAAAACAGTCGATTTGGTGTCGGTGCACATGGCCCTAAAACGATAGAGCTTGCGGTGCTCAGTGGTACATTTATTAACTTGTTTAAATTATATCATTCCAAAATATTAGAACAGTTTATTTCTTTTCAAACCCGCCAGCAACACATTACTAAAGAGTTTTAGTAATAACTCTTTACAGTACCTACCTACACCGCAGTGGCGTAGCTAGTGCCTAAGGGGCCCCATATAATAAAGCAAATGGGGCCCCCATTTGCCCTCTTTTATCTGATTGCGGTAAATAAAGCCCAGTGCTAGTTGGGTTTAGGTTTTTCGATATTTTTACACAAATTATATCCCTTGTATATTGTTTTAATAACGAAATAAACCCGAATAACACTTGACAATTCGGCAATTCGACAGGCAAATAGCCCGAGAGCCTAATTCGAGTCTCATTAGTAAGAATTTGAGTTTTCGGACAGTAATTTTATGCTTTCGACCGGGGCCCCTGAAGTCTGGGGGCCCCGTATAATTGATACGGCAGATACGGCAGTAGCTACGCCCCTGCTACACCGCTTACACCAATTTGATAGTGTAATTTGCTAAGTCGCACTCTTGATAATAGGTCACCAGTAGCAACCGTGTATTTCAAGCTAAAATAATTATATTTTATAATTCCTCTATGGTATCAACTTCTGTTGAGTTCATAAACTTACTTCATTTTTTATGTACTTAACCTCACAAAAAGAAATCTAGTGGTGTGGTAAGTAGAACGTATTTAGACTAATTTCGTAAAGTTCACACTTAGTACAGGACCTATTAAACGTTATGTGACCTATCACCATAAAAACAACAAGTTTCACACAATTCACTCACACAACACAAACCAAGATTACGAAAATACACGAGAAGTCACCTTCTTCTAAGTTCTAACCGAAAAGCGCGGGCGCGGGCGCATCGGAATTTCCGAAGCGGATCGGAATGCGTCGCGAAGGAAGTACATCCGGAAACTGACCGTGACCTAGATAAGTAATTATTATGACAACCCCTCCGCCTGCCGCCCGCCCCCGCCAACCCGCGCGGCGCCATGCGTTCGCGTCGTCTTTTGGCCGAATGAAATCGATCTCTTTCGCACATGCATAATTTTCTATTGACATGAGCACGTGTAATCTTGTAGTATAATACCGATGCTGGGGTCATTAACCTGTCGCATACTCTCCCATTACCAATACATTAAGTAGAAAATACTAAAAATGAAAAATCTGATGATCCTGTGAAAAATCCTGTGGCTAAACTACTAGATATATAGATAGGTATGCATTTGTTAGTATTTTCTTGTTGTTGTAATTGTGTAAGTTCTTAGTTTTTATACCTAATTCAATCATGCTTTGGTGTGTCTTTTGTGTTGTGGCAAATAAAGGATTATTATATTCTCTTTTATTGTTCTTTTCTAGGGAATATCATCTTTTATACGAAGTTTAATTTATTATCATATAGCTAGCCCTGTAGTCCTCTCCAGATTGTAGACGTACCGGTCCAGTTACGACAACTTTTTTCTAACTTATTTACCTACCTACTCTAAGAGCATTTATTTACTAGAAACCCCGCTCCTACCCCTGTTGCAATGCGGTGAATTTTACAATAGTGTGGAAAAGTGTGGCGATTGTGGTGGATCTCACTATCACACTAATTTTAAAAAGATTTTATATCTAAATTAATACTTAGATACTTAATTAAAATGTAGCTTAATTTTGCCGTCCGAATTACCATGAAAACGAAACCACAGAAAGCAGATAATTATAAACAAACACTCCCTATTTTAAGCAGAGAGCAATAAAAGACAACAACAATGAACTTGCAAGCTGCAGAAGACATACAAGGTCAAATAATTAGGAACCCTGTCCTGCGTCGAACAGAGGGCTCTCTTTGATCCTCTAATTAACTCCCTTGTGTTGAAGAGGGCTTTGTTGATTAGACTCTTGAAGCGCCGGTCAAACACAGCCTGCTGAGGGGTAGTACGTACTTGGCTAAACACGACGGACTGATGGCGAGGGTATAGGTAAGTGGATTGGGAGTTGTACCGCGTGATTTTTGGAAGATTGGTTAGAAATTTGGGAAGAATTGTTTCTGGAAGCTTGGGACATGGGAATTGTCTTTAAGAACAGCTTATCCTTACAGTATTCTAGGCGACGCGGCGACGGTGTGTAGTGTTCCACAGGCATCTCAAAGAGATATTAGCAAAACTGTAGGGGCCAAAGTTTACCGGAAGGGAAACCCGAGGTCCTGGAACGCAAGGCAAAGAAGGAACTTATTTGTAGATTTTAGTTCGTAAAAGTCTATAACGCTGTCTCGCTTCACCTAAGAGCGGAAAAAGTCATAGGATGCAGACGTGCAAGAAAGTATAAAGACCCACAACTCTTTTCAATCAAAATCTTAGCTACAATGTATGTCTAATTTTGTCATTTCCAGTTTCTAGTCATACGGGGTTTATTAGATGTGATTTTTCGCTCTAGGGCGGAGCGGTATACACCCATATCATACTGCTACTGACTAAATTCCACTCCTATGTTCCTTCTTTACCTTGGGTTATAAGACTCCTGGTGTTCCCTTTCGGACTACTTATAGCACTCATGATAAGGGGTAATTATCGCAATAATGACCGTTTTCTAAGCAAGCCAACCCTTATATACCAAGACCATCATTACAGGGCTTTGTGATAAATTGACGCGGCTTAGCTTATACGTAAGCAACAGTGTATGTATTCTCATGCTTCTCCTGAAACTGACACAAAAGCAACAGGTTGTACTTACGTCCTACATGCACAACCGATGTCAAACATCGAACATCCTGGTTTTAATAAGTTCCACTAACTTTAGACAGACGAGTAACTAACTACGAAGAATTAGGTTCCTTCGCCGAAACCGATACCAATTTAACATTCAATTATAGTTGCGAACTTCGACGAAAACTTTGTAACTTCGGGGATCTTACGGAAACTTGTAATAGCCATCTCAAAGGACCTTTTTTAAAGAAAAGTAATATTATTTTCGCTTTCACATTTGCTATTTAAATGTGTTCTTTTATGTCCCAAGTCTACATTGTAATTTAAACATGAATATCAAATTTTATTTTCTTAAATTTTTCTCATAAGTGGTTGAAACGGCAAATTATCTTGTGCCGAAACCACTATCAAGTTCTATGTAAATTACTATCGCGACGGTAAGGTCTGACTCGGCACCACGGTGTCCGCAATTTCCGCCTCACACAGGTCCTCTTCGAACACACTTGTTTCAGGCGGTCCCTATATTGAATTCGGCGGGAAGGAATGTCTGGTTTTACCCAATAAAACTTTCTCACAAGCCTCACTCACAGACGATCAGAGACGACCCGAAAATAGAGTAACAGTGAATGAAAGAAAAATAAGCGTGTTGCGCTGACCTCAAATAATACGGGACAAAGCAGGAAGATCATGAAGATAACTTTAATATTTAAATGCACTATTCTGCTAAAGAACTAGCATCACCGTAAGAGCGTTTTCGCATTATCCGATCCGATATCGGTATCGGACGCCGATACGATATCGGGGTAAGTAAAATGTATGAAATATGTACCTGTCTTTCATATTGTCCGGCCCGATATCGGATATCGGAGCACGGTATTTCATACATTTTACTTGGCCTATACCGATATCGTAACCTTTACAAAGTATTGCACAGGTCTCGAAAAGATTATACTCGTAAGTTGGTGAATCCCAAGAACTACTTAAAAACTCAGCAAGTCGTTGTAATTCGTTTAAAGTTAGCCAAGTATGCTAGACGAAGGGTTTATACGAATACAGACATAGTACCAGTAAGTACCTATGTATGTTAGGCGCTGGGCCTCAAGTCTGCTATTAGAATAGTATCTGAATTATCGATCATTGGCTTCATAATTGTTGATTTTGACAAGTTTGATATTGTCAACTGCTGTCGACAATTCAGATGAAATTCTAATAGCAGACTTGAGGCCTATGCTTACATGTTGATATTATGGAGAGTGTTTATCATTTTAGTTAAGAAGTCTAAAAAATGAGAAGTAGATCGTAAGTTTTTTCAACTTTTACTGCTAAAATGCCCTTCCAAAATCTTGTAGCTATGACCCGATCGGTGATCGTGGTTGCTATTTATACGGAGAAAGTTGAAGATTAATTGCACATCTTTGTGATCGTGCCAGCCATTGTGTTAGAGGTTGTCTCCTTAGACAGTTATAAATTAACGTCCAATAGGTGACATAATTATCATTCGTGCAAACGCTTCTGAATGTCATTTGGGTTATTAGGGACAAAAAGTTGACTGTAACCACCTTTTAGTTAGACGGTCACCAAGTTACAGTTAGGTAGATACTGTGAAGTACAAGACACAAATGCCGTGGTCTGTCAATGAGGTCCGACATTAACGCTTCACCTTTTTTTCGCGTTTGACCACTATCTAACCTGATGATAGGTAAATGATGATTTGGCCGACAATGGAGCAAGTTAAGTGTGCTGAATCCAACAATATCAGCTTTGTCAGCACATCTGTCCCCACCAAATGCTCTCAATAAACTTATTGATAACTTAGCATTTAATTATTATAAATACGAGATCAATCACTTAATTAGCACGTTTACCTAGAAGTAACCTATTCATTCTTGACTTAAAAATCCCTAAGTTGTGGCTGTGTATTAAGAAACACAGACTCGCGCAGGGAATTCCACTCCTTCCCTAATCAAGTGCAATTTTAAACTGTAATAAATATAGGTACCGTAGAGGTCTATAAATAAATACTATACTAAATTTGTTATAGGATGGCTTCGGTGACAGCTGTCAGATTCATACAATGTGTCTATCTATCCTTTTCTCTCATCTTAAAGATGCATATTTTCGTCCTGCTGTCCCCAACCCACGCTATGTAAAAAAGACTATAGCTAGGTACTATTTAGGGAAGTCGACTAGTCGGTTCTACCTACTCATAAATTATTTAAACCTATTTCCTATAACCGTACGTTAAGCCAGTTTTCTAGCTACAGTCTGATCACCATTTTATCGACACTGTATCTGTATAAATGTTATAATCCCAGTTATCTGTTGGCACAAAATATGAGTCGGCTTACCGCCTCGCTGTGCAAACAAACCGCAAACTACCTTTGTGAGCTCTTCAAACTTTACACCCAGCAGCGCAGAAACTAAGGATATGGCTTTATATTATGTTCCAATGTTATGTATGAAGAGGTAACATTGTTTATTTGAAAGAGGTATTGCTTCCAGAGACAGCAATAATCAGATTTATAAAATTCGTTCACTTACTCGTATATGCAGCTATCGTATCGGTTTGCCAGCTATCGTAGGCGCATGCTTGCGGAATGTTACTGGACGGCTTCCGTCCGGACGTCCGGTAACATTCCGGACGAAGCCCACGTCGTCGACGGGGCGTATTGTTCCACGCTTTCAGCAGACCGTAGGGGTCGAAGCCTACTGGAGCCTGGGTTGACGCAAAAGAACCCCGGGACCCTGGAATTAGGGTAAAGAAGGAACAGAAGTGGGTTTTAGTCATTAGAAGTCTGACACGAAAAAAGATATCGTACCGGTGATCTAACTTTGTTTCGGAAAACGCTCGGTTCTTGTGAAACAGACAAGTAGTGAAATCAATGACACAAAGGAACCAAAATACAAGATCCTTCTTCACAGTATTAGAGTTTCCCGCGCGGTTTATACATTACAAAAGCCCGAAATCAACTATCGAGTTCGGACCAGGTACAATACCTTTCTAGTCGAAGAATCCTTCCTTTTCAGTTGAGATTTACAGGATTTCCCACCCCTGCAAATTCACATAAAAGGGGAGCAAAGCTGAAGCAAAAAAAAGGATGCAAAGCTAGACAACATAGCATAACTTAGCTAGTAAGATTTAGCTGTACCGCTTCTTTCGCTCTAGCTGGAGCGAGAGGGAATGCCAGTCTTTTATTGAGTAAAACCCACCAATCTTCGTTCAGTTCTCATTTGCGTTCTAACTCTTTTAGACAATCCCTCAGGCTGGCTGTGTCATTACGGGAGAAATAACTTAAAAATTAAAAGTAGTAAGGTGAAGTTTAGTTAATAGGTAATAACTAATGTACTGGCTCTTGTGACACATGATATTTGTTTTTAAAGTAATTTAAATAAAATAAATATGATGTCTTCTTCTTTGTTTCAATCCTCCAGGGCACTGTTAATGAATTAAATATCACACCGTCGTGTTTCAGTAGGGCTGTCTGCTCCAATATTAACGGGTTCTCACTAGTGACCCCTAATTTTAGTTGTCCAATTATAAATTAATGATTCATTTTGTACCGTATGGTGTTGAACGTAAAGAATAGCACTACCCGTGGGTGACGTATGAGGTGACTATAGGACTCAGGGGGGCTAAAGAATGGGGCTACCCAATTTCTGTAAACAGTGACAATGCGCGATGTGCTGCGAAACGCCCTGGAGCACGCGACGCGTGACCCCCCACGTCTCCGTAAACGAGCACTAAGGGCGTGGACCCATGTCTACGGTGCGGCGCCGTTTGCCGTGTAACGGTACAGCACCGCCGCCGGCGGATGGCGCGGCGCCGTGTGCGGCACGGTACCGCGAACGGTGCACCGTCCATTGCTCCTCAGTTGATCGAATCACCAGCGAAATATCGACTGAAAGGGGCAATGCCACGCCCTAAGCCCTCTTGTATACGAGACGGTTTATGCGCCGTGCGGCGAGCGCGCCGTGTAAAAAACATACCGTGTACAAGCGGCTATACACTGCGGAACAACACTGTGTGTCATCACCATCAGTGTCGTTCCGCAGTGTATAGCTGCTGGCGGTGGTGCCGTTCCGTAGCGTCGCCGTTTGTGTCTACAGGCTCTCTCAGTGATCGACCGGACCTACGTACGGTACAGAGTGAAACCGTGTCGTGTACAAGAGGCCTAACACAGTAAGCATTAGTACCCAGTAGTCTAGCCCTGTACCCCTGTACAGGGCTAGAATAGTAAGTAGTTTATGATACCAGTAATACAGTCCTACAACGTTGTTAGTGTTTCACAAATACTGTATTTGTGAAACACTAACAACGTTGTAGGACTGTATTTATTTGTGAAACACTAACAACGTTGTAGGACTGTATTACTGGTATCATAAACTACTTACTATTCTATGACTTTTTACTAAACATACCTAATACATTTACAAAAAACAAATCTTCAAGATTTCCTTGCTGTGTCTACACTTCGCGCGCACTGTCTTCACCCGGGGTCTCCCCCGCTGGATATTGTACTATCGCTTGCTTCTTAACGTATCAAGCGATGGTAGGTACAATACTGCTGCTCGTTTGTGGAACGAGTTGCCAGACACGATTAAACGTGCAAAATCGTTGCCTGTTTTCAAAAAACTAGTTAGAGAACATTACTTGTCGCTGTGAGTGTCGATAGTCATAATTTATATTTCTGTTTGTAGTTTTGATTATGTATGTATATATGTATTTATTATATAGCATATGTATATATCTATGTATCTATTATAGTATGTATAATATGTGAACATACTGTGTGAGTTATTGTCATACCAACGACAGCCCCATTTCTTGTCCAGACAATCTCTGTCCATTCCAGGTTGCCTGGAAGAGATCGCGGAATGCGATAAGGCCGCCCATTGTATGTGTTTTAGTTTTAAGTTTCCTATTGTTAAATTGAATTGGTGTACAATAAAGCGTATATTATTATTATTATTATTACAAGCCTCCAAGCTCACCTAAGTGTAAAATGTCAAAAAATTATGTAAATTACGTTTAGGGCCTGTTTCACCACCTATGATTAAGTTTCGAGTATCTTACTTGACAGATAATTTCATACGAATTCTGTCACATTTTTGAATTTATTCAGTGAGTAGTGCCTACTCGGACATTGTGAAACAGGCCCTTAAAGTTACATTTTACAGTCGCAAAAGATATTTTTAACTTCATACTACCTACCAGTGGCCTGCACATTGCAAAAAACGTAAGAAAATTTGAATTTCGCGGGCCACCCTGACGCTTTCAGCTTAACGTTTAGAAAGTTCAATTGAAATATTTTTATTTTTGAATGAAAATATGATGAACAAAAGTTGTTGTTTATGATGATAGTAACATAGTCCTGAGAGGTTGCCCGAATTTTACAAATAACCCAAATAACTAGTCCTCACATTGAAGCCTCATCTTACCCTCTAAACTGTTTCCCAAACATTCCGATCGGGATTGCTGCCCCCTATCGGCAGTGTTCCGCAGTCATAAACAATGGCCGCCAACTTACTGAACTACCCTCGTTGTTATAACTTTATAACAACACTGTTCTGTCCTGATTTTAGGCGATAAGGGCTTAGCAACTATGTGTGCTGGGTTACAATAGGGGACCTCTGCAGTTTAGACTGGTATGCGATGTAAAGGGAATGGGAAATTGGGAAGGTATAATCTATGTAAAGGGACTGAATACAGTGGTAGTGGAGCGACAAAGTTAGCGGATGGATCTACTCGATACTATCCTTTTCCTGTCTCCTTCTACCTGACGTTAATCCAGGCTATTGCCAGGGCCCACCTTTTGACTGAGCTTTCTTCACTTTGCCCGATCTTCAACCTTTCCAGTAAGGCCATTGGCTCTCATGTCGGACTTGACGACGTCCAGCCAGCGCTTGCGAGGGCGACCATGGGAGCTAGCCCCAAGGACAGCCATATTCATGCATCCCCGGCCAACGTTCTCCATAGGCTGCATAATGTGGCCATACTATTATTTTCCTGACTATTTAGCGAAGTACAAAGATTGATTGGAAATTCTGAAAAAAATCTCTAGCAAGAATGACTTGTAGCGTATAATATGTAGGTAACAAATGAGTCGAGGTAAAGTTAGGTTTCTAAAACTATCATTTCGATATTTAAACCCAAAGTTGATTTTGTTTATTTCAAATATCCATTTCATTTTACCAAATATCTAAAAATAGTTATTTCAACGTATAAATAGCTTTCATTTGATTGATGCGGAAATAAATTAATATACCTTTATTAAAGGTCCATCAACCTAATTCTATTTATAAATTCCAGGAAGGTAGGCAAATTATCTATTCAGTTTGGGGAAAGTTTAATACTTCCAAATTTATAAATAATACTTTTCTGATTTACATCGGGAATAAATAAATAGGTACTTACCTTTTTATGAAATAAATTAATAATTTTAAAAAAAATGCCTATATATTTATTTAAACTTCATGTACAGTAGTGGTACACAGGTGGACTTAATGCATCAAGGCTTTCTCTCCTCTATTCTAATAGGTATTATTTAAAATGTGAAAGTAAATCTGTCTGAACTACGCTTTCACAGTAACCAATATTCACGCGGACGAAGCCGGTAGCAGAAGCTAGTAATATTCTAAGCTGTTATTTGTAGATCTTTGACAGTCGTTACGGATAGTCAGAAACCAAGAACAGGAGGTCAGATAAGCAATTATTCTTGCATACAACTTTAATTTTAGAAATGTAATTTCTTTATTCTGGTAGCAATCTATACCTTGCAAGTATACAAGATGTAGGTATAAGTCCAACAAATGCAGACAATATTTAGCTATGTAGTGTACAGTTCGTCCGTTATAAGTTGGCGAGTGTGAAGTTAGGCTCTGCGAATTTTGGCGCTTGAAATATCGTACAAAAATAAAGGTTTAAAAAAAGTAAATGCAATTTGCAGTTGTTATTGCTGTTAAAAACAGTTATTGGCATTTATGTTTTTAAAACCTTTATTTTTGTACGATATTTCAAGCGCCAAAATTCGCAGAGCCTAACTTCACACTCGCCAACTTATAACGGACGATCTGTAGGTAACATTTTCAATGTCACGTATCCGTTATATCGTTGACTCGCCTGAAGGAAGGCTCCTCCGAACAAATTGCAATATCATTACTCTTACTCGATCCTCTCGAACCGGCTTCTTTTGAATACAATATTTTGAAGTATTCATATATGTAGTTGAAAAGGCAACTTGAAGCAAGTTTTGTACGTTCCGTAGAACATTCACTAGGTTACCTACATACTACCTACCTACTACGAGTATATCGTCCCCGTAGAGCGAAAATTAACCAACTTAACTTATCGACGATTGCATCACTGCTTACCATCAGGTGGGATCGCAGTCAAGCGCTAGTTTATAATGATTAAAAAAAAAAAAAACTTGCAATATGCTAGTTTTGAGATATCGCCGTCTAAAGTTTGGAAAAAATAAAAAAAATCATAACTACAAAAATTAACGTGATAGAAAAAACTTTTGACTTAATTTCAATTGAATTTGTATATAGTTTTCTATTATTTATTATATGTTTTATATAACTTCTATGTGTAATGAGTTATTAGGTAAAATTCAAGTTAGTTATTTTTCGCTTTATTCGTTTCAATTTTGGTGCAAACTTAACATCCCTTAGTTAAATACTTAAACTTAAAAAATAAGCAAAGTTTTGGTCATGACGAAATACCACCTTTGCTTGTTAAATCATGCGTAGACGAATTAACAATGCCTTTGACTTTTCTCATAAATCAGTCATTTATGGAGGGTGTTGTCCCAGATCTACTAAAAATATCAATAGTAAAACCTATATATAAAAAGGGCAAAAAAACTGACGCAGGAAATTATCGCCCCATTGCATTACTATCTACATTTTCAAAAATCTTTGAAACTGCAATGTCTAAACGGCTAAATATTTTTTGCGAGAAGTATAATATCTTTAGCACCAGTCAAAATGGATTTAGGAAAAATAAGTCTACAACATTAGCAGTGTTTAATTATGTCCAAGAAGCATTAAAAATAATTAATAATAAGAAATATGCAGTTGGGTTACTGCTAGATATGAGTAAAGCCTATGATCGAGTATCGTATAAAATACTTCTAAATAAACTGTACCAAATAGGCGTGAGAGGCATCGCGTACGAGTGGTTTTGCTCGTACCTACCTAAAAAATCGCACACAGTACGTTGAAGTGGAATATTCCTCGGATACTGGTCTAGTGACACACGTAAGATCTCAAATGAAACACGTAAATATGTCTATACCACAAGGCAGTGTCTTAGGGTGCATTTTATTCCTCATATATATTAACGATTTGCCGAGAGAAATAAATGTCCAGAGTGTCCTTTTTGCTGACGACATCTCAATAGTGTTTCCATGTGACGACGGTAGTAACTTAAATTTAATACTGGACGATATACTGACAAAAATAGTAAATTGGCTTAGGGACCACAATTTGGAAATAAATTTTTTAAAAACTAAAATTATGCAATACAGACCTTATCAAAAACGTTCATTGAGTATTAACTACTCATTCAATGACATACCGCTCCAGTGTGTCGATGAATTTAGACTCTTAGGACTGACAGTTGACACTAATATAAATTGGAAGGCACATATTAATGTTGTATCAAACAAACTTGCAAGTTTTGCGTATGCTTTAAATGAGTTGAAAAGATCAACCGACTTCAAAACAGCGAAGACAGCATACTACGCGTACGCCTACTCGTGGTTAACATATGGCATGGCATTATGGGAGTATGGCAGTATGGGGAAATTGCGTTGATGTAGAAAAACTGTTTATTTTACAAAAAAGATGTGTGAGAATTCTTGCGAACATAGACCAAATGCAGAGTTGTAAACCCTATTTTATTAAATATAAAATGCTCACCCTAACAAGCATCTATATTATGGAAGTAAGCAAGTTTGTTAGAAAACATGCGTCGTTATTCCCTGTGGCTAAGAACCAAAGACCTCTGCAACGCTCATTAAGAGTAAAAAATGAATTAGCATTGCCAAGTTCAAAATTAGCTATGTTTCAATCAGGACCTCTTGTAATGTGCATAAAAATTTATAATAAATTACCGAATAAGATTAAGGACATAGAATTTGACAATAAATTTGTAAACGCACTTAAAATGCACCTAATACAGAAGTGTTATTATAGCTTAAATGAGTTCTTAACAAATTGACATTTTGTAATATTAATAATTTATCAATATTATTTGAAGATTGACGCAATATAGAAATGTATAATTGCAGAATAATAAATTAATTACTAATGAAATGATGACCATAATAATGTAATAATAAATCTTAAATGACTTCATTTACTTAATAATGCATGCAATAATAATAATTTAATTTATATTAATCAACAAAAATGTTGCGGTGCCCTAGCAGGGTTCATGTACGAAACTTATAATTTTGTAGCAAGACCTTGTATACGTCATGAATGCAATAAATAAATAAATATTACTTGAAAAAATTTCGTTGAGAGTAATACTTGGGCAAGTTAGTTATTTATTCATTTGTATCAAAATTATAATTATGTGTATTTTCCAGTTATTAACCACATATAGACTCGTGTAGATAGATATCTATTGAGTCTATCATAATATATTTGGTCACAAATGTCATGTAACAAGAAAAATCCTTTAAAAAAAAAAAGTAAAACCAAAACTCGTTTTAAGGTCTGAGGAAACTTCAAGTCCTAAGAGCTGAAGGCGGTCGGTGCACTCCAGGGATACATTTCGGAATATAGTTGCCAAATTGAACGGGCTCTCTTTCGCAGTGAACAGACACGCATGTGTTTTTGGTTTTTTGTAACTTAGTCCGGTATCTCTTTATAACTGTGCTGTCATCTGCATACCCATACATACTGGGCATCAGCAGGTCGTTGCAGAAAGAGAGTTGCAGAAAGAACAGATATGACTCGTCATGGGTTCGGATGAGCATCAATAACTCGGCGAGATCATTTACTCAGGGACTCTTTGACCCAGGCAATCAGACCAGGAGAAATGCCGTATGCTGGAAGCTTACTCAAGAGGCTAGCGTGCCATACCCTGCCAAAGGTCTTCGAGATGTCTAAGGAAACTGCTAGTCCTTCCCCAATCTTCTCAAGGGCCTCGGCCTACAAGTGAGCGATATACACTAGTAGGTCCCTGGTAGACCGATTGCGACGAAACCCGTACTGTCGGTCACTGACGAGATCGTTACCTTCCAGGTAATCATAATCATGCAGAGTATGGAGGTTACAGGAATCGGCCGATAGTTAGCAGAGTCGGCACGGCTGCCTTTTTTGGGCCCGGGTTGCACATTGGCAAGCTTCTAGGTCTTGAGCACTATACTAGTTCTAAATGAGAGGCGATACAAGCGTGTCAATACAGGTGACCACTGTGGCGGCGTCTTGAAAACAATCGTTGGTATACCATCTGGTTCACTAGCTATTCTTTATATTTAGACGATTCAGCGCTCTCAGAATCTCTTTATTCCTTATGCGGACCTCGGGCATCGAATTGAAGCAATGAGGTAAAATCATTGGGGTAGCACTAGACGTGAATTATTGGTGAAAAGAGATGTAAAGAGACCTGCCTGTCGCTGTATGAGCCAGTCTTCCGTCTGGCCTAACCAGTGGAGGCAGTGTGGATCGACAGAAGTTTGCCTCGACAAATTTGGCAAAAGACAAGAATGCTACTGCCAGATAGTTGCGCAGAGTTTTTTGTCAATATATGTAATGCTATTGAAGAGAGCTGTACGTGGTACTTTTTGTAAGACTTGGCAGCATGGTTAAAGTAGCTCTTTTTTGAGCTCAGATCCAGAGTTTTGCGATAACGAGAATCCACCCAGGTGAGAAACCAGCTTCAGCGCAGTCGGCGTTGAAGCGAGGGCAAGTTGAGCCACCGATGGGTACATTACTACAGGTGATAGAATACTCCATAGCGCCGCACCACATTGGATGTAGCATTCGCACAGCTCGACGGAGTTTCCGAAGATAAGCAGACCTGCTGCCAAGGATAAGATGCAAAAAAGTGTTGTACCTCATCTCAATCTGCTGATTTGTATCGCCATATTCTCAGTTCACTGCGTGTGTCAGTGGGGAGAAGGACGATATAGACTTCAACAGACAGTGATCTGAAGGTCCTATTGGTGAGGAGACTGTTACAATACATCCAGGTCTGTGGTCAGCAGAAGATCCAGTCAATTGGCGGTATGACGAACTACATTAGGCACCCCTTGCTTAACCAGCTGGGAAAGGCATGGGCCCAGTAGCGTTGGCGCTACAGCGATGTTTTGTGTTTCCCACCGCGTGATCGGTCCTCTGGTATGGGAAAATCCAATCTTGATGGTAGGCGTTAAAGTCTCCCAGAGCGATGAGCTTCCTTTTGATAATGTTCTTCTTCCATTGGCTTGGATTACTTTTTTCCAACGTTTAGGTTGTTTCTTAGTCCTGGTTAATTTGAGATTTCATAGAGTACTGATCAACACCTGCTGAAGAGTCCATAATAGTTGTAACTACTTCGCTGCGGTATGAAGGCGTGAGTAGCAACTACCCAAGATGCGTGACTCAACATTTTTTTGGCAAGTTGATTCAATTTAAGTAAATTATAAATAACTAAAAGATTTTGGTGATGCCAAAGCTAATGGATTTAGCAAGTTACTACGAGGAAAAACTCACTAAAAGATAATAATTATTTATTACTCTGAAATTTTAATTCAAATTATCACTAAAACGACTTAATTAGTTGTCACTCTATTGACTTTATCCTACATTGACTAACTAAGATCACTTAGTGAATTTTCGATCTCAATATCAAAGCAATTCGTTTTTAATATGTCAGAGTATAAATAACTATGTACACTTACGTATTTTTCTGGATAAGCATAGTTCATATTAGAAATCACTAACATATTTTATTTAATATACCCCTCATACTTATTGTATGTTATTGCATGTTAGTTATTTTTCACACAACCTAACTTTCTGATAACGAACAATTCGGAGTTCCGATTCCCACCCAGGACAAATGTTTGTGTGATGAGCACGATCATTTGTTCTGTGTCTGGGTGTAATTTATCTATAATATGTATGTATTTAGAAATATATAAGTATGTTTATCAGTTGTCTAGTACCCATAATACAAGCTCTGCTTAGCTTGGGACTAGATGACGTTGTGTAAAAGTTGTGGGATATTATTATTATTATTATTATTATAATAGAGCTACGGCGGTTAGATAGAAAAATAAAGCAAAAAATCGTGATAAGCATGGCATTCATAACTCATTTTGTGTCACTTAGTTAATTTTCACTCTACGGGGACGATATGCATATTTACGATAACTTTAATCTCGTCTTTTTTCCTTAAGAAGGTTTTTTAACCACATCAGCAATGTTAATCGTATCTAAACGCTATTATACTCGTATAGCCTCAAAACGCTATTTATAGACGTGATATTACAAATCAAATCACTTAATTTTAGCACTTCTCTGTAAGTAATAACGTGACACAAGTTAATCGAAACAACTAGCGCCATCTCTTATACCTTTTGAAAACTAATTAAAATACGAAAGCGCCTTCAGATAGGTATTACAACTCCAGGAAATGACCCTTCGTACAAAAATACGCGTGCACGCTACAGTGCTTGTTTATGACCGAATTAGTGACCATGTATCTTGTACCTTTCCCATTAGAAGGACAATTTATGAGTTCCTAAGTGACCCGTTATGTGGACCTTTAAGAAATAAATGCAATTTATTTTGCTACTAACTAGTGCCCGCCTTGGATTCACGTGGAAGTAAATTATACGGAGGTACCTATACCCAAGTTTATTACGTTTTTTTCTTTTAATGAAAAACGCATCAAAATCTGTTGCATGGTTGAGGAGGCAGTGGACACACAGACTGACCCGGAAAACAAGTTTGTTTTGTACTTTAGAGGTATGCCAAACAGGATGTAGTTACGCAACCCTCCGCTAAAAAAGGAGAATTGAATTTTGTAGAAGTAATAAAAGTAAATGATAGAATAATGAATGAGTATTTGGCGACAGATGCGTAGGTAAGATATAATACAACAAAAAAATGACATCAAATTCAACAAAACTGTAATATACGTGCCTAGTGCCTACAACATTACAGAACCCAGATAATTTTCGGGATCCGCCTAATAGTTTTACGTTAGGCACAGCTGTACGATACGACGTACCTACTCTAAATTACATTTCTCCATGGGACTGACGAGGAAATAAAATTAGTTATATTACTGGACACTTTCAAAGAAGTGTCCAGTAAAACTGTAACAAGCCGCCCAGTAAAACTCTAACATAAATAAACTTGGTTTATTTATAGAAACTGTCTTTTTCTTTCCTGAACTTCTGTGAAAGTTATAGCGCGGTCCAGTAAGCCGAGTTTCTAATTAGGGCTAAGTAAAGGACCCGTTTAGTTTATAAATACTTTATATTATTTACACAGTAAGTCTTCACTTGGTTAGGTACTTAGCAGTGGCGTAGATAGGATCCACAGGGGCCCTCTATCAAGAAAAATTAACTAACTTTTTTGTTTTCAGGGAGATACCTTCAAAAGGCGCTTGAACTTTTGGAGAAAAGACCAGGGAGGGAGTTCTTAGGAAATACCAGCACAGAACTAGTACCTTGATACGATGCGACAGTCTTGATATATCATGAAGGAGATACTAACTAGAAGACGTACGGGGTCGCGAAAGATAGAAGTGTGGTTTGGTGATCATGTAGGACAGATCTCAAAAATTGAGTCACACTGACAAAGATAGAACAGCTCTTGATAGAACATGAGTTCGTTTATGGGAGCATTCTAGAGTAGCAGAGGTTACTTTTTTTATGTGGTTATATGTAGAAAATGTTAGAATAAGCGGAGCGAGAAAGCAAACTTAAGTGGCAGTGGCTACCACTCTACGGCAAATTGCTCGTAGAACAAATGGTCGATGAGGACGAAAGGTTCTGGAGTGGCGACCACTTACCAGGAGACGCAGCGTTGGAAGGCGTTGGGTCACGGGATGCGAAATGCACAAGATCGGTCATTATGGCGACGCTTCGGGGAGGCCTATGTCCAGCAGAGGACGTCTTTCGGCTGAAATGATATTGATAAAGCGGAGAGAGCCATAAACTATTATTTATTATTTCTTCACTAGTGCCCTTTTATACGAGAAGGTTGTGGATAACATGTTGTAAATGTTTGCATACGTCGGGGCCCCTATAGCTCGGAGGCTCCGTATCATTGAGACAGCAGATAGGGCGGTAGCTACGCCCCTACTACTTAGTATGTCTTCAGCATCACCGGTGCGGGTGTCTTCGCGATTTAATTAGTTAACGAACCACTAAGCCTAATTAATTACAAGACCTCATGTGCGATTAAAGACGTTTACTGAAATAACTAACAAGTCACATTTTCGTTGAGATTAACCTTGAGAATACATCTAATGCTTTTTAAGGTGCCGTACCAAAAGGGTACCTAAAACAAGAAGCTATTACTAAGACACCACTGTCCTCCGTTTGTTTGCTTATGTGTCACCAAGCTGCATCTCATGAACCGTGACAGTTAGACAGTTGAAATTTTCACAGATAATGTATTTCTTTTTGGTTCTTTATTGAAACTTTTTGGTGTATAGTTAATAGGTAAAGTTTATTCTATTCTAAATATTATTTTACCCCTACAACAACAAATGCTAAAAACAGAATAAAATTAATATTTAAGCGGGGCTCCCGCGCAACAAACGTGATTTTTTGCCGTTTTTTGCTACACTCGCACTTGGCTAGTTTTTATGAATCTCAAATGACCATCAGGTTCGCTTGCATGAATCTACATTAATTTTTCTAAAAAGAACTGATGAATAAAACTAACATTTGGTATGCTTTTTTAGGGTTCCGTAGCCAAATGGCAAAAACGGAACCCTTATAGTTTCGCCATATCTGTCCGTCCGTTCGTCCTCGCTTAATTTCTGTAAGAGTTTGGAAAAACCTATTTGCAAAATAAATATCATTTATCATTTACCGTTAGCACTAGAAAGCTGAAATTTGGTACCAATAAATATGTCAATCACGCCGACAAAGTGGTAAAATAAAAATTGGAAAAAAATGTCTTATTAGGGTAGCCCCTACATGTAAAGTGGAAAGTGATTTTTGTTTTAATTTCAACCCTAACGTGTTATATATTGTTGGATAGGTATTGAAAAATGAATAAGGGTTTACTGAAATCATTTTTTGATAATATCAATAATTTCGGTAATAATCGCTCCAAAAGTAAAAAAACAATGTGTCCCCCCCTCTAACTTTTGAACCATACGTTTAAAAAATATGAAAAAATCTGGAAAGTAGATTTTTATAAAGACTTTCTAGGAAAATTATTTTGAACTTGATAGGACGAACAGTTTTTGAAAAATTTGACATTTATTGTGACGGGCGGGAACTACGGAACCCTATACTGAGCGTGGCCCGACACGCTCTTGGCCGGTTTTTTTTGTTTTTTTGCATAAGTTTTGAAAGGAACGATGTGTTGATGTGTTGTTCATCCCTTTTAGGGGGTGCATTTTGTAAATTCTTCTCTTAGTGCTCGTCTACGTTATAAAAGAAAGCCTTTGTCCAAAATTTTACTTAAGTACTTAGTCCCAGTAGTTACGGCTGTGTATTGATATGTCAGTCAATCAGTATCTCCTTTCTATCTATCTACCTAGCCTTTTCCCAACTATATTAGGGTCGGCTTCCAGTCAAGCCGAATTTAGCTGACTACTAGTATTTTACCAGGAGTAGCCTACCAGACCTCTACAACCCATTAGCTGTCAGTTTCTTCTATATATAGAAATAAATATACGTAGATGGAATGTAGGTATTTCTTGTTATGATCATCTAGGTACAATGAGGGTATTAAGGTAGATATATTCCGCGGACAAGACGAGGAAAAAACACCTACGAATAGAAAGGGTATGCGTAATGCTATTATTACAAACTTATCCGTGATAAGACTCGCCCAAAATAGTTGAGGAGCGCTGATCCAGTTATTATGGCCCAAAATAATGCCTCATCATCGGATTCATATTGAATCTCACATAAGTTGGCTATAGGGCCGGTAGTTACCTATATATCTGTATTCTGTAACGCCATTATAAGGCCACATCACACACATACAACTTCCCATCCATACACACAAGTTAACAAGGTCCAAACTTTGTCAAATACAAAACTGCTATCAGCAAAATGGAGCTCCCTTCCTGAAGTTGCTATTAATCAAGACAATCCATAGTTCGTTATTGTTCGTTAAGTGAGAAGAGGGACGCGGTGGCTATTGTAAAGGCCGATTATCGAAGGATGGTAGGCCACTTGTGCATACAGTTACGGAGTGGAATTCACTGCCGGAGTATGTGTTTCCTGAAAGCTACAACCACAGAAATATTAATAAAGACGAGAAACGGCGAGCGGGCGAATTCATGTCCGCAAGCCATGCGCCCGTGGGGCAATGTGCCGTCACATAATACAAGTTATTATGTGATCGTGACGAAATCCTGCTAATACATTGCTCCTTAACCACTACGTAATTTTGGCGCTCAACAACTGAATAAGCAGTGTAAAAATAACATCACGATACTTTATCAATGCGGTGTATTTCATAATAGGTACGGCCGCTGTTAGTTGCGGCGAGTTAGCCCGGGATACATATTTATTTATTTATTTATTTATTTATTTATTTATTTATTTATTTATTTATTTATTTCTTTCTTTCTTTCTTTCTTTATTTATTTATTTATTTATTTATTTATTTATTTATTTATTTATTTATTTATTTATTTATTTATTTATTTATTTATTTATTTATTTATTTATTTATTTATTTATTTATTTATTTATTTATACTTTTGCACAAATAGGTACAAAGGCGGACTTAATGCCTTGGGCATTTTCTACCAGTCAACCTTTGGGCAATGCAGAGAATACTAGTGGTAGGTGCAATAAAAGAGAGAAATATATTGAGAAGATATACAGATGACTCCATGATACAACACAATATACATATAATTTATACATAATTCAATCAAATAAATATAATTAAATATACATACATAGATATAAATACTCGAAAAATAGATACAAATCGACAAACAGAGAAACATTAGCGTTGTGATGATACTACTGCCAACTTCTTACGAATGTGCTCGCGAACCTCAATTTTGAATTTTAATCGGTTTGTAACCATCCTGACCTCTTGGGGGAGCGCATTCCACAGAGAGTTAGATTGAATACATTTCTCCTTAACCATTACGTAATTTTGACGCTCAGCAACAGGACAAGCAATGTAAAAATAACATAACGATACTTTATCAATGCGGTGTACTTCATAATACGGCCGCTTGTGGAGACACATGTTCCGATACATTTTTAACAACACAACATATCTCCTGCTTTCTGATATCTATGGCTACAACTTACTAGGTTACAGTATTGTCGGCCACATCATCGCTGACCATCGGGTGATGTATTTAGTGGTCAAACGCGGACCTATGCATTATAAAAAGTAAAGATTTTTCTTTTAATCAGGTCTATGAAGATAGAAACTAATAAACACGTAGAATGCGCTTCCAAATATAAGTACCTATAGATTTATATTTGGGAAGTTATTTTAACGTACCTACCCTTAGGTTCCTTACAAATATTAGACCCCTGTGTCATGTCATCCCTCTAGGGGGTGAATTTTGGCAAATCTTTTCTTATTCTTACTTAACATACTTACATCATAAAAGGAACCTTTGTGCAGCTTTGTTCAGTGGTCTAGGTCCAAGGGTTTGAGCTAGCCATTGATGTGTCAGTGAATGAGTCAGGACCTAGCCTTTTTGTATTGAAGTGGTTTAATAAATGTATGTACTTAGTTATAAGCAGCATTATACCCCTGAGCCAGTCTCCAATAAACGCTTGTCTAGACCGAACGTGTTTCCTTTCATAAGACGTCACCTCCCATACTTCAGTATTATACAGATGTGATCATGAGAAGGCACAAAGAACAAAAGTGATAAGTACCTAGACTAGAGTAGTAGTGTCCTGGTTAGAGGTATCTCCTTTTTAAATTGTATTTATACTGCTTACCTACCTACCCTTCATTTCTATGCGCCTAATCAACAAGTATGGTAACACTGTTATAAAATACTTAATTCGAAACAGGTTCCTACAGTTTTTGCGTACCTACCTATAGAGATTTTGTGGGAACGATACTTAAGAAGGCACCGAGCTTTTTATGCACAAAAACACGTTTTTATAACCCTTGTTTGAAGTAGTAAGTAATTAAATTAAAATCTAAGAAAATATGTTGGTATTATTGAGGATATATACTAGGCCGTATATACGATGGAAACACGATTTGATAAAGTTTGCTCGATAGAATAAATTCACAAAGATACCTCTAAAAACCACAATAAACGCTTAGTACGACGTGAATTCTTGACGGAAGGTTCTCAGATTTTTAATATTAACAAAACTACATGTTATGTATACCGTATACACTTTATATTTTCAAAATGTGTATTTGTTTAACAATACGAAGGAAATACCTAAACTGGCACGCAACCAGCCCATCATAACTAGAGCCGCCTCGCCTCCCTCCTATCCGCTTTAGTCATGCTTCGGCCGTCGAACGGGGAACCTGTGTCGCTTGCGATCACGCACGGGTTTAAAAAAGTTACGAGTAAAATTGTGTTTAAATTCACTGTAGGTACTCGTACTTATTTAAAATGAGGAATAAAGTAAACAAAACAAGGGAGAGAAGTGGTTGGCGAAAAATCAATGCTAAACGGTTGCATGAAAAAATGAATTAATATTCGTATACGTATATGTACCTACCTACATACTTATTTACCAATTATCTGACTTGGGTATATTTTTTTTTCAAATGGGATATTTTAAAAAACAATTATTTTATCTTTCTAGATCAAGATATTACAGACCGCGAATTTTGAAAATAAAGAGAATACTGAAAAAAATATATTTGAGAGTGAAAAAAAAATATCTTCGAAATATTTTTTTTTTAGTTGGGGAATCATCAAAATGAGTTCTCCCGCTCTGGGCGGAGCGGGAGGGCGTGTCAGACTTTTACTGACTAAAACCCACTCCTGTTCCTCCTTTGCCCACCTACGAAATATTTTTTTTTAGTTGGAGAATCATCAAAATGAGTTCTCCCGCTCTGGGCGGAGCGGGAGGGCGTGTCAGACTTTTACTGACTAAAACCCACTCCTGTACCTCCTTTGCCCACCTACGAAATATTTTTTTTCAGTTGGGGAATCATCAAAATGAGTTCTCCCGCTCTGGGCGGAGCGGGAGGGCGTGTCAGACTTTTACTGACTAAAACCCACTAATGTTCCTCCTTTGCCCACCTACCAAATTTAATTTTTTTTGTTGGGGAATCATCAAAATGAGTTCTCCCGCTCTGGGCGGAGCGGGAGGGCGTGTCAGACTTTTACTGACTAAAACCCACTCCTGTTCCTCCTTTGCCCATCTACGAAATATTTTTTTTAGTTGGGGAATCATCAAAATGAGTTCTCCCGCTCTGGGCGGAGCGGGAGGGCGTGTCAGACTTTTACTGACTAAAACCCACTCCTGTTCCTCCTTTGCCCACCTACGAAATATTTTTTTTTAGTTGGGGAATCATCAAAATGAGTTCTCCCGCTCTGGGCGGAGCGGGAGGGCGTGTCAGACTTTTACTGACTAAAACCCACTCCTGTTCCTCCTTTGCCCACCTACCAAATTTAATTTTTTTTGTTGGGGAATCATCAAAATGAGTTCTCCCGCTCTGGGCGGAGCGGGAGGGCGTGTCAGACTTTTACTGACTAAAACCCACTCCTGTACCTCCTTTGCCCACCTACGAAATATTTTTTTTAGTTGGGGAATCATAAAAATGAGTTCTCCCGCTGTGGGCGGAGCGGGAGGGCGTGTCAGACTTTTACTGACTAAAACCCACTCCTGTTCCTCCTTTGCCCATCTACAAAATATTTTTTTTAGTTGGGGAATCATCAAAATGAGTTCTCCCGCTCTGGGCGGAGCGGGAGGGCGTGTCAGACTTTTACTGACTAAAACCCACTCCTGTTCCTCCTTTGCCCACCTACGAAATATTTTTTTTTAGTTGGGGAATCATCAAAATGAGTTCTCCCGCTCTGGGCGGAGCGGGAGGGCGTGTCAGACTTTTACTGACTAAAACCCACTCCTGTTCCTCCTTTGCCCACCTACGAAATATTTTTTTTTAGTTGGGGAATCATCAAAATGAGTTCTCCCGCTCTGGGCGGAGCGGGAGGGCGTGTCAGACTTTTACTGACTAAAACCCACTCCTGTTCCTCCTTTGCCCACCTACGAAATATTTTTTTTTAGTTGGGGAATCATCAAAATGAGTTCTCCCGCTCTGGGCGGCGCGGGAGGGCGTGTCAGACTTTTACTGACTAAAACCCACTCCTGTTCCTTCTTTGCCCTAATTCCGTGGTCCCGGGGATCTCTTTCGTCAACCCAGGCCCCAGAAGGCTTTGGCCCTGTCGGTCCCCTACAGTTTGCTGACATCTCTTTGAGGCGCGCGTGGAGCAATACGCGCCGTCGACGACATGGGCTTGGTCCGGATTGTTACCAGACGTCCGGACGGTGAGCTACCCATTGCTCGTCGCCCGCAAGCATGCGCCTACGGTGGTACCTACTAAGTATGTGATGAAAATATTTTATGCAGCTAAATTCATACTGAATTCTCGGTAATTACTCAGTAAAAAAATAGAAGCAATAAAAAGAGATAATAATATAATTCTGGAAGAACATTATGGAAACAAAGTTAAAAAGTTTTTACTTTGTCTTCTACCAGAAATAATTGCTATGCATATATAAAAAAAAAAGCTATGCCTTCCACGAGTATTATTCCAGAAGCGAAGCGGAAAAAAGTTACAAAATAGTAATACACGTAATAATATTGTACGGCGGCACAGCGCGGTGACGCGCGCGCGGCTCGCTCGCTCGCTTGCCGGTGTGCCTCACGCACACATACACAGAGCGCAAAGAAAACCTAAAGTCGATTAGCGCTAGAAACTCGGTGCGCTCTTAATAAAGATTAAGTAAATACGTTTAGCAGGCGTAGGTACTGTGTAGGAGTGCTAATCTTTCGACTCAAAATCTCATATCATTCGCACTTCGCACCCACGCAGCGTTTGCTCACCTAAAAATAGATACCTAAGTATGAGTTCCATAAAAAAGTTATCTGCCTTCTCCGAAGCCCAAATGGAGAAATTAAGTTATTATTTAAATAACAATTTTAAAAAACCATGCTTACGTGTCGTATTAACTATTAATAGAAATTCAGCGGAATCATTTACGTACCTACGTATAAGTAAACCAACTTTAATCATCCAACAATATCTCGTGTTGCTACAACTAGCGCCATCTATTAGTTGACTGTGGAACTTTTAGCTCTGTAATCTAACTGCGCAACCAACGAACATGCGAGTTCAGTAAATAACTCGATGAACAGACGGTAGGTACCTACCTAACAGCGACTGTTCGTAGAATTATTATTTTGTGTTGTTATGACTATAACTAGTTTTTTTTTTTTGTCCTGCGTCGGTTCTGGGCATGTCACAATCGCAGCGATAAGTTCCCTATTTGAGGTCGATTCTTCACCTTCCGCCTGTTGAGATAGGTCATCAACAGTCAACTCATCATTGTATGACGCGACGAGGTATGAGTAACTCGTTGACGGGTCCGGTAAGGACCGAGCCCGAGTCATCTACAGTACAGCGTGTAGTGTTTAAAGAGATTTCAGTAAAAAAATCCTATGGGCCCAGTAGGGTCGATGCCCGCAAAATTCTTGAAAGAGTTATTGCATGGTCTGAATCGCCAAGGGCAACTGAAGAAGAAAATTGAACTTTAGTCAATAAAAGTCTGACACGCCTTCTCGCTTCACCCTAGAGCAAAAGAAGTAATTTAATGATGTCCCAACTTAAAAATAGGGTACAACGTTCATAACCATTGTGACCTATGAACGTTGTACCCTATTTTTAAGCTTGTCATTACAAGCTTAACATACCTACAGTCTGGAGAGCGTTAGGGTCGGAGTTTTGAATGACAAAAAGAATCGTCCTATTCAAAGTTCACCCCATGTCTGGAGCTATCGAAATACGGTAAATAAAAAAAAAACATATTACGAGTATGTTAAACCGTCCATCAAGAATTGGGCCGCTTTCGCTCCCATAAACATATTTTTCTAGAATACCTAGTTGACTGTTATTTTCCATGGAGTGAAACAATAAAGGCTTGGTTCATTTAGCTGTCCGTACGGTGTATTTATTTATTTGTTTATTTTCACAACGGAACGCCTTCCAACAATTACATCATTGGAGCACAAATTGTTTTAGAATCAGCTACCTATATTATGGCTTCGTGTGCGGTGCTTCGTTAATGTAGGCATCTGCACCTATCACTAGCTAGGTATTTCACTACAGTAATGATTGTTCAGTGACTTACCTCTTTGGCCAGTCCCTATGTGCCTAATGAGATGCGGCCCCAGTGCTACACGCTCAGGGCGGGGCAGTCCACAGCCGACCACAGCACACAGTCAAGGGAACGAGTCCTAATTAGGTCCTCTAAACAAGTGGACTGGTATAAATAGAATGCCTTGTTGCATTAGGTGCGCCTATGTACCTCTACTGTGGTATGTAGTATGTTGATTATTTAACCTATCACATACCCGCAAAACGAGACCCGGTCCTATTAGACTCGTTTGAGTGTCTCGTTTTGTGCGTAGGTATGTGATAGGTTAATATAATTGGCGGTCGTAAGTCGTAACACGTATCTATTTACGGAATTAAAATTATTATCAAAGCAAAACGCCGGACCAAAGACACCAAATTTATCTTTGGTGAATAAATGATATGAAATCTACTCTCTCAATTTATCTGACCATAGTTAATGACTTTTTTCATGAAATAGCCATTCAATAGGGTTAGACGAGTTCGCGGGCTACCCTTTAGATCTACTAAGGTACTTTTTTGTTGACTGTAAGTATAATATAATAACATTAGCTCCTGTTAGTTCCTAAGTCCTGCGCCTAAATAATATCAAACCCCTGCCATGCCGACATCTGTAGCCACATGTTGTATCGTACTATCTATATTTATGTCAATTGTACTATACATTACTTATAGTAAAATAATATAGTAGGTACACAAAATGCTGTAAGTGTATTATTTTTGTTGCTTATTAATATTTTTGTTAATTCAAAATACCTACTACATACTTCGTTACCGAAACTGCATTTTCAGTTTAGCCGACGTTTTTGGAGCAGGCTGCGCTCTAACTTCACAAATTATCATCTTTCTCAAAAATTTTAGCACTGTTCTCCACTTAACTCTTTTGTGAATTATGGATTATGTGGCAAAGAGAACAGAAAATGCTCTAAAATCTTCATCATCTACCCTTTCCCAACTATATTGGGGTCCAGTCAAGCCGGATTTAGCTGAATACCAGTATTTTACGAGGAGCGGCTGCCTGCCAGACCTCCACAACCCCGATACTTCATGGCAAGACTGGAGTCAGATTTACTGGCTTCTGACTATCCGTAACGACTGCCAAAGATCTACAAATGACAGCCGGGACCTACGGCTTAACGTGCTTTCCGAGGCACGGAGGAAACTCGTTATGTTAAGATGGTCACCCATCCACAGACCAACCTAGGCAAGCGTTGCTTAACCTTGAAGATCGACCTGTGCGGCTGTTATTATCTAGCCACGAGCTCCTCTGCATCTAAATGATAATGCTCTAAAATAAATACCGTCAAATGGGGTTAATAGGAACGCAGGGGTAAATAGGAACAAAACTTTGATTAGGATTTTCACTTTGGTTAAATATTTTATATTGATTTCTGCATAAGCATCGCCTTTTATTACAATTAATTAATAAATAGATGTACTTGAATGCTGGGAAAACCTGTTCAATAACGTGAAAATCCAATTCAAAGTTTTGTTCCTATTAACCCCTGCGTTCCTATTAACCCCGTTTGACCGTTATCGAAAAAAAAAAATTAAAATAATTGTGTATTTTTCTTTTCTAAAATTTCATAAAAGTAGAAGAAAGAAAGAAAAATGTGTGGTTGACATCACAGATATCTAAATAATTGACATAGACACAAACAATGTAGAAATAACAAAGATATCAAAAGTAAAAAAATAAAAAGAAGAAAAATGTAGCACAGTGCAGAGCACTATATTTTTTTTAAATGATTAAAAAAGCACATACATTTCTTTAAAAAAAGGTGGCAACCCTACGTAGTACCTAGAGTCCGCGCCACCACTCATGGCCGATAAGCGCGGCGCCTCAGTAGCGTAATAAAATGTTGCCAGTGAGAAGAAATTTTCTCCCACATCCCTTTACTCTAAAACTATTGTTATTGGATTTTCATATTTTTTCTTGCCTAAGTAATAAAACAAAAAAATATTATCATTAAAACAATATTATAAAGTTTAATACAATTTAATGCAATAGTTGTGGTCATTATGATATAATTCTTTTATACGAGATATATCGCAATCACTGTTACTCAATTCTTCGTCAGTGGATGGTGGATCACATTCAGTATCACTATCACTCTCTGTTGATATTATAAATCTCTCCATTTCCACATCAATTATTCCGTCATTTTTAAAATACCCATCTTCAAGATGTTCCACGTGGTTCCACTGAACGATCCAATCTTCTGGCGTTATACTAGCAAAAGCAGCTTCTGTCAGTTCTATTATTTTTTTAGAATCTTGAGCTACATTTTTTTCAGCAACGCGTCTTTTTACCAAACTCCAATTTTTTTCAATGGGATTTAGGTCACAGTGGTACCGGGGGTAATTTTACCATTTCATGATTATACTGTTTTAGTAGTTCATCAACTGCAAATAATGGTGGTTCTTTGTTTATTTTAATAATGTCGTATAACACTGGTTTAGTCCATTTTTTTTCAAAGTAAATTTGTTTTTGTCTTAACCACTCCTGCATGTGTGATATTAAGCTTGACATCGTAGGAGCTTTGTTAATTTGAGTGCAATGATACGGAGCATTATCCATTAGTACAAGAGATTTTTCAGGCAGATTTTTTAATGTTACTCCATATAATTAGGTACACATCGATGAGTTTGCAACCCTAAAATTTTCCTGTCATAACAGCGACTCGCATTTGAAAATTTTGTAAAGGGATCAAAACTTCGTTATTTTTCTTCTCCAGTTCACAAAACTCTTTCACCTTAAGAATTATTTCTCTGGCTGCAACTCTTATGACTTTACGCTCCATAATCAATCTCCTTCCAATAAAAAACAACACAAATCCATCAACAACACTCGTTACGTTCATAACTGACAAACGACAAGATGACGGAGCTGTCACTTTTAGTTCGACTTTTCGCCGTCGGACTTGAGTCGTGGCGCGGACTCTACCTACATACTCATATAATTATGTATTCGACTGAAAGACTAGTATCTATGATCATGAACAAAAATATTATTAAAAAAAATCCTACCTACATTTTGTTTACAATAACAATATTAGATTTATGGTCAAATAATATTTTTCAAAGGTCATGCATTTAAGGGTTAATATATTGTTGTATCGATGTCCAGCAGTGGATGTCGTTCGTCTGAAATGATGATGATTATGATTGGAAAAAAATCCTACATTTTATACAATTTTTTTTTAATAATATATAAAACACTAGCTTTAGCCCGCAGCTTCGCCCGCGTACATAAAATATAGCCTATGTCACTCAGGAATATAGCAGCTTTCTATTGGTGAAAAAAAGTAGCAATCGGACCAGTATTAGGTACCTCATACAAACAAAAAAAAAAACTTTCCCTCTTTATTATATTAGTGTCGATGGATAAGTACACCTATATAGTATACCTAGGGCTCACCCAGTGATAAGAAATTATTTGATGATTCATGATTACTGTTTAGTTTACATAAACCTACATAATACCATCTCAGTAAACAGGTACCTATTGATAAAAAAATGTTTTGTTGATAAATCCAAAAATTAACACATTAATATTACCTACTATTTAAATATATTAATTTATGACCATCGCAATAATAACATTCAAATTGCGCTTTTACTTATTACGTTTCATCACCATTTTCACCATTGGGCAATTTTAAATTACGACCACAGATAATAGACGGGGACGGGAAAATAGAACACAAAGAGAGAATGAAGTTTTGAAGGCCATCGTTTGCCCAGTTTACCGCGCTTTACCAGAGACGTACCAACATAACAATGATGAAGCAACCATTTGGATACGCACTCAATTTAAGGATTGTACCATAGACTACCTTTATTTTATATCCGAACGATTCGAATAGAATATTGACTATAAAACTAATAATAGTAAAGAAATTCATGCTCGATAACCTGCTGTCTGCCCTTAGTTAATACTGATTTTATTTGATACAGAAAAAATAAAACTTCGAATTCATCAGTCCTAATATAAAAATATTCAAACACGTTTTATCATAGAGAATAGACACATCTACTAATATATTGTAGGAATAGGAATGCTACAGCTATAACTATAGTATGCAACACCTACATAAATAATAATTTAAATCACACGGATTAAAGACACGAAGATTGATCGTCTAAGATCCCCTTTGGATTTTACCAAAAAATCTACAAAAGGCTACGACGAGCCTACGAGTATGTGATTCAAATAAGAATACATAATTATGGTAAGTTGTCCCACATTGAACCAGGTAAATTTCAAAGTCTCATAGTGGGCTGGATGTTCAATCAATGCCTTTAATTTTTTGTATATAGTTAGCCTATTTATTTAGCTTCAATTTTGTAAAACATTAATTTCTCATATTCCTTTTAGTTTCGGTGTAAAACAGGTTTTTATGAAAATTGATTTTTGGTTAAATGTGTACCACCGGTGGTACACATTTAACCAGGGTATCGTCCACATTGAGACCCCTTATTAACGATGTCTTCTAGTTCAATTTATAAGGCAAATACTTTGTAATAATAATAATAATAAACAGTAATAATAAAAATCAGCCTTATATTTATAAAAATCAATTTAAATCATATGCAATTAAACCGAGAGTCTTAGTTTTATACATCACAAAACCTTTTCAGTCAAATTCTTATCATATTTTAATAATAAAAACAAAAGTAACAGTTTTTAATTATAAAAACAAAAGTACCTTCCATAATATAACAAATTAAAATTAAATTATAATAATTGTAAAAAAAAACACTCGTTTAACGACTGGGGTGTACACAGTAAACCGTGGTTCAATGTGTAACACCCTCAGGTGGTTCAATGTGAGACACACCACGTTTTATCACTAAACTAAAAATTTTACCGGCAAATCAATCTCTTAAAATCACGAATTATAGCGCTTTTAATTGCTAAATAACCGTAGAAAACAGTGTATATATAAATAAATTGATATTATTTAAACGAAAAAAGCTAAAAAAGAATGAAATTGGCAAAAAATATTTACTTTTTGAGTCAGTTTGCTTTCGAATACTCCTCACACAACCACTTTGCACGCGATCGCCACGCAAACTAGTGGGCAGGAACGGAACGTAAATACCTCTCTTTCACTCATATTAGTGCGGTTTGGCAATGTCGCATTTTCGAGATTCGGCGGTGGTTCAATGTAGCTGCCTGGTTCAATGTGAGACACCCGACCCTAGATAATCTGTGATTAGAATCGACTTAACGCCACATGACGTCATTACTGTCAAATCGAATCTGTTATGTAGGCTGAACAAAACAAGATATTTATTTATTTAAAACATCAATTTACGAATCATGAATGAAATAAGTTAAATTAGAATCTAGTTCTTAAATTCCGCTCATCTTTGCATCATTGTATGAAGTGTGAGTGAGTGACGAATGGAAGAAGGTAAATAGTTATTTTTGTAACTTACTATTATCACTTAAAGTTATTTAGCTAATTTATATTAAACAATAACGTTGATTTTTTTTCTCCACGTAGATTTAACTACGATTTAGTAAAATAAAGTAAAAGATATCGTTATTGACACGCAAATAAGTTTTATTTGCAAACCGTACTTTACAACTAACATTTGTTCCAAAAAAAGTCATTGACGTTTCTATTCTTATTTGAATCGTATATTTACGTAGGTACCTACTATGCGTTAAAAGCTGTAGTTACACGTTATACATGTTTATTTGTAAAATACTAACAACCAAGCCGGACTGTATTACTGACATTATAAACAACAACTATTGTTCTATTACTTTTTTAAAAACACATTACATTTATCAAAAACAAACCTTCCAGTTTTCGTTGTTGTGACACATTTCAACTCTGTATTTTGCTGTACCTACTTACACTTTCCATGCACTGTCCTCGCTCCCACTTCTCTTGCAATTGTACTATCGCTTGATTTGCATAGACTTCATAACATTTAGAACATTCAATTTAAATATTTTTTATTAAAATGTGATGAAGTGAAATATGATAAAATTTTATAAATTATAGAATAAAAGTTGTTGTTTATGATGTTAGTCCTGCTGAGAGCCAAACGTAACACTTTAATTTTTAATTATAATTTTTTGTTCTGTGCTTGTTTCTCCAGTAACCTTGTTTATTTCAGTGTCGTGAATTCAGTTTCATACTTTTTCTGCGTCGTTGTTTTTGTCGTAGTCGGATATTAGGTAGTTTTATTTTACTTTTGACGTGACAACGTTTTAAATTAGGTTGCGGCTGGGAGTCACTTATGAAAAAGTGTAACGCTCGGTAACGTTACGATGAGTCACCGAACGAGAGAGAGGCCCGCCGAATGCCTTGCGTCTCTCTCCCACTCAACTATGATCGGTCTGCCGCGCGCGCAGCACTAGAGAATTTTACTAAACAAAATATATTTCTATAGTTAAAATTTGTGCAATTCTTATTTTCATTCAATTCCTTGTTCCTATTGTGCAATTTAATTATATTCATATCAATAAATATTCTACCGAGAAAAAGACGTTGTCACGTAAAATCTTCGCCCGTAAAAACGACTTTACAGGCAACCATTTTTTCTTATTTAAACTATTTTAGTGTTTCTAACTTCCATTTTTCTGAACGCTTGAGGACGCCACATTGTATTTTGATGATATTTTGATAAGTACAAGTGAAGTTCTTTTAAATTATACCAAACATGGCGTGTCCGATAGAGGGCGCCACATTCACTTTTGTGTCATGAAACTTAGCTTAGGTCCACCGGATGATTGAAGACATATCAGCACACAACTTTGCCGGCACTGTGCCGACATGTGCCTATCAGTAGCGTATCCATCAGTGTGAGTGAAATAAATGAAGTTGTATCATACATTTTATAGGACGCTATCCGAACGAAAAGTGACAGTGACGTTCAGTAATGTCAGTGCTGCGCCGAAATTCGCCGTGATCTGACGTGAAGTTGTAGCGAACAATGTTTTGCCTGAGACGGTCGCTGTGTTTCAAGATGGACGACGAAAAGTTGCTGCAAGGTACTATAATTACTGCACGCGTCGCGTCGGTACTGATGTATGGACAGCACGTCACGGAACGGTACGGTACGGAACTGTCACTCACGTGTCGGCACTGTTGTGTGCGGATAGGTTTAGACGGTTCCAGTGATACCTCATTTATCGAGTTCTGAAAAAGAGTTTAGAAGCTATAAACATACACACACACATACATACAAACATTACCTGTCAAAATTATAACCCTATTTTAACTTGGCCCGGTAGTCGGGTAAAACTAATATTTGCACAATTGCTTTCCCAATTTACTTTCTTACTAATTGGAATTTCAATTAACCAAACACGAACTAAAAGTTTGTCGTCGTTTTATTATTGTTTAATTCACAGATTAATAATCTCTGGATGGCATATGAGTAGTAAATAGATTTTCCTTTTTTTTAAAGCTAGAACAAAAAATTAAAGAATCAATAAACTTCTTCATTTTAATCGGGTAGAAACCGATAGAAAGTGATATTTTATCGACAAAAATGTAAATAAATATAGGTACATTAGCTAACCTATTTTTATTGTTATGTTACTAAAAAAAAGATCTAATAAGAAAGAAGAAGATTACTTATTTCTTCAATATAGTAATAACAGTATATAGACGTAACAATAGTAATAACAGTAAAAAGTAATAACGAATACGTGATAATTAAATGTACATATTAAGTAATAATAATCTAAATCTTTTCAATATTTCGTCCAAAAACCCATCTAATTGGTCTCTGCAAACATTCTGGCTGAATATTTTAAAACTATAACACAACATAGACAATTTCTTGACGTCCGACGCCGTTCTTTAGATATCCGTCATGTTGGCAGCGCTGTTGCTAACGCCATTTTTGTTATACACTCGAAGCTTCATAAGGTGATTTTTTTTTACTCATAGCCGTTGTCCACGAGTGCGAAAGAGAGAGTCGAATTGGACTCTAGTATGTAGCTTCGATTAACCCGAATATTTTCTTCAAAGCTTATTTACGACGTTTCTCATTGTCTATGCTGTAGATACGCATCCCGAGCGATACATACGGTGTAAAGCTTTTAGTGACAAATGTATAGTAAAAATGAAGGAAAACGCCGTACTTAAGTGGCAAAAAGTATACAATCCTACCGGCCCGCAACCACGACCTCGCCATGGCCATCGCGCGGTCGCCATAAAAGATTTGATGATAGTTTTCGGCGGCGGAAACGAAGGGATAGTTCATGAACTTCACGTCTTCAACACCACCACAAACCAATGGTTCGTACCTGTCACGAAGGGAGAAGTGCCCCCAGGATGCGCCGCGTACGGCTTCGTAGTCGACGGAACGCGTCTTCTCGTTTTTGGCGGCATGGTGGAGTACGGCAAGTATTCTAACGATCTGTACGAGCTGCAAGCCTCGCGTTGGGAATGGAAACGTCTCAAGCCTCTACCACCCAAGCAGGGTCTTCCGCCGTGTCCCCGCCTCGGCCACAGCTTTACGCTTCTGAATGGAAAGGTCTACTTATTTGGTGGATTGGCCAATGAGAGCGATGACCCCAAGAACAATATCCCAAGGTACCTCAATGATTTGTATACCTTAGAGTTATATCCGAACTCTTCAATGACAGTATGGGACATACCCTTGACCTACGGACAGTCACCGCCGCCGCGAGAATCTCACAGTGGTGTCTCCTACACAGACAGAAACAGTGGCAAATCATCTTTGATTATTTATGGAGGTATGAGTGGGTCCCGTCTGGGAGACCTGTGGGTGCTCGACGTGGACAGCATGTCATGGTCACGCCCTGAAGTAGGTGGCCCACCACCCTTGCCCCGATCCCTGCACACTGCCACAGTTATCGGCCACCATATGTATGTTTATGGTGGTTGGGTACCACTTGTGCCAGATGAATCTAAACTTGCCACTCATGAAAAGGAATGGAAATGTACTAACACACTTGCTTCACTCAATCTGGAGTCAATGACTTGGGACAACATAGCCCTGGACAAGTTTGAAGAATGTGTTCCTCGAGCCCGAGCGGGCCACAGTGCTGTCGCCATCCAAACTAGATTGTATATTTGGTCAGGAAGAGACGGCTACCGGAAAACTTGGAACAATCAGATCTGCTGCAAAGATCTGTGGTACCTGGAGGTTGGAGTGCCTCCCCAGGCAAACCGTGTGGCCCTTGTGCGCGCTGGCACCACTTCTCTGGAACTGTGCTGGCCGGCTATGAACACAGTAACAACTTTTTTGCTTCAAGTACAGAAATGTGGCAAGGTAACACCAGCTCGCTTCCCAGCTGCCGCCGAACCTTTGATCGCTCCGCCGCCGGCGTCGCCAGTAGCCAGCCAGCCTGACGCGAGCAAAGCGTTTGGCATCACGTCGCCTGTCGCAAGCGGCCTGCCACCAGCTGCCGAGCCCGTGCGTGTGACACCCACTGTTGCGTCCCCTGCACCGGCGCCTGTCTCCACACCTCAGAAGATCGTCCCGACCCCCATCAAAGTACCCGCACAGGCTTCAGTCAAAATCACGCCTAACACTCCTACATTAAAACAAGCAACATACCAGACGAAGACAGTAGTGAAATCACCAGCGACAGCTACGGCTGGTTCCTCGCAACAGATCAAAGTTGCCGCCGTGACGCCGCACCAGGGGGTCACTAGGATCGTGAGTGGCGTCGGCACACCGGGCACTGTGCGCGTCTCCACATCGCAGTCCAACGCGCAGATCGTGCTGAGCTCAGCGACGGCGGGCGGCGGCTCCACACCGCGCTTCGTGCAAGTGAAGACTGGCGCTAGCGGCGCCATGCCTGTTAAGATCGGTGCAGGCAACATGCCTGTCAAACTCGCCGGCAATGCCTTAAAACTAGGCACTGCGAACCTCCAGGGCAAGATAACGACTAACAGCGTGCAGAAAGTCGCTCAAGTGGGCGGCACTAACATGCCGTTGAAACTGGGCGCAGGTAATGTTAAAATTGGCACAAGTAATGTACTCGTGAAGACAGCTGGTGGCGTACCCATTCAAGCAGGCGTAGCCAATCTACAGACGAAAGTGGCGGCGGGCGTGCCGGTGAAGCTAGGCGCGGGCAACCTGCCCGTGATCGCGAGCAGCGGCGGCGCGATACAGATCGCAGGCAGCGCGCTCGGCGGCCAGCAGGTCAAGACGCCAGTCTACAAGATCGTCACTGCCAAGTCCAGCGACCAGACGGCCACATCCACCACGAGCGCCGTGGCAGGCGGCGCCACCGTCCTGCGGCAGGCTAGCGGTAACGCCGGCATCCCCGTCATAATCAAGAAGACACCTGGCTCCAACGCGCAGTCCAGCAATCAGCCGCAATATGTGACCCTGGTGAAGACCTCCACTGGTATGACAGTGGCCACCATGCCCAAGGTGGCAATGATGCAAAACCGACCATCAGCGCCGTCGACGGGAGCTCAGGGGCAGAGCATTGCGCCCGGCGCCACCATCGTGAAGCTGGTTTCGAACACGGTGGGCGGCAACAAAATAATCACGCTGCCCTCGAACATGCTACAGCTGGGTAAGTCGGGCGTGGGCGGCAAGCAGACCATCGTGATCACCAAGTCGTCGAGCCAGGCGGCGCAGTCCAACCAGCAGCAGTGAGCGCGAGCGGCGCTCCGCTGAAGTGACGAGTATTCTCAGAGTGCCCTTAGCTAGCCGTGAGCGGAGTGAGCGAGCGGAGCGGTGCGGCCGCGGGGCGCCGGCACTGCCAGTGTGTGACTGACGAGTATGCGAGGTGTCTCTAGGTGGTACATTTCAATATTACAAACACTGAGTGCGGTTCTCGGACTACAGTATATTCTAAATCATATTGAATATAGTATATGAGTCTTTTATATGTTAAATGGGTCTGTGTAGAAAATGTCCTCATAGAGTTTTTACTAAAAATATTTTATTTACTCTTATAAATTAATAATAATATTAATGTATGTGACTATGCACCAATTCCTAGATTAATTCAGATCTGTGCCCGTGCAGTAGCCTACGGACGAAGTACCTTGAGTTCTGTCAGGTCCGGATGCTGGAATAGGAATTTACACTTAAGTGCCTGTTGTGCAGTTTTTGTGCTTAGATGTTGTACCGGACAAGGTGTTTGTGAAGTAGTTATTTTGTGGAGACCGACGTCACATTAATAATATACAGAATAATTCACGTTATATTGTAAGACTTAAGTTTAAATACTTGTATTAGATTATTTTTGTATGTTATTGGATTTTGTTATACAACTATGGTTATTCAAATTATTTTCCAAAAAATACATACTGGGCTTGTTGTGTTACATAATTATCCAGTACATTAATTTATCTGAGATCTACACGATATAATAAATTGGACATGGCAAGTACAAGACATTAAATTTTGATTTAATGACAAACTGTCTTCCGCTTTATTAAGTTTCCAAAGAATCCTCCCTCACTTTATAAATGATTTCGGACACATTGTGTGTGTAGCGTGCTAGAAGATATATAGATTTATATTATATCATTATTCCCCTGATTTTAATGGCTGCAATCTCTAAATTGCATATTGTTCACAAAGTGAATGGTTACTTCGTTGCGGCCATTAGGAACATGGTGACTTGTTTCTTAGTTTTAGTTAAATCACAACGTAGTATGCACTATTTAAGTTTTTTATATGACCAGCTGTTGATTTTGATGGCAGTTTTGTTGACATGAAGTTTAGGATCAATGGAGTATCTCTCAAGTACGTTCAGTTCGCAAGAGCCGAGGCTATTTTCAGTATTGGAGACACCCCATTGAGCTGACGTAGACAGCTATGAACTCAGATGCCGGTCCGAGGAGACACGCGGGGAACGTGCCTGGAAGTCGAGGGGAATTCTCAACACCGTGTTCACGACTGGGCACCTCCATTTAAACTATGACAATTTCATTGATAATGCTATCAATAACTGTTCCGAAAATAATATTATAATTAATAAAAATGCAGAATGTTGTTTTTTGGCGCGAATTCGTTCTTAATCAAAGGTATTGGCGTCTACTCGAGTCGTGTCAAATGCATGAATGTAATAATTTTTTAAATTGTGTTAAATATTTATAATTTAACTGTTGATCTCGTGGTAAGAATGATGTTCTGCGTTTTTATATATTTAGTGTAAGTGTCCTAGGTGTACGTACGTAGAGTAATCATAAAGTAATAAGGTAAGCGAGGTATGGAATGTAAATATCATTAAGTAGATAAATTTAATGTTATAGTTTGTTCATATTATGTTCATTTGCTTGAATAAACGATTTGGATAAGCGCAACTTTCATTTCCAAACCACCAGTGACGATAACGTCGTTGCGTAATTACAATACCAATTACAAATACATCATTATCTTTTGTTAAGTCATGGGAATCGGAGTAGGTCAAACTAAATAAGAAATCTCAGAAATAGACAACTCTTCATTTCTAGGAATTGAACCTAGAACCTCAGGTACACTGATGCGATCGACACGTGTCATGGTTCATAGTATTCTAATGCAACGTATAGTCGTCGCGGCACTTTACATCACATTATTACTGTATGTCGAATGTTCAATATAGGTAATGTAAATATTTCACAATTTACTATCGTCTTGATTTTGTTCATCACAATAGACATTAGGAAATATTAGTGTGTTTCAGATTAGCGCCATCTATGCGAAGTTGCTTGTGCTAATACGACCTCGTTTCAGTCGTTCATCTTCTAGTGTGGTACGTTGGCCATAGGTGGCGCTGCGCGTCATGCAACAATTGCAATCGTGCTTAAAGTTTTTCTTTACATTGCATAAACTACCTAGTAGGTAGGTACTATTTATTTCCAATATTATGCTACCATCGTTACAGAGCAGGGCCAGGGTACCAATATGGTACTTAATTTTTTAAATATTTATATTTACCTATACTTACCTAACTATTAATAAGGTATTCTTTGTAAATTAAATACCTAAGTAAATAGAGAATAAAATTGTTCATTTTACTTTACTAAGGTAGGTAGGTATATATTGATACCTATTCTTTTCCTTTCACTTCTCCTTCTCTTAATATCAAATAGCGATAACAGATGTCGCTACTAGTAACTCAGAACATGCGAAGATGTTTCAGTTTACCTCGCAAACCTCGCTAGTTTCTTTTCACTTAAATGTTAGGTACATATACCTACCATCATTATGCAAAAGCACGTAGTAGAAAATTGCATCAAGTATTTTTGTTTAAACGTACTCGAGGTCCAAGTTGGATTTCAGGTCCACTTGTCCGCTTCGAACGCGCGGCCAAGGCAAAAAAAAGAAATCGTGTAAAAATTTTAAATTTCGATTCCCAAAACTATAAAGATTACATCTTTGGATGGGTATTTTTGTATAAAAGTTACTATGGCGCTTAGTTCACACAACTTAGACAAAGAATAATGCTAGGGACATTATTCTTTGTCAAAGTTATGTCGAAAAAGTTAGGCGGGTTTGAACGTGGCCGCCCCATTGAAACGTGAAGAACCGCGCGGCCACCGAGATCTTTAAACTTAGCCTTCGTTGTAGTGCCCTGCACAGTTTACCTTTATAACAGATTGAATTTGTAAATAAATTATAAAAATATAGAAAAAATCCATAACAAGTTATCTGTTACAAATTATTGCAAAAAGTCTACTTCAAAGTACTGGTCTAATTCCTCGAGGGCTGCAAGTTCCCAGGTTTCAACCACTTACCTACCTATACAATGCGTGGGTTCTAATTTAAGTAGGTACCTACTGGGAAACGCAGTCATTTTTCTAGCTAATCAGTTAGCTAGGACTGAGGTAGCCATGTCGCTAAATCAATTATTTCTAATAGATAGAGTCGCTTCTTTGAATAGGTAGTTTGTAGGGCTGAAAGGTGTCTTGAAGTAGAATCGCTAATATACCTACTGCGCCATTTTTATATTATTTTATTTAAAAAATGTGGGATTGGATTATCTGTCTAATTATGGTACTTAGTTACTTACCTATTAATAAAAGGCAAATTCTACCGTACTGACTCATCAACGTCCAGCTCAAATCCATGGACTTTATGATGCATACAAAGATTAAGAAAGAATTTTCCAAAATTCACCCCTTAAGAGGATGAAACGGGCCCGGGGGTCGAATATTTGCAGGCAGGCGACGCTGCTGGTTGAACATAGTCAAATGTTTAGGGTACTATTTCCCTAAAGGCCTGTTGAAACTCTTCAGCCTATATAATACGCCAAGCGACAAGTAACACAATCCTACTGTCCCTATGCACCTAATCGTCTTTTTTTTTGTAAACCATATTTAATTCTGTAGTTGTGGAAACAATGTCCTTCCTAGTACCCACACGTTCTTGAAGAATTAGAAATTCTCTGCAGGCAGCTCAGATTCGACCCCATCTATAAAATATCTAGTGTTTTGAACTTGTGATAAGTTGAACAGGAAGCTAACTGGCTCGAGGACATATGATAGTGGACATCCCACAGTTTAAAGTTGGGATTGTTGCGGAGATATCTTTGAACGGAGGCTGCTTAAAAATGTAGGAAGTTGCTGCTTCACGTCAGAGGATAGATAAGTTCGCTCGAAATGATTAGGTATTGTTTGTGTGGTATATTTCTGGTTTGCTACTCTTGCTACACGTAGCGTACATGACAGATTCGCCACAGCTAATCCGGCACCTACAGTGGTCTTAGAATGCAAAAGGTAAACGAGAGAAAATAGATTGGTTTTAGTCAATAAAAGATTGACAGGCCGTGTTCCTTTCAATTCATTTGATATATCATCATTTTTTGGAAGGGGAATCATCAGAATGACGTCTCCCGCTCTTGAGCGGAGCGGGAGGGCGCGTCAGACTCTTACTGACTAAAACTCACCCCGTTCCTTCGTTGCTTTCGATCTGGGGGACATGGGCTTACCTTTCGGAATTTCAGTGTTCCCCAGAGGCTTCGGCCCTACCGGGCCCCTACAGTTTGCTGACATCTCCTTGAGGCGCGCGTGACGGCGAGCTACCCAGTGCTCAGTGCCAGTCCAAAAGCCCGCGCCTACGGTGGTCGGAAATCGGGACATAATCTCGGCGGCGGCGGCGTGAGGGCTGTTGCCTCACGCGCTCGTGGTTGGCAGCCTCCTTCGCTTGCATTACTGCTTCGCAGAAGGAGGCGACCACCCGCCACCCCTCCTCTCTCCGGATCATGGTCTGAACCAGGGCCCGGCGCGAGAGGTCGCCGCCGCCGATAGCCTCCACAAGGACACGGCGGTGCTCCGTCCAAGCAGGGCACACCTCTACCATGTGCCGTGTCCTCCAGGCGGTCCACACAGTGGCGACTCCCGGGCGTCCTTTCCTCCTTGGTCCGATGCAGGAACCTCCCGAACTTACCATGTCCGGTGAGGACCTGCGTTATACGGAACGAGAGGACGCTGTGACCTCTTTCCAACCACTCCTCAAAGAGCGGACTTACCGCCGCAATGACGGGGTGCTCAGCAATGGGGTTGCGACAGTCGCAGTCGCCATGCCACCCTAAGATCCCGCCGGAACTCTGTCTGCCATACCGCGACTTGTCGCGGCAGCGGAGCTACGCCCCGGCGCGGCGGCGTTGCATCTCCACGCGCAAATCGTGCATGAGTGCAAGGACTGTTGCCTCCAGATCCCACGGTGGCAGGCCAGCAAGGAAGCTCGCCGCTTATTTCATCATTACGTGGAACCTCAAAAAATAAATAAAATAAAACTCCTACCCTTATCAAAAAAACGCTATTTCAAGATGAAAGACTAGGTACGTTGAAGGCAAGCTTGTTCGGCAAAGACTCTGACCATGACGTGACATCCTGGAATCTCATTAAAGGAATTATCGTGTAAGTTTCTATTAAGTCTTCATTTTGGTTTTTCTTAAGGAGAAAGGGGAGGCATTTGCCCAGCAGTGGGACACATACTAGGCTATTAAAAAAAAAGCAATGTGCCCTGCTCATTGCCAGTTAAGTTTCAAGTTAAGAAACATTAGTTCTCTTGTGGATATCTTCATTTCTGATGTGTCGACTTATGTAAGTACCTATATAATATTGGCCTATGTAAAATTGAAATGAAATGTTAGGTTATTACAATCTGTATCCCACAACACTTAGCTAGCTAGTCACAATACGGCGAGAGTTATTAACTGGCGCAGTATCGAGCAGCGCACACAATGCGACGTCACCCGTCAGCTGCTGCCCCTCAAGCTTGGCACGCGGCGCCGCCTGCCTCACGCCATTGTGTGCATTGAACGCGCATTGTGCGGCGGGACAATTTCCGATGAGACATGTGCAGTGACGATAGTTTTTTATTAACAGGAATCTTGGCTGTTTACAGAACGGAATGGCGATTTTTATTAGCTACACTACGATATTTCTAGAAGCTTATTGACAACACAACAATTAAAAAAAAAGTCACACTAAACTGGACTGTTTTAAAATTGCCGTTTGGTGGCAAACATTTAAGATTTTCTATCTAGCTAATACAACTTATTTGCAATCCGATTGTCAGTCTTTGCTCATCATCATCATCATTTCAGCCGAAAGATGTCAACTACCTATTGGATATAAGCTTATAGCCCTAAATATCGCCATAACAACCGGTTCTGTGCATCTCGAATATATCTGATTCACACAACCCTCGCCCCTCACCTGGTCATCTTTCCACCTTGTGGGAAGCCTTCTAAAGCTGCATGTTTTTGTACATGGTCGCTACTCTAGAATCTTTCATCGCCATCGAAAATATCAAAACAGCTCATTACGGCTGCTTCGCTTC
This sequence comes from Mythimna separata, assembly GCA_030763345.1. Classification (NCBI taxonomy): domain Eukaryota; kingdom Metazoa; phylum Arthropoda; class Insecta; order Lepidoptera; family Noctuidae; genus Mythimna; species Mythimna separata. Next base: position 433,782 of record CM061170.1, read on the forward strand.
GTTCCTTGCTGCACCGCACCCACGTGCTATTGGCCACGTTGACCACCACAAAAGAGTATCAATATTTTATTCCATTCGCTCCCCAACGCTTAGCGTCCTCTTTGAATTGCTTACGTAGGACAACGCGTTAGAAATGGCAACTATAATTTAAAACTAAGTGGTTTAAACCAAGTTCATGCTAAACTACACCGTCAGCTTATCTGAAAGCTGTCATTGACCGGTTATTACCTAGATATGCAATGTCAACTGTCCTACAGTGCATGCAACAGCTCCGTCGAGGGTCGTTAGTGCTCAATGGAAGTCGTCAGGATTAATCACAGCGACGTGAGCCTGTCTGGATGGGAGTGATATTTCTGAAACCGTACGGAGGACACTCGTTAGGTGTCTGCACTGGTTACGTTACTGGTACTCAAAAGCCATGAAGATTTTTGACGGCCATATTTATCAAGGGTGTCCTTCGTCTTACTCAACAAGTAAATAAGTTGTGGTATTTTTTTTTGAATTGAGAAATCATCCAATGTCTTCTTCTGCTCTTTGGTGGAATGAGTAGGCGTATTAGACTTAAACTGAATAAAACTTACCAGTGCCCTACACAACTACAGTTACCACTTACATTCTAGGGCCACGGTCACCCCTTCAAAGGTTTCTTCAGCTCTAGCAGGTATCGGTCCTGCTGAAAGCCCTCCCTTCAGTTTTGCTGTCATCTTCTTAAGCGCTGAGAACTCTTCGCATTTTAGACGGGGATCTAGCTCTTACCAGACGTCCGAAAAAATACCGGTACCTACGTAGTCAGTTGCATCCTATTCGACTGGAAACCAACCATAGCTTAGTCGGGAAAATGCAGTGTCTATGGTTGCAGTTTGTGCATGCATTTTTGGTGCGAAATTGACTTGAGAAAAAACTCCACTAAACCTTCAGCACATTTCATGGAGAATCATTATAGACTCATTGATACCTTTCCACATTAAAAAGAACATTACAGCTTACATCTTATATACTCAGGACTTGCCAGGACAATCCCAACTGTTCTCAGCGCCGCAAAAATAAATTTTATATCAATTTCCTTCACTCCACACAAAAAACAATGCTCAATTCCTCACGGATGAGAGTGACGCGTGAGTTGTCACATCACGTCACTCCCCTCCCTCGCTCCGTCGCCCCCCCTGCCTCGGCGTATGAACGTCGCAATCAGTCGCCGCGGCAAGGTGATGGATTTAAAACCTAATCATATTGGAATATGATTGGAATTACATCTCATTTGGGATGTGGCGATGAAATATGTGGGTATACCTTTACCTACCCGATATGGTATGTGTAGGTAATACTTACATAGAACTTATCTGTTTAAGTAGGAAAAAAGAGAGTAATAGAAACCTAGACTATCTACTCTAGCCTAGTTTTAGTGCTAGTCTAGTCTAGTTTTAGCGAGAAATGTCATGTTACACACTAACCTTAGTGTGTGATATCTCTAGGAAATCTACTAAAACATATAATCTTTTGTGAAAAAAATATTTAATTTCTAATAATAACTTACAATAATTTCAATAAATAGTACCTATTATAAAACCATTTTACCTTAAGTCTAAGTTAGTAGTTTCTCAGTGCGGTAGAAAACAAACTTTGCACTAGTTTGTGCCAAATTCATAATGTCATATATGTACTCGTAGTTATAAATTATGTCACAGGTATTAACAGAACGTATTTCATACAAACTAAAACTTGTTCACTGCCGAGACTTTCCGAGAAGCTACGGAAGCTAATTAACTAGATATATCACATTGAAAAGACTTGCATATTAGAAAAACTTCATCTCAACTTGGTCTGCTCCAAACTGCTTGTATCTCGACTCGTACACTAGTGCGCTTCATTTCAATAAAGTTAAAGTAATTCTAAACACAACTTGAAATAAAGTTTTGATCGTATGAAGTAGGAAAGTAAGAACTTAAAGCTAAATTATGGTGTGATCACATGACTTCTATTATATACAGTCCTAGGGTATTTTTTTTACATCGATTTTAAAGTCACGTTTTCCATTTCCTATATTGCGAGTAACCTAAGTATAATGTCATCAATCTCTTGATCGTGCTCACTATAACTAAACTTGTATATCCTTTAAGGTGCTTTCAATCTATGCGTATTTGGACGGCCTGCTGCGGTGCCGAAGCGGTTTGTTAGTCGTACTGCTCGGCTTTATGACAGTTAGACACGCTTCCTATTTAGGCGTTTTGTGTATTTTTTTGTTTGGGACCGCTACGCACTACAGCGGGACGGCTGCAGGATATAATCAGTGGCACGGTAAACACGCGGCAGCGGTCCGGCATCATTGTCACGGTCATCACACGTCTAAATTGATAGCGCCCTTACTAATAGGTGCAAACGCGGATTTAAACTAAAACTACCATGTCACAAAGTATAGCACGACAGATGCTCTATGAAACTGATCTTGTTTTAAAGCCTACAAGTGCTGAGCTTCCACGTACTACTGTTTGGTATTTACATTTAGTATCTTGCGGGTAGTAGTAAAATATAACACTATCGTACGGCGCTGTCAGACTAGTCAGTGCGCTGCGGTCAGCCGAGCAGGCCGCACGTGATGACGCCGAGGCAGCTGCGGCTCTGCGGCTTGCCGTCCGGCTTCACGGGGATCACCTTCTTCTTCTTCTTGCCATTCGCGTCGTAGCGTTTCTCCTCCTGCGGTTAACAAGAAAAAAAAATTAAGACGAGAATGAAACAAATTATTTAAATATTTTCCGTCAGCCATACAGATGAATACGCGAATTTGAATATTTCTAAATTTTTTAAACAATAAAAATTTAATTTAATTTTTTTAAAAATAAGCCGTGAATTATTTATTTAAGTACATGGGTGATTTCTGGTGAAGCGGGAAGCTCAAGACCGTTCGCGATGGAGGATTACTGTGGACGCCCTCTGCCCCATCTAGGGGACATAGGACATTAAGTCAAGTAAGTCATGGGTGATTTCTACGGAATGAACGTTAAGACCTTGGCCTCGGGTGGCATTTGTAGATCTTAGACAGTCGTTACGTATAGTGTGGTCAGAAGCCAGGATATAGGACACGAAGAACTGAAGAAGAAAGTAGGAAAAGCGTTTATTTGAATATGAAGACTGAATACGGAACCCCTTGGCAAGACGGGGTTGTGGAGAGGTACTTGTACTTACTTTATTTACCATCTACCAATCAGGTTGTGAATGTTAGATAGGCAGTCGCAATGATTGATTTACATTGGTCATTTTGTGTGCGTGTGGTGTGGTGTCCTTGGGAGTGTGTACGGAGAGAAATTAAATCACTTTTTACTTGAACATGTGTTTACTTTGGAAACGAATTACATTACAGATTGAACTTATTGTTAAGCGCGTCTATAGGTGGTCGTTGTTACGGGCAGACTGGCCCAGGCGCTGCGCACCTCAAGGAACACAATATTGCTTGCGTCAGCGCCGCTACATCATTCCTCCCCCTTTTTTTTAAAAAAAAATATTGATATTGTTTTTTACAAAAATGATTGAAATCTAAAAATAGTAAAGAACACTTATTTGTGTGGCTGACTGTACTTTATGTTACAATGAATTTGCTTATACATCACTTAGGTACTTTAAACAATGTTGTAATCAGACATCTGTGCGCGCCTGCGTCACTTATGTTAACAAAGCGCGACTTATGCTATTTATACAATGCTTAAGTTTAGCTTTAATAAGTTCTGAACTGAATTGCTATGGAATAACTATTTCGTATATAATCATTTTACATTTTACGTAATTAAACGATTGTTTTACACAAAGTTTTATACAATTATAATTTAGTATGTAAATACAGTAGTATTTAGATTATTTTTGAACAGTTACAATATTAATGACACATATATTTTTTCTTATGCTACTAGGTCCTTAATTCTATGTGAATATCTCACCTCTCTTTCACAATAATGCGGTAACCTTCTATTGAGGCACCGTCTTGAAATTCGTAAGTACATATATATCGTAGGAAGATATATGTATATTTAAAATATAATAAAATTAAGGGTAGTCACCATGATGACCTACTCTGCTATAAAAAATTGGCACCCCTTAGAGTCCACAGTATTCATCATGGTGACGCCAGTGAAAAACACATTCATGCATTTGGTACACATAACACACATTACACAAGTCTAATTCACTTACACATACTTATATATTTCAAATTACTTGACTTGGATGGACGAAGAATGCCGATTTTTGAGCTTGTTATCTTAGTAAACAACTTTAGGAGTAGTTGAGGCTTGTGGTGGTTGCATAGTTTCCACCTTAATGCTTGGTAAGGCTATAGAACTGGCCACCATTTCTTTCTTTAACCATTTCCGTATACCTCTGACGCATTTTCGTTTTCCTGTGTAAATTATAACTACGGCCAATAACGATATCGTGACTATCATTATGATACCGATAATATTTAATTTACTTTCCACTTGTGTTACGTTTGCCAAATTCTCGTTTACGATCACGTTTTCTTTTGTCTGGTTGGAACCCATTTTTTTTTTATCTTTAATTTTAATGTAAAATGTACTTTTTCGAGAAGTGTCAACTATGTATTGGCTAATATTTTTTTATACATTGAACGTACGTTTGTTTGACCTCAATTACTATATTGCTAATTTAACGATATTTTATTGGTTTTTTGCTTATCCGTCCTGTTCGCGTTGTATATGCATTGTTACTGGGTTTGCTTGTTTGAAACGTTACTTTCTTTTGGATATTTTTGCCCTTTAAACTATCGGTTTTATCCTCTATTTGTTGGTCATTTTCTTTTGATGTCGATTTGCTATCTATTAATAAGTATGCTGGTTTTAAACGATCTATGGACACATTAGTTTGTCTGTCTGGCAACTGTACACGATATACTTTATCCTTTCTGCTGATGACGCGGTATGGTCCATCGTATGGAGGTTGTAATGGTTTCCGTACTGCGTCATTCCTAATGAATACGTAATCACTTGTATGTAAATCTTTGTGTACAAAAATCTTACGGGGTGACTTGTTTTCTCGACAAGACGGTTTTAATCCGTCTATTACGTCCTTTAGTTTCTGTACAAAACTGTTTTCATCGTACGACTTTATATTACTAGCGTCGTAAAAATCACCTGGTACTCTAATGTTGCTGCCATACAGCATTTGGGCTGCAGTTACGCCAGTGTCAGACCTAACTGTAGTGCGTAATCCTAGCAAGACTGTTGACAATTCGTCTACCCAGTTTTTGGTATCTAAACGTGCTTTTAACGCGGTTTTTAACGATCTGTGCATGCGTTCCACGGACCCATTACATTGCGGATGATATGGGGTGGTCCGCATTTTATGAATTCCCATTAATGACATTAATTCTTTAAATAAACTACTTTCAAATTGTCTTCCCTGATCAGTTGTGAGTTTGACTGGACACCCGTAACGACTAATCCAGCCGTCATATAATGTTTTGGCTACTGTTTCTGCCGTTATTTCTTTTATGGGGAACGCCTCTGGCCAACGCGTGAACCTATCTACTATAGTCAAACAATATCTATATCCTTCTGGGGTAGTATTTAATGGACCAACAATATCTGTATGAATTACTTCGAATCGTTTGCTGCTGTCGAAAGTCCCTAGATCAGAAAATGTATGCTTCTGAATTTTCGCTTTCTGACATCTAATACAAGTTTTGGCCCAGTTACCAACGTCTTTATTCATATTTGGCCAAAAATATCTTTCGCTGACTAATTTCCTACTCGTTCTTATACCTGGGTGGCTCAAGTTATGTATCGCGTCGAATGCTTGACGTCGGAATTTTTCAGTTAAATACGGACGTGCGATATCGGATGACATTTCACACACTACGTGTTTGTTCGTTCCGAATAAAAGAACACGTTTCAATAACAATGTGTTATTGTTATGTGCTTCACCTTGTAATCTTGCTAACTCGGCGTCCGTTTCTTGCGCGGTTGCTAGTTCTGAGAAATCTAGCGCCGTGGGACACGATATAGTTGCTACTCTGGATAAACAATCAGCTACTATGTTATCGTTTCCGCTGAAATGCCTTATGTCTGTACTGAATTCACTGATGAACATAATTTGCCTAGCTCGTCGTGAGGTTTCCCTATTTGTGCCTGTTTTATTAAACGCAAAAGATAAAGGCTTATGATCTGTGTAAATAATCAATTCTTGACCTTCTACCATGTTACGAAAGTGAATTACAGCTAAATAAATTGCTAAAAGTTCTCTATCATACGTACTATATTTCATTTGAGCTTCTGTTAACTTTTTTGAATAATAACCTAAAGGTTTCCACGTGTTGTTAACGTTTTGTTGTAATACTGCGCCTACACATTTGTCTGACGCGTCGGTCATCAATGCTAAAGGAGTATCTGTCGATGGATACGATAATAAAGCTGCGTTTTTTAGGTCTTCTTTACATTGCTTAAAATTGCGTTCTGCGAGCTCTGTCCATTTAATTTCTGTTTTATCTTTACGTTTAGAATTTCCCAAGTACTTATTTAATTCTGCTTGGTGATCAGCTGAGCGAGGTATGCTAGCTCTATAAAAATTCAACATTCCCAAAAACCTTCTTAGTTCCTCTACGGTTCGTGGTTTGGGGTAATTTAATATAGCTGAAACTTTATCTTCTAAGGGTCTAATACCTTCTGCAGATACTTCATAACCTAAAAAATCTAATTTTTCTTTACCGAAACTACATTTAGCGAAATTAATTGTTATACCGTATTCATTGAATCGCTCAAAAACTTTTTCTAAGTGTTGCTTATGCTGCGTTTCGTTTTCTGATGCTATTATCACGTCATCAATATAGTTAAATAAGAAATCTAAATCTTTTAATACATTTTGTTGCATGAAGCGCTGAAAAGTTTGAGCTGCATTACGTAATCCAAAGGGCATGCGCATGAATTCAAATAACCCGAAAGGTGTTATGACAGCAGTTTTTTCAATGTCATTCTCCGCGACCGGTATGCAGTTGTATGCACGATTAATATCTAATTTCGTAAAAATCTTCTTATTAGCCAAAATATACGTAAAATCGTGAAGACGGGGCACGGGGTAACGATCCGGTTTGGTGATCGTGTTTAAACGTCTGTAATCTCCACATGGCCTAATATTACCGTCCTTCTTGGGTACGACATGCAGGGGACTTGCCCAAGCACTATGGCTCGGCCTGCAGATCCCAAGCTCTTGCATAACCCTAAATTCATTTTTGGCTTTTACGTACCTGTCCGGTGGGAGCTGTCTGGCTCGTGCGTACAGTGGAGGGCCTGTTGTCTCTATATGATGACATACGCTGTGTCTAGGTGTCTCCTTATATGAAATGGGTTTAGTTAAATCTGGGAACTTACACAATAAGTCGTAATAGTGGCAATTATCAACAATAGTTTTTACAGTGGGCTCAGTTGAACTGGAGAGATTTCCTCTCGTACTTAAATTAGTTACCTGATCCACTAGCCTTCGTCCGTTCAAGTCAATTAACAACTTATGATTAGCTAAGAAGTCAGCACCTAATATTGGTTGCTGAACGTCCGCTATCGTAAATAACCAACGGAACGATCTTCTAAGATCTAAGTCTAGTTCTAAAATATGTGTACCGTACGTAGTAATCTCGGTACCGTTCGCTGCGTACAACTTATAACTAGCACTACTTGCGTTATCACGTTTAAGTACGGCCTTTCGAGGTAGAACTGACACATTTGCACCACTATCTACTAAAAAGTTCAAACCTGATTTCTTGTCCTGGACACATAGACGGTGATTTACATGCGCGCGGTCACAGCCTCCCGTCGCTGACTGCGCCGACTCTAGTTTTCCGACGGCTTGGAGTCTTTCTTCTTCCAGTTGCACGGCGGAACACACTTTCTTGCCCTGTTGCGGTATCTGAAGTGAAATTTACACAACCAGTTGGGGTCCTCTATGGGTGCGGTCGCCTTCCTTGACCTTGAGCTTGATCTCGAGCTTGATCGAAGTCTTCTGGATCCGTAATTTCTTGATCGACCTCTGGAATCTGTCTCGATCTTGCTTAGTCTGTCACTTAGCTTGTTTATTGCCGCTACCATGTCATCGTTCGCTGGTCCCCTTTCTTCCTTCACGGTTGAGACGCTGTGTATTGGCGTGATGGTCTCTGCTACTTTGTCTGCGATTGACGCCAATTTTTCCATGTCTTCCTCGTCTGTCACTGCCAAGACGCCACGTACCGATGGTGGCAAATGATTTTTCCACATCACCTTGAGCGTTTCATCGGTGACTTTCCCTCTGGCCAGGTCGCGCATTTTTCGTAATAGGTACGATGGTCGCTGATCGCCTAATTCCATTTCTCCGATGAGCTTTTTGATTTGACGTTCCGCTGACTCTTTATATACCGAAATTAATTTTTGTTTCAAGGTCTCGTATTTTTTTTCTTTAGGCGGATTTAGTAAAATATCCGCGACTTGTTCGGTGACCTCGAGGTTCAATTTAGACAATATTATCCGATACTTGGATTCGTCGGACATCTTCTGCGGATTGATGATCGCTTCCGCTTTTACGAACCATAATTCCGGTGACCTCGGCCAAAAATCTTCTATTTTGTCAGTGATGGAGACGGGTGAGAGAACATATTCGTCGGTAGTCGCTTTGTCTTCCATCTTACGTATCGGGGAATATATACGAAAGTTTCACACACTATAGAACGCGAGAAGTTGAGTCGCCCGGTCTCAATCGACGTACACACTCTATGTCACGGCACAGTATTTTTGAATCACGTCGGGGTCACCAATTTTGTGTGCGTGTGGTGTGGTGTCCTTGGGAGTGTGTACGGAGAGAAATTAAATCACTTTTTACTTGAACATGTGTTTACTTTGGAAACGAATTACATTACAGATTGAACTTATTGTTAAGCGCGTCTATAGGTGGTCGTTGTTACGGGCAGACTGGCCCAGGCGCTGCGCACCTCAAGGAACACAATATTGCTTGCGTCAGCGCCGCTACAGTCATTTCAAACAAATTGCATATTGTTTAAAAATCGCGTGCCTAGACACCCAATATTTCCTAAACACAAATTAAAAAGACTAGATTATCTGCTGAAGATACGTACATAAACTATTTGAAACAACTAATCAAGCTAAAACAGGCGCGAGGCGTCTTATCGCTCACTCATTGTCCTTCGTTCACTCGCGAATGAACGATATTTATCAATAGTCTTTACTCTTTGGGTCTTGTTTCATTCCGTCTACAAAGGTACGAAGCAGTAAATAATTGCATTTGATTCTGATACGATCTTCACAGATTGTTTCTGTTTTCCAAGAAAATTCTGTTTCTTTAACTTAATGTCATTATTGACTTGAATTTTCGCGGCATTTTATCCAATTAAGTAGGTATGCTAACACGAATTATACAAATAAATTATTTTATTGATTTATGACTTCTAAATCTATACTAATATTATAAAGAGAAAAGATTTGATTTCTTGCCTTTTTGTATGTTACGGTTTAACTCAAAAAGTATGTACTGGACGGATTTAAATAATTATTTTACTATTATAGGCTATTTATTTTGTACTTTCATGCGAGTGAAGTTAGTGTTTATATAAAGTAGATCGATCGACTTTCAAAGTGATTTGAAATGTTTCAGAAGAAACTTATTTTTATACAGGAATTGTGCAGTTAGTTTTTGTTAATCGAAAACCCCTTCGGACATACAACTTCTTCTGTAAGAAAAATACTCTAATAATGGGAACAAGAACCATTGAATCCCTCCCCAGCAACTAGGAACCAGCATGCTTTTCGGAACAGTCACTTGGTAGCCCGTAATGGCGTCATTACAGCGCGCCATAGCTCTGTTACCGCCCGCGCGACGGCGTCCATTGCGCCTGATGGCGCGGTACATCGAACTGTACTCGACGCCGAAAGGGAAACTTTGTCCGATCGAGCACATAACACTACGGAGATGTCATCAAATTTTATTGGCTCTGTGTTAGTTGGTTTTTGTATTTATTTCAACAATCTAACGTATTTACTAAACGGAAATGAGAAACAAGTCACACAAATACGAGTATTATAAAGGCAAAGTTTCATAAGTGACTGTGTTGGTTACTTCTTCACACTCAAACAGCAGTTTGAACAAAAGCACACAGGTAGACCATATTCTAAAATATGGTCATGGGATAACTACGTTTTCTTGGGACCATTTTCTACTTTCACGAGTGCAAAGCGTCTGACAGTAGCTAGTGGGCTAATAAACAAACCGTGGGGTCGTTTTAAACACTACATCAAGTTCCAAAGTTTTGTTCCTTACCTTAGTCTAAATTAAGGTTTGTAATTCGGAGACATGCATGTGTTGTGATGAAACACAGCCCACTTTCTTTCACGCAGAAGAAGGCTGTGACCCATCAGTGGGGATGTTATAAGCTAATCAGTAATCAGGGTATTACCGGTGGAACGTATCTTGGCAATGCGCAGAAATCGTTTTTAGATCTATTTGGTGGTCAAGCGGGATGCGGGGTATGAGGTAGCGCCGATCCGGCGCGCGATTGGTGCAGTATTATAATAGTAGTTTATGATTGGTGCGTTAGACGACTTTTGCCTCCGCACTGCGTTACGTCCCGTTCGCTCATTCGCTGTTTTGTGCACCATGCGCGAACTTGCCAACTTATTTGCCGGGTCTTATAACTCTAACGAAGGCTGCATTATCACAGCATTTAGCATTTAGGTACGTATTGAAGCAAGGAAGTCGCTGAATGTACATAAATATTTGCATTTTAATACATAGTGAAACGTTTTTGTTCCTATTTGTTTTCTTTTACATCTTGTATACCGTGTTTTCAGCAAATAAATATATTATTATTAATAAGTCCGCACTATGTTATGTGTTATTACGTTGCATTTTTTCGCTATCGTGTAGCGTGATAGCGGTTATAACAATCAGTTTTAACTAGTCCCTGTTGCTGATCTGATCATATAAAACTGTATACGAGTATATATCGATAAGATGCCATTTGCAATCTCATAATAGTAATATATGGATTCGATTACAAATCGTAGATTAAAGAACGACGTATTTCCAACGTCCTTGATATTTTTACTGTCGCAGATAGATAAGGGCTAGTATTTAGCCGAAAGACTTTGCAAAATTTCTTTCAGCTTAGGTCAGGTAAAAGGTCAGTCCCTTACAATAAGCGAGAATCCCTCATATTGATAGTATTGCCCTCTCTTGTCACATTGTTCTTGCAATGTTTTTTTTATATTACTTTAAGCCACAGTCAACTTAATTTCACTAGTAACTTATTATTGTATACATCTATCAATTTATTGATAGGTTTTTTTTCCTCTCATATTGTCTTCTTCTTTTGTATCGATGTACTCTCACTAAATTTCAGTTCTCTCAATCTCTCATATCTGTTAACATTGTAATATGAAAATATTGTAAAAGCATTCAGTTTTGAAATGAGGAGCTCGTGGCTAAATAATAACAGCCGCACAGGTCGATCTTCAAGGTTAAGCAACGCTTGCCTAGGTTGGTCTGTGGATGGGTGACCATCTTAACATAACGAGTTTCCTCCGTGCCTCGGAAAGCACGTTAAGCCGTTGGTCCCGGCTGTCATTTGGAGATCCTTGGCAGTCGCTACGGATAGTCAGAAGCCAGTAAATCTGACTCCAGTCTTGCCATGAAGTACCGTGTTACCCCAGTTAATGGGTTGTGGAGGTCTGGTAGGCAGCCGTTCCTCGTAAAATACTGGTATTCAGCTAAATCCGGCTTGACTGGAAGCCGACCCCAATATAGTTGGGAAAAGGCTAGGCAGATGATGATTCAGTTTTGAAATGAGTAACTATGGGAGTTTCTTGCCGGTCTTTCTCCATAGGAAACGACCAATCGAAGCGAGCGCTTCTTACGTTTTTTAAGTGCCCATGTGGGCCAGTTTGAAATAACAAATAAATAAATTTGAATTGATATTTGAGTCCCTTAGGTATTCTTTATTGTACACTAGCTTTTACCCGCGGCTTCGCTCCCGTCAAATGACTACCCTACATATCCTACGCTACCCTACCCTACCTTCCCTACCTACCCTACACTACACTACCCTACACTACCCTACACTACCCTACACTACCCTACACTACCCTACACTACCCTACACTACCCTACACTACCCTACACTACCCTACACTACCCTACACTACCCTGCACTACGTGGATTATAGAAGCTGAATAGGAAACTGAAATTTTTTTAAAATTGTACAATATATTTATTTTCATATTTTAACTAAATTTAATTTAATTATGCGTAAAAAATAGATCACAGCCCATAACAACAACTCTGCGAAACCTATAAGGCAGGGGGCTTCCGCATGGCAGGAGTGCGGTTTTTAGCCGGTAAGAGTCCGGCACTACCCAGACTGCCCTACGAGTGGGGCAGTCTGGGTGTCCATGAGGATTTTCCCACTCCTGCCACATAAAATTAAAAAAAAAAAAAAAAAAAAAAAAAAAAAAAAAAAAAAAACACTACCCTGCACTACCCTGCACTACCCTACACTACCCTACACTACCCTACACTACCCTACACTACCCTACACTACCCTACACTACACTACACTACCCTACACTACCCTACACTACCCTACACTACCCTACACTACCCTACACTACCCTACACTACCCTACACTACCCTACACTACCCTACACTACCCTACACTACCCTACACTACCCTACACTACCCTACACTACCCTACACTACCCTACACTACCCTACACTACCCTACCTACCCAGGTACTTTACCTAATTTTTTTTTTTGAATTTTTCTCTCCGTAAGAACCATCATTGAACTTTAAGGAACATTTAAAAAAAATCAGCCAAATCGGTCAAGCCGTTTTCATGTTATGTCGTGACAACGGAAAACGGGTTTCATTTTTATATATATAGATTGATTCTGACAAAAATAAGACAGCTGATGTACACTGGCGAGCTTGACCCACAATTGGGTTTTTCTTTCCGTCCCTATCTCTACGTATCCCTAATTATTGTAATGGCGTTATCTTATCGCTCTCGTAATATTTTAAGCAGTCATCGCCGGTATCAGCGATACCATCATCACGTAATGATTATCTGTCATGTTTACGATAATGCTAGGATAGGCTTAATGTTTTATCACCGTAAGTCTTGACTAGTCATTCAAGTCCATTAGTAGTATTTGTTTTCTTATTAATGAGTTGTGCAGGTCAGAAAGGTTCATTTAGAAACCAGCGTCATGCACTGCTGAACTGGACATATTGGTGCAGCCGTGACAACCAATTGCATTTTTGCCACTCTTTTTGTTTCGTGTTTACTGAACTGTGCACCTTTGACCACTATCTCATCTGATGGTAAGCGATGATGTGGCCGATGATTGAGCACGCTTGCCTAAAAGTAACCTATTCACTGTAGACTTTAAGACCCCTAAGTTGTAGCTATCAGGAAACACAGACTCCAGCAAGGAAATCCACTCCTTTCATTCAACTTCACTTTCTTTCTTTCTTTTGGTCTTTCTATCTTCTTGTGTTTCTTTCTTTCTTATAGGTAGTCGCTCCAAGTAAACTGTTTCCAATGTCTTCACTGGAAGCAGTATACCTACAGCGACTCTGATTCTGAGTCTAAAGTTTGCTCTGCTTTTGAGCCAGACAAGCTGGTTGTTCCTCACTGAAAGCGTTAGGTACATACCTCAACAATCTCGCCGATCTTGTACTTGGCGAGGATGATGAGCGCGTCCGTGGTGTGGCCCACGTCGTCGAAGTTGCGCGTGCAGTCCTTGCCAGCGTCCTCCATGATGGTGTCGTAGCCGCCAGGGTGCTGGAGAAGAAAGGAGATTCGAGGGTAGAGTTAGGTCTGCTTACTGACGGGTTTTCTTAGGAGAAATGTGCCTGTAGCGACATCTAAGGTCGATAAAATCGATAAAAGTTCTCAGCGCGATTTGAATAAGTACGACGACAGCCCAAAATCATCTATCGGGCTGTTGCCCACCAGACATAAAACCCAATAACACCCGTCTTGTAGGAGGATATTCCCTTTTCAACAGAGGTATGTAGGACTATTGCAAATGGTAAACCTCATGACTTACTTAAAGCCAAATATATAGTCGAATTAAATCAAATCAAGTGATTTTATTTGTGTTTATTTGTTGGGACTCCTCTACGAAAGGGAATGGGCCGTAATCCACCACGCGGGCCCAATGCGTATTGTTAGATGTATTGTATAAAAGTTTGTGTGTCTCACCTCGTCGATGTACTTGGTGAGGTCGTAGACGCCGTCCTTGTAGACGGTCCACAGCGGCTGCCCCTTGCTGCCGTCTCGGGAGGACACCTCCGCCAGTGTGTACCGCTTCACGTCACCCATTGTCGAGTCTCTGAGGAACACATAGCGGTTAGTAAACTCAGAGTTACATTAAATTAATAAATATAGTTCAATTATAAATACTACAGTACTACACCACCCTACTATATTACTACAGACTACAGTTCGTCCGTTATAAGTTGGCGAGGGTGAGTGGAAAAATAAAGGTTTTAAAAAAACAAATGCAATTTGCAGTTGTTATTGCTGTTATTGGCATTTTTTTTAAACTTTATTTTTGTACGATATTTCAAGTGCCAAAATTCGCAGAGCCTAACGTCACACTCGCCAACTTATAACGGACGAACTGTACCTACTACCACACCAGCCTACCTACCCACCTGCCTCCTGCTTCCTGCTTGCCTGCCTACCTGTTATAATATTACTGCACTGTTCACTGTACTATAGTTTTCTTTTCACCACCCTGGTAGAGAATGGCTAAGGCATTGAGTCTGCTTGTGCACCTTTGGGTAGCATGAAGTTTTAATAAATAATCGTGCAATCATAATTATAAGCTATTCAATTAAATACGTAGTGGGTATTCCTAACATTAAATTGCAAACATTCTATCATTGTAAGCCAGTTTAAACTAGATGAGACCAGTATTTTTGTCAATTTCGCTAATCTTTTAGCAAATGTATAATAATCAATAAGTAGGTAATCCGTCGCACCCATTCTCATGTCCATTTGCAAGAATGCTGATAAGCTGATTAGTTATTAAGTAGGTGATATATGTATATCGAGACATCTAAATCATTTCTTAGGATAGCGTAAAAACCTGTGGTAAAAACCCTAAGGCCGCTTGTACACGGAAGAAAAATCTCCGGAGTTATGCAAGAATTTGTGTCGTTTTTACACACGAACTGTACTTATACATTGCTTTGGCACTGACCAAGAATAAAATCTTGTTTTGTGCTAGGTACAGTCAGCACCAAAAGTCGATGAACAGAATTAACATAACAAAACACCTGTTCGCAATAAAATGTGTTTCATCTGTTCATAATAAAATGTTTTGTTATGTTGATTTTGTTCATCGACTTTTGATGCTGACTGTACAACGAGTGAAGTTGCCTGATAGCTACAACCTCGGGGTCTTTAAGTCAAGAGTGAATAGGTCGCTTCTAGGCAAGCGTGCTCCATCGTCGACCACATGATCGCTTACCATCAGGTGAGATGTGGTCAAGCGCGAGCCCATCAATAATAATAATAAAAAGAAGTTTCTATAATGCGATGCGATGCGGCGGAGTAGATGAGGGGATGCCGCGGTACATTTTCGTGCTTAGATCCGACAAAATTCTTATCGTGTAAATTTGCAGACAGGGTAATTTTCTTACCCTAAAACTATAATATATTAGTATCAGATAACGTAGACTAGATTATATTCATTGTGTGTGACTACTAGAACATGTGAGATAAGATTTACTATTCGATAAAAATAATAAAGCTACGTATTATAGGCGATTACAATCAACAATTGAATTAAGTGACAGTCATAGGTGATTAGACTCTATTAGAATACTGATAGATCGTCGCATTTTAAAACAGAAATGATTTTTAGGAAAACACTAATTTAAAATTAAAACTAAATAATTAGTATATTGTATTCAGCTCATAGAAATCTTAGTAATAAATTCAGCTACATAAAACCCTGATGCTCTCATGCTCTCAAAGGGCGTGGTGACCGTACTATAATGTAATCAGCTCTCTTGAGAGATTCAAGTTTTCTAAAATACTAATTCAAAAGATAAGTACTTCTATTAAATTAGTGTTTTAGAAGAGTAAGCAGTTTTAAGAGGGCAAATCATTCAATTACTTCTCCCGTTCTGGGTGGAGTGAGACGACGTATCAGACTTTTACTGACTAAAATCACACCTATGTCCTTGAGTCGTCTTTGGTGTTCTAAGGCCACGGGTTGCTTTTTCAGTAAGGTAGGTAAGCAAGCAGGTAAGCAAGGAGGAATGGTAGGCGACCGCCTACCATTCCTCCTTGCTCCGGACCATAGCCTGAACCAGGGCTCGGCGCGAGGGGTCGGTGCCGCCGATCGCGCCGGGCTTTGCTTCAGGCCATGGTCCAGAGTGAGACACCCTACCGCTTCCACTTGAATCCAGTCCAGGATCCGCCTAAATGGCGTCATGTGGAAGGTAAGGTCTCTTCAAAGAAAGAACTTACCGCCAAGATCATGGCGTGCCCATAAGGAACACCACAGGGTTTTAATCTGTAAAAGTCTGCCACTCCTCCGCACTCAACCCAAAGTGAAAGATTTTATTGGTTATATTCATACTCAAAAAATGGTTAGTCTACATTAGCAGTTTAAAACAAAAATAAGCAGGATGTTAGCAAAATAAATAGCAAGAAAGGCTCAGTGCGTAAAAAGTTTGATATATTTAAGCTATCAGCAAAATCTGTAATTAAGTCGTATCTTTTTATCACATTATATCTGTGATTGAATGACACGGCCGAATAAGCCGATGATATAACTTTTGCGCTGATATTTCCGCCATTGTAAAAGTTATCATGTGTTGCGTGTTTATTAAATGATTCACTTAAATTCAACCTGTTCTAGGACCGATTTTAATGAAGGCTCAGTGGGGATAGGTAGCTTAACCGTTATAGTTACAAGAAAACATTCCTAGGAGAGCATCCATATTTTTTAAGACATTCAGAATTGCATGCAGAGATTATGCAAAAAAACTGGAGTCAGCAAAAAAATTATAGAAAACCAAAAAATATTTTTTATGCCTTTTGATCGTAAGTATCAATAGAGATTGTTAAGGTACTAGAAGTCTCAGAAATGGTTAAAAACTTAACCTATAAATATAGAACAAAACATAGTGAATCGTTATTTTCAAATATTTCTCATACGAATGTTTAGCTGCCATTGCCCAGGACTCCCAGGATTGGATAGTTTTTTGGACTAAATTAACAAGAAATAGTAAAAATAAAACCTGTGAAATTCCTTACAAACTTACTACCTCTGTAAATAGTATTCGGAAATCCGAATCGCTAAAAATCGAATAATTTTGTGTTCTAACACCACAATTTTCTGTTTTTTTTTTTACTATTCGACCTTGGTTTTTATCTTTCAGAATTGTAAGGTTTTGATATCCTTGCGAGTATATACATATGCACCAAAACAAAGCATAAATAGATTTATCTTTATACTTCGTTGATTTTTACTGATCCGACATCTGAATATATTAGATATATTAGATAAGCTCTTGACAGACTGACAAATAGACAAGAAAGTGATTCTGCAAGGATTCAGTTTTTGCGATTAAGGTAGGTCATGAGACTTTGATATAATATCTTTTAGAACATGTTGAGGAAAATAGATGTAGGTACCTAGCGTGTGAAACTTGAAAATTGAGAAGACCTATTTGGTTCAGCTTAACTTTATGCACTAATCGATCGGTTAATTATCACAATGCCTAAATAGATGTATCCATATTAATATCATTAATGTGAAAGTAACTCTGTATGTTACGCTTCACTGCTTTGTTTACGTTAAACTATTGAACGAATTTTGATGAAGTTTGGTATGGAATAAGCTTTCAAGGTTAAAGCCACTAAGTAAGGATACAGGTTATTTTTTATCAGCCTTCGACTTCAATAATCACGAACAAAATCGTAGTCAAAATCTATTGGCTATATGAAAAGTAAGTTTAAGTCCTACCTGTTCTTGGTACCGAGCTTAGTAGATTTTGCATTTTGTTAGACAGAGCCAGCACAAGTAGCACAGAATAAGTAAGAGCATAAAGTAAGCATATATATACCAAATAGACCGTAAATGCTTACTGTAGTCAGATATATTTATCAATAAATTTTACTGGCTCAGATCAATGCATTTTTTATTTGTATCTAAGATAAGTTAGCTGACCTTGAATACTCGTATATTTCCATTTTGTTTTTTTTTGCAAAAATGAATGTATGTTTGAAACTTGATAAAATTACACAGGTAGGTACGGACACTCGATCACAAACTTTTTAATTTAGATTTTAAAATTATTGACTATTTTTTCTCATAAAAAGTATCAGGAAATAAATTATGCTAATGTAGTTATGTCAGCACTTACATGTGAGCACGTCTGTCGCGCGGCAACTGCGGGTGATAACTGTGTCGGTGATAAGAGATAGCGGATGGTTTGGTGGTGATACGCACAGGACAGTTGACAGAGGTGTGATACGCTATCCGCTGCGGCGCGTCAGATGCAGCCAGTGTGATGACGTCAGCGTACGTGACGGTCATTTGGTCGATTGATTTATTGGACTCGGTACGTGTCGGAAGGCTCGTGGGTAATTAGTAGGTGGTGCATGAGTCTATCGGATCGGACATCTTCGTTGTGTTGTGTTCATGTTTCAGCCGCCACCACAAGAGATAACTAACCCGGGTGTCGGCAGTCATAAGGCGATCCCCGGGCATCGCAGGCGTGAGTAATGGGTAGCTCGCCGTTCGACCGTCGTTACTGGACGGTAATCACTGAGTCTGAGTCGTCGACAGCGCGTATTTTTTCCAATTCAAAGAGAATCAGTAAAGTAAACCGTTAGAGCCTAGCAGGAACGACAAGATTTTTTTAAAAGAATTATTGTAACCGTGAAACGCAAAGTGTAATTGAAGGATACAGGTGGGTTTCCGTCAGTAAAATTCTGACAAGCCCTCTCGCTTTCTTTAGAGCAGACAATTCATAATATTCCTCCAAAAAACCACCTTTTTTGCGTACGCAGCGCTTACCGAGGTCGGTACGGGGATGGGTTAACATCCACTACACACCCGCCTCCTCGCCTTGAAAAGCCCGTAAAACTATTGACATTAGATCCTTGTTGCGAACGGGTGTCGGTGTTATAAAGTAAATGGGTTGTGGAGGAGGATGAAGGTAAGTTTTTTCGGAGGTAAGAAGTGTAAGAACGTATGAAGATATTATTTAAATCCCCCCTGTGTCCCATTATGTATTTTTTTTTAAATTTATACCTTGTAATTTGTTGTTTATGTGGTTCCAGGTAAACTTATTTTCTTACCTTAATATTTTTTTTTGCAGGGTAAAGGGCTCTTGTTTTCTACCTTGCTTGCTAAGTAATCAATACTTAGGTAAAAAGACTTGAAACCATACCTACCTATTTTTCCTTTTATTCTTTTTGGCTGAGCAATCTGAGCATACTTCTGCCAGAGATGCAGGTTGTGAAGAATGAACAACAGATGAAGTCACCGTAGCCCTCGCAAAAAGGGGACTGGAGGAGCATTTTGGATTTTGTTCAGCAAAAGTCTGACACTTCCTTCCGCTCC